>CAIGQZ010032409.1:22006418-22026987 GCA_903798205.1 Danio tinwini
TATATATATATATATATATATATATATATATATATATATATACAAAATAACTAGTAAAATATGTACTGCCATTATGGCAAAGACAAAAGAAATGATTTATTCAAATTAAATGAGAAAAATCTCTCCATTAAACAACGCTTATTTAAAATTTGTTAAAAAATAATAAAAATTTTACAAGATGGCTAATCATTTTGTCTGTTATTCAAATGTGTATATATTCTAAATAAATAATAATTATAAAAAAAAATAAACTTATCTTAAAAAATTCTATTATTTATAATAAATACACTGGTATAAATTCGTTTTTTAAATGTGCTGGTTTTTTTTCATTCTTTTTTTTCCGTTATTTTATAACCTGTTTTAACACATTTTATTCTGTTTATCTCTTTTAATCATTTATTTTCTCTTAATCATTTATTTTTTCTTGAATTCTTGTTTATGTAAAGCACTTTGAATTACCATTGTGTATGAAATGTGCTATATAAATAAACTTGTCTGTGCAATAGGTTTATTCCTGAAGTATTTTTTTTATAAGATTTTAACCAAAAAAAACACAAAAAAAAAATTAAACTATACAGAATTTTTTCACAATTTTTTTAGTCATATTTACCAAATGAGCCAATATTAGTGGACGGCATGGTCTAAAAAAAAAAAAAACATTTTACTGTTGGTTAATTAGTAGTTCTGATACATGAGCAAGTTTTTTTTTTTTTGCAAAGAACCATTGACAGACGTTTCTCCCTGTTGCTCTGGCTGTGCTTACAGATCAAGGAGTCGTGTTTCTGGGGAAGTAATTTTGTGATGAGTGGCTCTGACTGCGGCCACATCTTCATCTGGGACAGACACACAGGAGAGCACCTGATGCTGCTGGAGGCCGACAACCACGTGGTCAACTGCTTACAGCCTCACCCTTTTGACCCCAGTGAGAGAGAAACACAGGACATCATTAAATATCCACTTTTAAATGTTTCTGGATCATAACATTTGGTCTGACTGTCTGTTTTTGCAGTTCTTGCTTCATCAGGAATCGACTATGACATTAAGCTGTGGTCACCTTTGGAACAGTCACCATCATTTAACAGAGTGCTTGCAGACGAGGTGCAGACGACGTTTTCTGTTTGTTTTGAGCTTTCAGACTTCAAAATGTGTGTGTGTTTTTTTAAATGCATGTCTTTAACAGGCTTGTTGTTTGCTATAAGATGTAATCGAAATTCCCAATAGAGGGCACTAGAGCTCCAAGAACTGTGGTTGGATATGACAGGGGTTTTAACCATATGGTCCTTGGTCTAATATTTGGAGAAAAAGAATAAAAATAGTATAATAAAAGTGTGTGTACATATTTATATATTTGAAAGGTTTTAATTAATACAATACACAATTAATTGATGAATAATTCATACAGATTTTAACTGAATAATCCAAATATATAAAATACTAAAGAAACTAAAGAATACAAATAAGTAATACAAAGTTTTAAAAATAATTATTTATTCAATATTAAAATAGACATTGAAAATAAACTCACTGAGAGTACATTGTCCACTTGTGTTAATGAATGTAATGAATATGGATTGAATTTGCTGATGTGTTTGTGTTGTAGGTTATTGCTCGTAATGAGTTGATGCTGGAAGAGACGAGGAACACCATCACCGTTCCTGCCTCATTCATGCTCCGAATGCTGGCATCATTAAATCACATCAGAACAGGTGAAATTCCTTCATAGTCATGTATCATGTAGCGTACAGTGAGGTAGATGCTGAAAAGTTGATTATAAAAAAGGAAAAGCTGGATGTTCATGACAAAACTAGCAATAAATATTTGAGATTTAGACAGTCACAAATAGTCACATATCATTGAAACATTTAAAGAAATTAAGTGACTACTTGGAAATTCCCAGATTCTCAAGATTTTCTTGAACAGTTTGTGCAAACTGCTGATGACATGTTTTCCAAGTTTGAATATTAAGCATGAAAAGGCAACTGATCAAAATAACAAAAAAGACATGTCAGACATGTTTATATTCATTAGACAACACGATGGTTGCAATAGCACTGTTTGGTGGAATAACCCTGACACGGCGGCTCAGTGGCTACTGTATCACTGCTGACTCACAGCAAGAGGGTCGCTGGTTCAAGTTCTAGCAGAGCCAGTCAGCATGTCTGTGCGGAATTTACATGTTCTCTCTGTGTTCACGTGGGTTTCCACCTACAGTCTAAAGACATGTGACACAAGTGATTTAAATAACAGTCACAAGGGGGCGACGCAGTGGCGCAGTAGGTAGTGCTGTCGCCTCACAGCAAGAAGGTCGCTGGTTCGAGCCTCGGCTGGGTCAGTTGGCGTTTCTGTGTGGAGTTTGCATGTTCTCCCTGCGTTCGCGTGGGTTTCCTCCGGGTGCTCTGGTTTCCCCCACAGTCCAAAGACATGCGGTACAGGTGAATTGTGTAGGCAAAATTGTCTGTAGTGTATGAGTGTGTATGGATGTTTCCCAGAGATGGGTTGCGGCTGGAAGGGCATACGCTGCGTAAAAATGTGCTGGATAAGTTGGCGGTTCATTCCGCTGTGTCGAGCCCAGATTAATAAAGGGACTAAGCCGAAAAGAAAATTAATGAATGAATAACAGTCACAAGCACTTAATGCGTACGCACTGGTGTGGTTGGCTGTCTATTCATATAGAGCCGTCTTATTAATCAATGTATAGTCCAAACTAACCCGGGGGAGCTCTCAAGAACTACCTGATCTCGTATCCCTCTTAATATTCATTGACCAGGTGAAAGCCTTGGGCTCATCTATCTCCCAAACCCCTCCCAAAATTATCTAAATGTGAACTCTTGAAAAGATTTTAAATAGTAGTTGATTTGTGTAATGACATCTCAATTTACAGCATTATTACTCCAGTCTTCAGTGTCACATGATCCTTAAAAATAAAAGCAAATATGCAGATTTCCTATTATGATCAAGATTGAAAACACTTGTGCTGCATATGTGTGTGGAAACATCAAAGCACTCATGCCCAAAACAATCAATCTTTGCTGAAAAAAACCCAGTTCATTTAAAGAATTATTATTATTTAAATTACATCATTAAATTACTATTAAATAAATTAACTATTGCATTATTATTAAATTAAGTATTTGTGTATAATTTAAAGTATCATTTGATTGAACCCAAACATTTGAACTCCAGTATGTCACATCAATGGATCATGTATGAAGTTCAAATGCTTTGTCTTTCACCAAAATCAAAATATGCTCAGATATTTAGCCTTTGTGCAAGACTGCCACACCAGACACTAAACAGTCTTGTTTACTGTCAGCAGATACTAATAGTAGCATTTAGTGTTTATGACTTTGAACAGGTGTGTATATAAGCGCTTTTTCTCTTCTACTCAGATCGCGTGGAGGGCGATCGTTCAGAAGGCTCAGGACAAGAGAACGAGGACGAGCAGTAGCTCTTTCTGCTAAAAAGTCACCGGTTCATTTTTTTGCTACAATGCACTTGAGCATTTGAGATTTGTACACAAGTTACAAAATAGAGTATTTCCCTATAGGTTCAGTTTTTTGGCATTGTTCTTTTTTAAATGAGACTTTTCTTACTAATTACTCCATGTGAGAGTAAACCGCGTTTGAGGAGTTCATGCAACAAAAAAAAAAGTGATGTGTAAGTCAAAATGAGACTTAGAGGGCTGGTGCTTGAAGAGAGTATTTAAGTGCAATATTAATTTGTTAAATCAAACGGTTGAGCTTTTTTGAACATGGTTATGTGTGAAATCTTCTCGTAGCCTCAAATGAAGAACTCTGATGTTTGTATACCATGAATTATGCATGTCAAACATGAGTTTGCCGAAAACGTGCTCTTAGTCTCTAACAATGGTGTGTATAAAAATGGCTTTTTTTTTTTTGTCATCACTAAATCTCGCGTCACGCAGGGATCTTCTGTCTAATTCCAATTACAGGTACTTGCAATATTAAATTATCCAAAACCGTCATTATACGTTGTTACACTGCAGAATGTTTATAAAGGTTTATTAAATTGAGAATAGTTTTTGGACTCAGTCTATACATAAACCCACTGCTGTCTAGCCAAATGGTTGTAGCATTAGTTGGCAGGTCGTGTTTCTCTCTCCTCACAGCACAGATGGCCTTTGTTGTGGCAGCTGTTGGTGTGAATGTTCTGCTAAGTGACTGCTGATCGCTGGGAGAAGTTAAAATGAAATATCTCCTCATCTAATTCTGTGCTAACCTCATTCAGCGCTGTTAAGGAATGTAAGCCATCTTTTTAAATGTTTTGTCCACTGATTTTTTTGTTGTTGTTTTGTTTTCTTCAGATTAAGTTCCAGTTCCATTTCAAACCGTGGGTGTGAGAGGATGGTTTAAACATTAAATGTGTTGTGATTTAAAGCAAAACGCTTGTTTGGTATAGAGTTTAATAACACAATCACAAAATATGATATACTTCTATGGGGGAAAATGACCACTGTTTGACAGTTTTCATTTTCTTTGGATTTATTGGGTATGGGTTTGAGTGTAAAATGATAAGATTGCTAAATTTCAAAAGTGCTGTATGTAAGTTTTTAACTTTTTCTAAAGCATAAAAACAACATACTATGTTTGCAGATATTTAAGAAATGCCAAGTGAACATACTTGTTTATCTGAAAAATAATGCTGAAGTCAGATATTTTCCTTTGAAAATGTGTTTTTCGTGCTGGAACACAGTCTTGTTTATGTTTTTTCTAACCCACTCAATGCCAGCTTACCCAATTATAATTCAGCACCTGAGGTTGTCTTTTTGGAAAACCACATATTTTATTCATTCAGTCAGGAAGACTCTCAAAGCATGTATCCATGACTGAAATATGACCTCCGGTGGACAGTAGCAGACTCAGAAATGAGACGCAGAATTAGAGTTCCACATAAGGTTATTAATTAGCAAATTATATGAATATTACAAACCTAAACTTTAGGTGATCAGGTTACACTGTAACAGCATGTCCTCACAACGTGCTACGTGACGAGACACGACAGACATTAAAATACAGCTATTCAGAAGCACAGAATATGCTCTTACTCATGAAATTGTAAAGTTTATAATCTAATTAATACATATTAAACCTCTTTAACATTTATAAATGTAGATGCTGAATCATTCATATGTGTTGGTTTGAGTCACAGTTCTTCAATTTCAAACGGTTTATTTTATTTTCAGGATCTGAGGTGAACTATCTGCTGCTTTTTTAGTATGACAATAAATGTCATGTAAAATGGCATTCAAACTCACATTATTAGCATTTAACACTGAATAAAGCCCATGAGGTATACCTGAGGTGATCAGTTAATCCTCTTGTTGAGAAATAGAAGCCGTTTCTAATATACCAATTTGAGGTATTGGTTAGAACAAAAACTCCTTTTAATACGTAAAATATTCCTTCTATTGTGTGCCGTTGCTTTTATTTAGAACAACACCTAAATCAGCCTCGCTGTTGGTGTCATCAATCTGGCAACCTGCACTTGCATTTGTTTTGATCCAGGAGTGCAATACCTAGTTTAACCACTGGGTGTCAAACTTACATACTGCACCTTTAAGTGAAATATATTGTCTTTTAAAGCCGTTTTAGACAATAGCAACATTGGTCAGAATAATAAATGTTTTCATTTGTTGTGATGGAAAAAAATCTGGTTATTTCACCAAATCTGCTTAACTCTTTTTAAAACACTGCTATTGTGTTATCTAAATATGAATGTAAACTTGTCTAAAACAAGGCGACATTTTGTATTTTGACCATTTTACATAAAAATATCTTAATGAGAACATTATTTAAAAATTTGCAAGAAATTATAAGTGGTTCACAAGATAAATGATGTTTTACTCAAACACGACTACCAATTGGAAATCAAGAGAAATTGAGAATTTTCAAGTGGTCTCTTTCCCGTTGCTGTATTTCATAGGTCTCAAACTCGATTCCTGGAGGGCCGCAGCACTGCACAGTTTTGCTCCAACCCCAATCAAACACAGCTGATCCAGCTAATCAAGGTGTTCAAGACTATTAGAGACTATTAAGCAGGTGTATGTTGGAGGTGGTTGGATATAAACTATGCAGAACTGCGGCCCTCCAGGATCACTGTGGATTGCACACAAATAATAGTCAAAGCAGTTTATGAAGATTAGTGTTTAAACGACTAACAAAATACAGGAAAGGTTTTTCACAGGAATGAATAATTATTACTGAACACATTTTCAGAGTATTCAAACTGAAATGAACAAGGTAGGAACAAAAATATTGATGTGAAAAAAAGTCACTGATAAAATCAAGTGCAGTTATCGATGACATTACAAAGGGACAGTTTACCCAAAAAATGAAAGAATTTGAGATTTTTAGCTAAAACGGTGGTCTTTGGTGTTAAAGTAAAATGCTAGTCAATAACTACTAGCACTTTGAGAGTCAAAAATAAGAAAAAAAAACATACAGGCAAAGTAAAATACAGTTTTTCTCAGTCGCTTTGGTGCATTTTTCACACTATTTACATTTGCACAACAGTTAATGCATTTCTCAAAACAATTAGTACAAACTGAAAAACCTAGTGGATAACCTGCAAAAGCGGGTCACTTGCTCAAAATGGATAGCTCATTCCTCAAAGCAAGTATTCATGTCAATAAAAGTGTCAGTGTCATCAAGATGAAACGTCCTGCCACCATTGTTTATGAACAAGATAGTCAAATGGCTTTTTCATGTTTTCATTATGACACTTTACTCTGTAAATGTTTTTTCAATGCAAAAAAGTCCAATTTTGGTGACGTCCAAAAAATGCTCAACACAGCACTATATACTATTTGCACAGCCATTTGAAAACTACAGTAAAGTTAGACATCACTGCATTTAGTGAGGTATCTGAGTACAAGACACTGAATATGTGTTTCACATTTTCACTGCATTTGCTCTTTACAATTCAAATTTATTCACAGCATTGTGTAAAAGAATAAATACACCCTTATTTACAAAAAACATAAACTTCCTTTGGGTAGAGCTGTGCACAACTGTAAACAATATTGCAGTACATATTGGAACTGAACCTACAACATACACAGGTCTGTAAATCATTTATGAAATTGTTCAATTTAGAAAACATTTTCAGTAAAAAAATAAAATCGCTTGACAGATTGACAATTAGTTCAGCATTTTTGTATGTAATGACTCAAGTAATGAAATGAGGACTATTGGTTTTATATGGAATGACTATTCAGCATTCACAAGTTTAGTTCATTTTGACTGACATGACATAAGCAAATGATAATGTTACAAACAGCAGAGAGTTGTATGACAGCAATTGATGCATGTCCAAAAGCATTTGCAATTTGTTGGAAGGAATAAGAAACTGCTACTATATAGTGCATAAATGACTAATTGTTTTGAGAAATGCATTAACTGTTGTGCAAATGTAAATAGTGTTGTGGGAAATGCATTAAAGCGACAGAAAAACTGTAATACCCGTGATTCCTGATGATATACTACAGAGGCTGCGGATCATTTTATGAATCACCAAGGATCACAATTTCAACAACAACAAAAAAAAAATCTCTTTTGGCTTGATGGTGAACTATCCCTTCAACCAAATTTTCTACAGAACTTTAAAAACTGCATTTTTTGAGGTATTCTGTCTTTTATTATGTCCAGAATATCTGATTCTGATGCCAGCTCAATGCCTGAAAAAAATATTTAGAAATTTTAAGAAGTTTTCTTGTCCACATCTAGATAACTTCAAAAATATTTGGTACCTTTTCTCCAAATCTCGTGGCACTTTAGTTGTTTTAATATATTATCAAACCTGAACTTGAAAAATTGGAGAGGAGCAAACAATTACAAACAGTACATATTAAAGAGCGATTACAATTTCCTTGTATAAAAAAGAAGTATACATATAAACGCACCTGACCATATATGACAGCTGTACATAACATACAGTATCTTTTATGTTACAAAAACATATTCTGGTGAGATGTAGTAGGGCTTCTAGTACCTGAAATATTGGCGGTACAGCAATCATGGTCGATCTTTGGTCTCACCAAAGCAAGTACCAGCAGCAGTTGCTTGCTAAAATAGTCAAGTTTATTACAAAGTACGCAAGTCATAGCTGTAAACATGTGCCAATGTGTTTGTTTAACATTCTGTACCTTCAAAAGCTGCGGATTATAAAACAATCTGGTCCTTGTAGTCCCCAGTCAAAAAAAAAAATCTACATTTTTTCCTCACGATCCACTTCATCATCATCATCATCATCTTTGACTATTCCTTCATCGATGCTTTCCATCCGGACTCTCTGTCCGTCCAAATACCGAGGCACTCGCTGTGTGTTTCGAACTGTGAACAGACTCGTGGGAATTTGAGTCCATTCTCCTAAGAGCTGAAGCTTGGCGTCGTTCTCTATAGCCTTGGCCAGAGAGGACGCAAAGCTGTCCAAAGATTTGTGGATGTCTGCCGTCACTTGGACTACTGAAGGGTCACCTGGAGAACACAAAATGGAAGAAAATGATTGGAAATTGAAAATCAAATTCTCAGTCAATGCTCTTTATTTTGTTGATATTAGACAGAAGCATTAACCTTATCTTCATATTTTGACTTTTTACATAATTGACACTATTGGTCCCCATGCATCAGTAGGTTTTACAAATATTTCCCCAATGAAAAGCGTTAGGAGTGGTTTATTGGTTTAACACATTGGCTCAGCACTATATCTTGTATACAGCGGTCCCTCGCTATAACGCGGTTCACCTTTTGCAGCCTCGCAGATTTTTTATTTATTTTTGCGTCCTAATTGTCTGTAGAACATTGTCAATCAATCTCCTCCATGACTCCTGTACAGTACAGAATGTGTTCAGCTTGTCAAATTAACATAAATCTTAGATCGCTAGCAGTGTGACTTCCAAGAAGGATGCAAAAAGGGTTGTGACCAGGCTGTGTCTGTCCGCAGCAAGACCATCGTAAAGAAGGTAGCACACCAAATGTGCCGTGCCACACCATGCATTGTAGAATTGTAAACACGACTCAGGACGCTGTTCATATTTCTGCGCTACAAAGTTCCATCTGAATAATTTCATTTTAAATAACATGTAAATGTGCATGTCCGGTGTGTGTGTTGCTTCCAACTGTCATGTGCGCGGTGCATCCAGTGTGTAAGTCGATCCCCGTAAGGATGGAGTCTGCTTTAGCTTTGTGGATCAGTGACTGCAGGAAAAAAAAAACATTATGCTGGATGCCAACATTATCCGCACAAAAGCTAAAAAGCTTTATGAACTTTTTGCTGACAGCGATGAATGTTTGCACCGGACATTCTATAATACTGGACTTATTTTTTAACAAGAGAGAAAAGTGATAATGGTAATGCCTGTCTGAGAAAAGTGTATAAAGTGTGTAGTGAGGGGTTTTACAGCCTTAAAACATCTATAATAATTGTAAAACTTAAAACTGATTACTTTGCAGATTTCGCCTATTAGGGGTTATTTTTAGAACGTAACTCCCGCGAATAACGTGGGACCACAGTATTACAAAAATGCTTTCAATGCAATCTCACCGCAATTCGCATCTTTTTCATTTAGTGGCAGATTCGTTTAAATTTGTACAATCTCATTTGGATTTTTTGGTACGATTTTCTCAACATCCAATGATGATTGGGTTTAGAGGTGGGGTTTGGGGGCACGCCGACTTTTAAAAATCGTATGTTTTTGTATGAATGAAATCATAGATAAAATAGTTACTTTTCTCGTGAGGTCAGGTAAAAAAAATTTTTTGGACCCACTCAAGTGTGATAAATGTAAATAAATGAAAATAAATAAATGTATAGCCTGTAAGCATTATCATTGTGTCCGTAGGGTCTTAAAGTATAAAAAATTGATAAGTCAATTTAGAGAAAATTAAAGCCCTTAAAAAGTCTTAAATCCTATTTTACAAAGTATTCAATTTTGTATTAGTATGCTAAAGTTTGCCTGAATTTAATCTGTGAATATTGGGGTGCTGTGTAGTTCATAAAATCGATAGAATCTGATAGATTTGACATCACGCTGCTTTGTTTACTGCAGTAACCAATGAAACACTACTGTTATAGATGTCACCTGCTGGATTTTTAAATAACGTTTTAGTTCAGGATTAGTTTCTTACAATCAGTACTTAAAAAAATAAAGTGCAAGTTAAAATATTGCCAATGTTACTGGTTGAAACCTAAAGTGGCAATAAGGTCTTAATGTAGGGAAAGAGGTATAGAAAAAAAGGTATAGAATTTTACTGAATATACCCTGATGATACAAGTAATGAAGGAAACCCGTCTCTGATTTTCGATTTCACCAAAATCAAGCTAAAATTGAGTTAATGACATAACACCATATGTTATCCCTGACCAGATGTAAAGACACACCAACAATACTGGCGAACAATGCAGTGTTTTAAGTACAGTACATCAAAAGATTCAAGATGACAATATAATAAAATAAAATGTTTTCTGTCAGTTTGTGAGAATAGCATTTATAGTAGCACCATTGTCAATTTTTTTTCAAACATCTAGGATGCAGTTTGTTTAAATCAGAGATGGCCAAAGTTGGCCCATTTTAACCTTTGATTTGGCCCACCATGCCATCTGTGAAAGGAGTACTAATAATGGTCGGGGTTGGAGCTAATGATTTTAATAGAGATTGTCATTTCTAGTTTAAAATAATCTTTTTTGTTTGTTTGTATTATTGCTGAGTTACAAAAAGCCAACTGAAATTAAATGTTTCATTTAAATATTAATTGTTAATACGTAAATAAATACTTTGTGAAAATGTAAATACTGTCACTCGACAGATAGAGGACAATGCAGAAGACATCTGCAAGCAAATCAAGGCAAAATCAGGTGCAGCTTGACTAGCGTAACTCCATTCTGTTATAAATGAGATTGTTTTTACTGTAATAAGTTCATTATAAAATGTTAGAATTTATACAAAGCAATGTTTTCTAGTTATTTTTAAATAGTATTAAATAAATTAGGTAGTACCATGGCAGCTATTTTTACCTTTGACCCACTAGCCTCAATCTAGTTTGGTTTTTGGCCTTTCATGAGAAAAAGTTTGGACATAGCAGGGACAAGCATTTTCCAAGCCTTGAAACTCAATTTTAGCTGATATTCTAATAACAAATGAATGGCGTGCTTTAGATCTAAAATAGGAGAACCAACATTTTAAATGGTTCTATTATTTCACTATATTTTTATCAAATAAATGCATAAGCAAACTCTTTCAATATCAAACAGCACATTACTATGCAAAACATTCCAAACTGTAAACTACCACAAGAATCTGTGCACTTGTTTTCACACGAGTCACAACTACCAAAGACATTTTTTGCATTCATAAGAAGAAAACGAGAGCACATAAGATATACCTTGTGGATCCACTTGGTCCTCAAATGTGACCGAGCTCCTCCTCTTATTGGCGGTGCAGTGGGCTGAGTGGGACGCCTCTGAGGTGTAGCTCTCCAACAGCATGACGTCTGTTGCTACAGTGTAAATCACAGCAGGCATCTTTCAATCAAATATCTCTTTTAACACCGCTCACCAGCACCCACCCACAACAGTCTGGACACTGTTGGAGAGGCGCTGAGATCTGCCGTCTGCCTGTTATGCCATACTCATGGGCTCTGTGTTTCCTCAAATGGCAAATCCTGATAACAACAGCCTGCAAGCCATTAAACCACCAATGCTGACTGCTAAAGAGCTGTGGGGGTTGATTATGCTTGCTTTTCTGGTGCTCAAGAGAGGAAAGGATGCATCGATATTAAAACCATGGCTTATCCAGATAAACCATGATATAAATATTTGATTCCATTTTGTCTAAATGAATATGTTAGAAAAGTCAAATATATTATAATGTACAACATGCCACAAGCATATGCACAATTTTGTTAGCTAGTGATGCCATGTTAATATTGTTAAACGGCAAAATACCGTGCATCCGGAAAGTATTCATAGCGCTTCACATTTTCCAAATTTTTTTCTTACAGCCTTATTCCAAAATGGATTAAATTCACTTATTTCCTCAAAATCCTACACACAATACCCCATAATGACAATGTGAAAAAAGATTTTGAAATTGTTGCAAATTTAAAAAAAAATAAAAAACCTGAAAAATCACATGTACATAAGTATTTACAACCTTTGCTCAATACTTTGTTGCTGCACCTTTGGCAGCAATTACAGCCTCAAGTCTTTTTGAATATGATGCTACAAGCTGGGCACACCTGTCTTTTGGAATTTTCCCCATTCCTCTTTGCAATACCTCTCAAGCTCTATCAGGGTGGATCGGAAGAGACGGTGTACAGCCATTTTCAGATCTCCCCAGAGATGTTTAACAGGATTTAGGTCTGGGCTCTGGCTGGGCCACTAAAGGACATTTACAGAGTTGTGAAGCCACTCCATTGATATTTTGGCAGTGTGCTTTGTGTTGTTGTCCTGCTGGAAGATAAATAGTCTAAGGTCAAGAGCACTCTGAAGCAGGTTTTTATTCTGGATGTCTCTGTACATTGCTGCATTCATCTTTCCCTCTATCCTGACTAGTCTTCCAGTTACTGTTGCTGAAAAACATACCCACAGCATGATGCTGCCACCACCATGCTTCACTGTAGGGATGGTATTAGCCTGGTGATGGAGCAGTGGCTGGTTTTCTCCAAACGTAACCCCTGGCATTCATTCCAAAGAGTTTAATTTAAGTCTCATAAGACCAGAGAAGTTTGTTTCTTATGGTCTGAGAGTCCTTCAGATGCCTTTTGGCAAATTTGAGGCGGGGACTCGAGTCACTTCCATCTGGCCACTCTACCATACAGGCCTGATTGGTGAATTGCTGCACAAATGGTTTTCCTTCCGTGAGGTTCTCCTCTCTACACAGAAGAACGCTGGAGCTCAGACAGAGTGACTATCGGGTTATTGATCACCTTCCTGACTAAGGCCCTTCTCCCCCGATCACTCAGCTTAGATAGCCGGCCAGCTCTAGGAAGAGTCCTGGTGGTTCCAAACATCTTCCACTTACGGATGATGGAGACCACTGTGCTCATTGGAACTTTCAGAGCAGCAGAAATTTTTCTGTAACCTTCCCCAGTCTTGTGCCTCAAGACATTCCTGTCTCCGCGTTCTACAGACAATTCCTTTGTCTTCATGCTTGGTTTGTGCTTTGACATGCACTATCAACCCTGAGACCTTATATAGACAGGTGTATGACTTTTTTTAAATCATGTTCAGTCAACTGAATTTACCACAGGTGAACTCCAATTAAGCTGCTGAAACAACTCAAGAATGATCAGTGGAAATAGAATGTAGCTGAGCTCAATTTAGAGCTTCCCGGCAAAGGCTGTGAATACTTATGTACATGTGATTTTTCAGCTTTTTTTTTTCTAAATTTGCAACAATTTCAAAAAAATATTTTTTTTTCACATTGTCATTATGGGGTATTGTGTGTAGAATTTTGAGGAAATAAATGAATTCATTTCATTTTGGAATAAGACTGAAAAAATAAGAAAAATCGAAGCACTATAAATACTTTCTGGATGCACTGTAATCTAAATAAAATTTCAATTTTGGTATCAGTATAAAAATTCAGTTTCAGTATAAAAATATCTCTAATATTGACTGGCATGTTATCACTACAAAATAATACATTATAATCACCACAGAGCTTATAAAGTAACCATTTATAATTTTAGTCCACGCAGAATTAAAAAAAATTCAACTAATGTATTCAACTTCACTTCTCTTAAATTTCACTCAAATCTATTTAAATGTCTTTCATGACAAGGTAGATATTAGACACAATATTTGTACAGCTTCTTCCATATGATTGGATTTGAATGCAGCGTCTGATGTTGATCTCCCAAAAATAAAATAAAAAAAAATTACATAAAAACAATGTAAATAATTAAAAAGTATCAATAGTCAAGCAAGATATTTTAGCAGCCATATTGGCATTAACCGATAAATGCTTATTTTTATTGTTATCATTATCAGCCCAATAAATAAAATAAATTAGCAGTGCTTAAATTTGATTTGTAGTTATCTGCCTTTATATCAGCTATTGACCTCCAAAATGTAGAGTTATCG
The DNA here is from genome assembly GCA_903798205.1 of Danio tinwini. Taxonomy (NCBI): domain Eukaryota; kingdom Metazoa; phylum Chordata; class Actinopteri; order Cypriniformes; family Danionidae; genus Danio; species Danio tinwini. The sequence continues at coordinate 22,020,522 of CAIGQZ010032409.1, forward strand.
CTATTAGTATAAAAATTATTAAAAACTAAGGAGCCCCTATTATGGGTTTTTGAAAATGACCTTCCATGCAGTGTGCAACACAGAGTGAAGTGAAATATACCTGAAAGAGCACCATGTTTAAAACTATTGATTCGTGTATAAAAGAGTTGACTCAGAGTGGTTCAAATGAATCATGGAGATAACAAATTTTTTGCTGTGTCGGCGTTACATCGATATGGAACTCAAGCCCCACCCATTTGAAGTGCGAGCAGACCCGGGAAAATTTAAACTCCCTGATGAGTGCTTCAGCAATCTACACGTTTACAATGGGGGATTTATCGGCCATTTGTTAAAGGAGGGATCAGAAAAGACTATTGATGTATGGGACTTTGTCAGAGCTTGACAGGAACTTTACAGTACACAGTTCATGGATCAGTTTCTTCCTCCATTTCACAAGTGTAAGTAAGTGCGATTAAAATGGTTGCCTCCTTGTTTTCTCTAGCTTTCAAATTATGTATTTAATTGTGTTTTGTTACTTGTAACTGCTTGTAGTGAATCTGGTTAACTTTTTATATTCACATATTGCGTCTAAAGGCACGTTGAAAACACGACGCGTGCTGCTTTGTTTACGCATTTGAATGGCTTTTGTGAAGATCCACTGACGTTTGTCATTGCTATGGCCTCCTTCACCTGTTCCTACACACGTGCGACGGTCAGGTTGCAAAATAGTTCAGCTTTTGCCACTGTGTGGATTAATACTGAATGTGTGTCACTGTTTTTACTTATGATTAAGAATAGAGTAATATGCTGGTGTTTAACTGCATTGCTTTAATGCACTCCTGCATTGGGCTTACACATACACTCTGAACTCTGATTACTTCAACAATGTTGATAAGCCATGGTGGGTGTTTCTCTCTGTCTCGCGATGAACGCAGTCAACCAATCACAACAGACTGGGTCATCAGACCAATCAGCGCAGATAAGCATTGCGCTAAGGAGGGGTTTGGGAACAAATTAATTGCTGAACGAATCATATGGGAGTCGCTGGGATAATTAGGTAAAAATAAATGCATATAATAAGACAATGAAAGTGTTTTTTGTTCTTGCATGCATATCAACTTCTTGTTGGAGACCCCCAAAACCAAAATATGACCCTTTTTAATGCATAAATGAGGCTCTTTAAAAATAGGTGCATTATTAATAAAAAATAAATCAATGAAGGGATTATATGCAAGAATTCTTATGCATTGCTCATAGTTTTTACTTTTTGCTGTTGCATGAACAGCGCATACAGTGGGTAGCGCTCTCGCCTCATAGCAAGAAGGTCGCTGGTTCGAACCTCGGCTGGGTCAGTTGGTATTTCTGTGTGGAGTTTGCATGTTCTCCCTGCATTTGCGTGAGTTTCCTTCGGGTGCTCCGTTTTCCCCCACAAGTCCAAAGAAATGTGGTACAGGTAAATTGGGTAAGCTAAATTGTCCATTGTGTATGTGTGTGAATGCAAGAGTGTATGAATGTTTCCTAGTGATGGGTTGCAGCTGGAAGGGTATCCGCTGCGTAAAACATATGCTGGATAAGTTGGTGGTTTATTCCAATAATAAAGGGACAAAGCCGAAAAGAAAATGAATGAATGAACAGCGCATAACAAAAGTAAAAAAAAGGAGATTTTCCCTGACTTGCTATGTTATCTATATGCTATATCTTTATCACTTTCTATATGCTGAAAGTGAATAATAAGCTATAATAGAAGCATATATTTTCAGTTAATAGCAGCATCAATTTTTGCCTGTCCTCATTCAAATAAATATATAATATATATATACAGGGTGCAAATTCATTCTTGATCCACCCCTGAAAGATCTAAAAACAACACGTATGGGTGGTCAGCCCTCTAGTGAGAAATAGTTTACTCTGATTTGTATCCTAAATAATAGTAATAATTAAAATATATAATGTAAATATGCATTTGTCCACCCCTATAATGGTGCATACCATTGTGAATGCATATTCGCGCCAATCAGTCTACATGAGAAATAAAATCTGAAACAAGCAGATCTAGAGCACCGATAGACATTGTTAGTGTTCACAAGATACTTTTCCTGTGAAATAGGTGTTTGTTTCTACATAGAGCCTAAAAGTAGGTCAAATTAGCTGCATAGTTTGACCTACACTAACCTCCTCTGAAACAGCTAGACAGAGGTTACTGTAGGTCAGAATACATTAAATATCCCACAAAACACTAAAAACGTCAATATGTTTATTAATAAATGTGATATATTTTTTATAAATACATACATTTGATTCACTGAAGCATTTATTTATTTACTTTTATGGGGTCCCACACATGTTAAACAGCAGCCGGTCTACCTGAGTCTTGTGTGTAGCTGAAGCCAGTGTCTCCAGTGCTGCTTCCACGGCCCAAAAGCTGACCTCCACCCACCAACATGGCCGTCAGATGAGGAGACATCCCCAAATCTGTTAAACAATAAACATTAGACATCTCATCCAAATTACACCTCACTTTCAAAACATGCACCATCAGAAGACTCACCCGTTATCCGGTTCGAGATGCTAAACAGACGAGACGTCCGGTGCCGTATAACAAATGACTCTCTGTAGTACCGATCGCCAAAACACATCCCCAACAGCTCCTTGCGTACAGTCTTGTTCCACAACCCGTAAATAAGCGGATGGCACACAGCACTGGTAAAAGACAGCCAGGAAACCAGCGTCTCCACCTGTGGAGAAACACTATTTTTCCCCAATAGTGCTTCGGTGCTGATAACCACCACATAAGGACCCCAAGTAGTCAGAAATGTCCCCAGAACCACTAAAATGGTGACGAAGGCCTTGCATTGGCTCCCAGAGTAAATCAGGCTCTTGCGGCTGCCACTAGAAGACGTTGAGGTGTTGGAGTTTTTGCGGCCATTCTTTTGAGAGCTGGACTCTTCTTGAGACACCACAACACTGCCGCAATAAACCTTACGAGCTTTGATGCGAGCTACACGGAAAATGACACCGTAGCAGATCAACATGGCCGCTAGCGGCAAAAGGCAACACCAAGTAACCCAAAAGGCCGTATAGCTGATTTCCTTGTGCCAGGACACGGTGCAGGTCCATTTGAAGCGGTCAAACTCAAACGATGACCATCCAAAAAGAGGCGGCAGGCAGCCAACTAGGGAATGGAGCCAGATGTAAACGATGACAAGCACAGCTCGATTTCCGGTGATTTTCATGGGGTAGATCATGGGGTATAAGACTGCATAGTACCTTGATATAAAAGAGATACATTTCAATCAGTCCCTTGTGAGACACACATGACTGGTCAATAATACAACAATGAGGCTTTCTATATAAGACTTAAGGCATAAAATAGAGGGATTATGTTTGTGCTTTGATAGAGTTCAATAGGTTTGATATTTTTCAATGCGTGTTTGTTCATGAAGACAGAAGAACTGTTCAAGCAAGACTGGACGTAAATGTCATGGTGAACTGCGGGGTTAAAGGACTACAGTGTGGTCATTGACTACGGCACTCAAATGAAATGTTTTTTACGAGAATTGTTGGTAAATTTACTTGAATAAGAGACTACGTAATAAAACAGCATGTGATGGAATATTTATTCATCCCCTAAATATAGGTCAAGTGAAGAGAATGTAATTAAAATCTGTCCATTTAGCATGTGTGATTGAAAATGACATCTTTTCCATTTCTGTGGACTTTGCAGAATGTGAAGATGAGAGAGACGCCCAAAATAATGGATGAAGTGCAAGAGTACTGTGAAAACTTTCAGTTAGAGGAGTCATCAGAGGAAAATCTGCTATCATTCTGGGAGAAACAAGATCGCTTATTTACACAACTGCAGCGCCTTGCAAGGAGAAGCTTGTGCATTCCTGCAACAAGCGGTGCGCGCAAGCTCTCATTTAGTGCAGCCCCAATCCAGGCACAGTAGGCCAGATGCTATTCTGCTTTTGCACAGTGCAAAGAAAAAGGCCTATAAACATAACATAGCTGCTGTTTAGGCTGAAGTGGCACTGTTTTTGTTATCTTTTTCCTGTATATGTAAAAGCTAAATCTGCTGTTATTAATGAACAATCCACAGTGACCTATCATCTCGCTTAAAACAAAGAATTAGAATTATTAAAGTGTTCATCGGGTGCGGGTCGGGTGCGGATATATACATCAGATAAAATAATATGCGCGGGCAGGTGGGTGATTAGAATGAAGGAGTGGATTCGGGTGACATTTCAGCTGATCCGCGCATCTCTAATGTCAAGGTAAATTATCAATTATTATGATTAACTATTAAAATCTTGACAACATTTTCTATCAAATTATTTAATTTCAGGCTGTAAAATCTCATCTAAACGGCAGCTAGCTCTCTGCAACTCTCACATGGTCACCTACTGAAGCTAAGCAGGGCTGCACCCAGCAAGTATATGAATTGAAGACTACATGGGAAAGCTAGGTTGCTGTCAGAAGGGGTGTTAGTGAGACCAGCAGGGGGTAGGGTTGCACGATACTGGAATTCGGTACCAATCGATACTGAAATTTTAAAATAGTCTCATTTCCTGCTGACATTTGACCGCTTTTGAGCACGTTCTTAAACAGCATTGATTTGCCATTGTGTTCACATGCTCAACAGAATTGACTGTGATTGGCTGTGAAGGTCATCAGTTCACCAAACTCACCTAGATACAGGGACTCAACAGTGCTCAAATGTTCGTGGGAAATGGACGATTTTAATATTTTAGTATCCTTTGATACCGAATTCCAGTGTCGTGACAACCCTAGCAGGGCCACTCAACCTGTGGTCTGTGTGGGTCCTAATGCCCCAGTATACTGATAGGGACTCTACTGCTCAGTGAGCGCCGTCTTTATTATGAGATGTTAAACTGAGGTCCTGAGGTGATTAAAAAAAAAAAAAAAAAAAGAGAGAGCAGGGGTTTAACCCCAGCATCCTGGCCAAATTTGCCCACTGGCCTCTGTCCATCATGGCCTCCTTACCATCCCCATATCATAATTGGCTTTATGACTTGGGGGTCTCCTCTCCCCAATCAGCTGGTGTGTGGTGTGCGGTCTGGCGCAATATGACTACTGTTGCGTCATTCAGGTGGATGCTGCACACCACAGATATATATATATTAGATGTCGCCTACCCTACTGTTGTCTATTAGAAGGAATGCGTCAATAGAGCCTCCATTTTAGTACAGGGTAGCGCTCCTTTGAAATGAATGCAGGACCAAGGTGAAGTGGAGGACTGTGGCCATCCAAAGCCAGATAAATACACATATAGACATACATCTATGATCGGGAGTTTTCCCCTGGTTGTCCGTATGCAAATATTTTTTAAAATGACGAAATATTATAATTTTACATCACTTTCCTACATTGATGGATGTGACCGCACGGGCATTGCTGACAAAGAGTGTTTGTGTGCATGGAAATGCATTACCCTCCTTCCCTGTTTAATTTGATCTAATCCATGTCCTGAAACACACCCCCTCTCCTGCTTCACTTCTCATTCTGATGGAGGGAGCGATTCGTTTGTGAATGAATCTCCGTTATGAACGACTCGTTCACTTAGCTGACAATAATACAAGTTTCTGGCAGCGCAGCGTCTTCTTGTCATATTTCATAACATTGTTTGCTTATTTTATTTAACAAAACTAGCATAAGCCTTGAATTAAGTGTGAGTTGGTGCTACTTTGCCTTATGGTCACTGCAGTAAGAGACTGTATTATCATCAATAACATTAATTGTTAAGCACAAAAGTGCATAACATACAAAAACATACAAAAACGAAATTGTACCTATGAAATGTGATGACTGTGTGCTTTGTTTTCTTTGTTTGCTCGTTACTACACCCGTACACAGCACCAAAGTCCAGCATTTTCACATTGGCACACTGTCTTGACTAGTGCAGTTAAATGACGTTTGTCCTAGGAGCACTGTACCAACGTGGCGGCGCTATTGACGCATGCTCAGGGTCCCTATGTGATATCTAGTGTATATATCTATAGCTGCACACTGGTGGTGGATGAGGAGATCCCCCAAAAATGTGTAAACTTCTTTGAGTGTCCAGAAAAGCGCTATATAAAACGTAGGGATTTTTTTTAATTATCATTATAAACACATACACTTTAGTGTTGGTCCACGCTAGCCAATTACTGATTACAGGCCCACTGCATGTTTTGGATGTCTTTTTTGTGTTACACCAATCACAGGTCTTTCAGGCTCTGCTAATAAGCTGATGATCTAATTCAGGTGTGTTTGGTTAAGGAGACATGGAAAATGTGCAGAGCTGGTGGTTGAGAAACACTGATCTAGTGTATCTGTGACCATGTACTTTGTCATCAGTAATGTAGTACAGTCTAAAAGTAATCATAAAGGAGTCAAATTAGATTAGCTAAACTATGTAATTAAATTAAACTACCTGTTTCCTTATGTCAGTTGCAATAAACAATAATATTAACTGTGTTATTTTAAT
>CAIGQZ010032409.1:22051323-22077514 GCA_903798205.1 Danio tinwini
TGAATCAAATTAACCTTATGAGTCCATTAAACTTATATTATGTTAAACTGACTTAAAACTGCTTGCATAACTTATAAAATTAACATAATTACCTTAGTTTAATAAGTTACAACGAACTAAAAGCATATGCTGTCTGGACTAGTTGATCATATAATTTTTTTACAGTGCAATAACTTCATACAAATACAACCAATCAATTATTAAAAAATGTTATTGATGATGATATTATAAAATTATTTATGTAAGTTAATAGAATAGACAACATAAAAAACAAATGATTTTGCATAACTCAAGGACATTTTTCCCCATTATCTCAAAGTTGTCAGGTCAATTTTGTAGTTTTTTAAGACCTATTGGCGTCACGGTGGCGCAGTGGGAAGCATGATCATCTAACAGCAAGAAGGTCACTGGTTCGAGCCTCGGGCTGGGTCAGTTAGGATTTCTGTGTGGAGTTAGCATGTACAGGTGAATTGGGTAAGCTAAATTGTCCGTTGTGTGTGTGTGTGTGTGTGTGTGTGTGTGTGTGCGCGTGCGGGCAAATGAGTGTGTGGGGTTGACCAGTTGACCACAGTGATGGGTTATGGTTGGAAGGGCATCCGCTGTGTAAAACATATATGCTGGATAAGTTGCCGGTTCATTCCGCTGTGGCGATCTCAGATTAATAAAGGGACTAAGCCAAAAAGAAAATGAATGAATGTATGAGTGACAAGACTTCCATTTTTAATTCAAGACCCTAATGCAGGCACCCCTTTTAAACATTTAACAATGGTTTTATTATAGTGAAAGTGTAGTAACCATGGCTTTTTGGCACATTGATTACCATTAGTATAATCACAGTTTTATTATGCTTTCTGTGGTTAAACTGTGGTTAGTGTAGTGCAAAACAGTGGTTGATTAGTGATTGCCATGGTTTAATATTCATGTTTTTATTTAGTTTTTTGTAAATGGTCAATTTTCTGTAGGAGACAGCTTAGATGCACACAAATAGTGCTTGACTGCTATAATGCAACTAACTATCAGCAAAAAGAGAGAGATTCTAAAAAATGTTTACCAATATTATTAGCATTAAAATAAATGTGATAAGTCTGAAGAGTGAGCTTTAGTATTTAAGAAATGCACACTTTCCACCCCAGACAGCAACTTCATTAAAAGGATTTACTCATAATCTCTTTGATTTCCCCTGAATAGTTTCTTAATTCAGTGTTTGTTTACAGTAGCAAGTTGCATACATGTAAAATTACTCATATGAAGATTCAATGGGGACAGTCTTCACCATGTTTACTTACCTCCAACAGTACTCTATGAGCATCACGTTATATAATAAATGTACTAAATTAAACAAAATTTGTTATTGTAAACCATGCTGCACATGACTCAAGGAACACAACGTTTCCAAAGAAGTGGCTGGTGGGCAAAGATGTGCTAAGATTTTGTTTAACACACCATCCTCATTAAATTTCCAGACAGATGCAGAGAATTTATTTTAAATTTTTTCAGCATGACATTTAACATCAAATACCTCTGTGGTGGAAATCATGTTTACATGTCTGTCTGGTGTTTTCAATATGCTTTAAGATAAATTATGTGCTTATTACAGAGACAAGATTGCTGAGCATTTTCTCGTCAAAACTTCACTACGCCAAAGAGAGCTTCAAAAAGACAGTTTGAAATCTCTCCTGTTTCCTACTGTCACAGACATGTTCTTGACATTTCTGTTAACTACGTATTACCATTATCTATGCTGTTCAGTGTGTTTCCTCCTAGGGATGTTTGTTTTTAGAAAGCAGCTGTCTGAGATGGTGAACAGAAACATTGTGTAACATTAGCAACACATTAAATGTTTAACGTAGTCAAGTCAAGGCTAAAGATATGAGTCAGGCCAGAGGGTGCTTAAGGTGCTAGAAACCCTCAAGCGAAAGAAAGAGTGGACCTTTCATTTGCAATAGGATATTGGCAAAAAATTTTGGCAAATGCTCATTGCATATTTGTGTTTGTGCAACACATTTACAACATTTTTTTTTGCAGTGTTGAGAAATGAAGCATACGTTGATTTCTCAGACATAATGGGAAGTTGCTTGTCAGAATCCCCTCATCACCACTAAAAATGCCAGAGTTTTTGTTCAGCTTTGGGTTCTACATCCTGTATAGACATTTAATACGAATTATTGTGCAATGGAGAGGGAATTTACTGATTATAATGAATGAGATGTGCAATGAACTAAGATGAATGAAAGCTTTCTGTCTTTGCAAAGAGCACTTATTTTACTCTTTCTAGGTTACAAATAAAAGTTGGTAACAAATGCATTTATGGATTTGCTTTTGTAGTACTTTGACTTTATGCCAATTTAACTGCATGAAAAAAGAAATTCAATAGTTTATCACAACTAAGTATTATCATTTGAAGCAATCAGTTAACGAGTAATAAATAAATGTAGCTTACTTAAAACATTCTGTACTTTCAGTCCTAAAACCTACTCATAAAATTCAATGTTTACCAATGGTTTTAGCTGAATGCATTTTCATTAGCCCACAATTTATTAAATTACCAGAACCACTTTAAAGCTATTTTTAAAAAGAACATGTTCGCACATGATCTCTTTAGGGAAAATTATAGGTAATTTTCCGGAAAAGACTATATGTGTAAAAGGGGGTATTGTCTAATATTAATAAGTAAAGCATGTTTTTTTTTTTTCATTTTTTTATTGCATAACCATCAGGAACAAACATACAGCACAATATAAAGATGAAACATAAAAATATAAATAAAAATAACAAAATAAATACACACAGCATAGTGTAAAGCATTTGTACATCAAATGATTTTAAGAATTGACAGGAGAATCAAAAAGGTGTTATAATAATTGATACATATCTCAGATTTTTTGCGTTTCAACTACCTGTATTTCACAGTAGAAATAAAGAAGTCAAACTCGATGCAGAAAAACTGTTAATGTGGAAGATGATTTAGCAAATTTCTGTTTGTGTATGTAAAATTTTGCCAATAAAATAAAGAGATTAACAATGTATTCAAGACTTTTGTTGGATTTGTTTTCATATTAAAAAATATAATCTTTTAATGTAAAAAAATAACTAAGTTTTGTCTTTTTAAAAATATATTTGGCTAAATCCTTTCAGAAATTGTTTACCACGTTGCATTCAAAAAATAAATGACAAAGGCTCTCTTTATCCACATTGCAGAAACCACAAATATCCTCCATTTCAATGTACTTTGATAATAACGATTTTACTGGGTAAACTGTATGTAGTATTTTAAAATGAATTTCTTTCATTTTATTATTAATAGTGTATTTGAAGGGAGTTAACCAGGCTCTTTCCTAATTAATATTAACTATAATAAAGTTCCAAAAAATTTTGCCTCTAGGAGCAATTTAATTTTCCTTCTGGAAAATATTACGAATATGTTTGTTAGTAAATTTTTTATGTCAACTCAACACCTTCTAAATGTAATTTTAGATTTACAACAGATAGAGAATTATAGCAAATATATTTTTTAACAAGTTGAATTTTTTTTGAGGGATAGATATAATAACTAAATTAAATCCTCTAAACAATATTGTGATAAATAAAGCATGTTTTTTTCTTTTCTATTTTTATTAAATAAACTTATATTTAGAAAAGAAGAAATGTACAATATAAATCAGCAAGTCATCTGGAGACTGGAATACAAGTATTTACAAGTACAAAGTTAAAGAACAACAAGTAACAAATAAAAAACAGAAAAAGAGAGAAAAAACAAAAAAGGGGAACAAAATAAAGAAAGGGGAAGTACAAAATTAAATAAACACAGAAAGCATCTAGCAACCAACTTACTGGAAGCATGATATTTTTCATAAGTTTCTATTAACTTGCAGAATTTTTGGTTGATAGATAAATGTAAAGCTTTAAGCAAGGAACCAATTTCAATAAAAAAAATGAGCAAATGTGGGAGAGGATTCAAGAAATTTTTGTTTGTGGATAAAGAATTTTGCATATAAAGAGTAAGATACATATTCTTCATTTTTGTTTTTTGGACTGGAATAATAACAAATAATATCTTTCAATTTAAAGATTTCTTTTAGTTGATTGCGATTTATTCAAATAATTATATAAAACTGACCAAAACTTTTGTGAGATTTTACATGTTTTTAGTCAAAGTTAACTCACTTTTCTGACAAAAAGAACAACTATCAGCAATATCAATACATTTTGACACAAATGCATTGGCTGAGTATATTTTATGTAGAATTTTAAAATGAATTTCCTTTGCTTTATTTGGAATTACATATTTATATGGGAGAAGCCATGTTCTTTTCCAATCAATATTTTGTATTAACGCTGACCAATATGATATTCCTCTTGGAGCGATTAGATTTTTTTGTTGGAGAATTTGAAGAACATGTTTGTTGTTGCATTTCTTATCATAAATACTAATACTTTCTAATAATAAGGAGGGTTCTATGGTTATTTTATTTATATATGAGATATGAATTTTTGTTAGATGTATTAATTCTTTTGGGATAGCATTCACAATAATGTTGAATTTCTTATAGGAAATTGATTAGTTTTCATAAATTGTTCATAAGTTAATAAGTTCCCCAAGTCATCAAATAAAGAAAATAAATGTAATATATCTCTGTCGTACCAATTAGAAAAAATAAAGATTTATTATTTATTGTAATATCCATGTTGTTCCATAAAAAAGTTTTATGTGGAGAAGAGTTGTGGGAATAAAATGCTAATGATGGTAGCATGTTATGGCAATGCTTGCTGGTAAAAGTTTTAATTAGTTAGTTTTATAGAGAGTAATTTAACAAAATTACATTTCAAAATTAACAGGAGACCGCCAATTTAATTAAACCAATAATTGGGAATAAAAAAACATATTGAATTTGACCTAGTTATACATCTTTTAATCCAATTGACTCTGAAAGCATTTATAGAATTGCTTATATCAATAGCTTCTAATCCCCCTTTGTCTTTGTTAAGTGAAATTAATGCCTTTTTAATTTAAGAGACCTATTTTTCCAAATAAAATAAAAAAATTTTGAATCTTTTTTTGAATCTTTTTTTGAAGATTTTTTGAATCTTTCTCGATTTTATCATTAACAGCTAAGAACAATAAAGGATATACTAGCCGGGAGACACCTTCAGCTTTTGATATAAGAATTCTACCGTAAATGGATAGATCCCTCTGTATCCATAAATTGAGAATATTCTGAGTTTTTTTTTTTATTCTAGGTGAAAAATGTAGTTTTTGCCTTTCTAATTAATTTTTGTTAATATATATATATATATATATATATATATATATATATATATATATACCCAAATATTTACTGGTATGCCATTTAACAACCAGTCATTGCAGTCATAGAGTTAAAATTTAAAAATAAAGCATGTTGCCCTGCAACGTCAACAAATGATGACGTAGCTTTTGTACGCATGCGCAAGGATGCGGAAGCCGTGGCAGGTTCTTTGCTCGTGTGAGAACATATGGGCAGGTAAATAAAGCAGCGAACTTGTATTTATATGTACTTTATCACCACATTCGCATTATAGTAGACACGTTTTGAATGTCCTATTGTGGAACTGGATAATAATTTTTTTTGTAATGCGTTCGAACAATCTCCGCGCTGCACAGAATGTGACGAGACACACTGAACTGTTTTGTTTTCCAGTGCATCTCATGTTTACATATTCTTTAACGTCAGTGTTTCATTATCATATTCACTGTCTGTATCATTTAGAAAATAGTCATAGTAATAATAATAATAATACAGTTGTACTGAACGTTGTAAAATGTAAAATAGTGTCAGTGAACATTGTGTCTTATGTGTAGGCAATGTTTATTCCGTTCTGAATTGTCTGTAATCTGTAAACCACAAATAGGCATTACTGATTCCATGATTTCATCTCTGCATGCGTTGTTGCTTGGCTGTGTTTGTGAGTCATATTGTAAACAAAAGCTTTAAAATGTGATATGTAGCATTTGAGATCCTCTGGTTATGAAAATTTTGACCTCAGATTTACTATAATAAAAATAAAATATGTGAAAGGTGTGCATCGTAACTGAGGTTTCTATGGACACTTTACAGTTGGTTTTGTGATTGCAAGTTATTCTCTTCAGACGCTGTTGAATTTAGACAAGTGTATACCAATGTCTTATGTGAATTTAAGCCAATGAATTTGACAAGTCTTGACAAAGTGGTTCTTGAGCGTAAGTGATTAATTATTTCAAAAGTGACTAATTATTTCATGAACACACATATATACTTTAATATTTGCTTGTTCGCTGTTGTGAATATATGATTGGCTGATGTTTTCTCAGTGATCCTGTTCATCCTCCTCTGACCAGCCTCAGCACACGTTCTTCACAATGGCCCGATACTCCTCTTCCTCGTCTTCTTCCTTTTCTTCACGCGGTTGCTGCTGTCCCTGCTCACGGATCTGCTCGAGATCTTCAGCGTACACTTTGGCTTTGGGGCTGGGTTTTGTGACATTAGGAACCAGTCGCATCCTATTACTAAAGTTCTCAGCCAATGAAGGTAATGTATCATACCATCCTTAAGGAACTTGATATACTCTTTGTAAAATTGCTTACCTAAAACTTTGAATAGATAACAAAGTGTATTTTAAATATTGTTTCAACTCTTGTTCTTGCCTACAGAAAACAAATATGACTTTCTTCCTGCATCTGTGAATTTAATGGCAGAGGCCATCAAACTAGTATTTTGTTTAGTGATGTCAGTACGGGTGGTTATTCGAGGTAAGTCAGATAACACAATACTATTCTCATGCCATGCTATGTACATATATAGCACATATTCAAAATTGCTTTTTTTTCTCTAGAGAGCCGCTCATATAAAGATTTAGGATGTTCCTCTGGTGCCTCTTTTCTCAGTTACTTGAAGTGGTCTGTTCCTGCATTCCTGTACTTCCTTGACAACCTCATAATCTTCTATGTGATGACATATCTGCAACCTGTACGTTGAATTATTAAACACTTAACCATGAAGGATAAACATAACATACTCTTTTTCAGTTACTATTTTAGTGGAATAAGGCTAGGATTTAAATTACTTTTCTATTTTAATGTTTTTTAATGTCCTGTGGTGGCAAAACTTGTGGAAAAATATTATATAATATTCATATCTGTTCTCATGTTTAATAGGCCATGGCAGTGTTGTTCTCCAATATTGTTATTTTTACAACGGCCCTTCTCTTCCGAGTGGTTCTGAAGTAAGTGCTTACATTTTTTTGTTATTTAAAGCAGGGGTTCTCAAACTTTTTGGGGCAGACAAGACCTTACAGATAGATCCCCCTATTAATGCTAAGTCGTAAAACATATTTAAAACTAGGCCTATGCAATTTGGGGAAAACATTTAATTGCTTTTTCTTTTTTTGACATATTTCGATTTCCGATTTAATTTTGTAGTCAAGTTTCAGCTCAATAATCTGTATCGTAGCTTTTTACTGCTAAAATGTTGTCAGTGTTAGTTAAAAAAGGAACTGAAAAGATATTAACTTACTTACGTTAAACATTTATTCAAACACAAATTGAATTAAACACAAATAAAATGACCTTACCTTTCTGTAAACATGTTAAACTCAAATTAGGGAGACAGTGTAGCTTATTATAAAAACAAAAAAAATAATTATAAAAATACAGAACACTCAGCAAACTAACATGGCTGAAACAACTCTGAAATTGTACTTTGCTGTTGCTTGCTACTAGATTGAGTGTCACTGGCAATACTTTCAATTTACTTTTTAGCAAGACACTCCTTATATAGCTGCCTGTGGTGCTTTTTTTAAAAGCTGGTTGTTGTATTCCCTCGTGCTGTGGCAACAATTCTTACAAATAACCTGTTTTTGTTTGACTTTGAAACCAAAATGTTCCCATATTACCGATGCCCTGCTTTTCTTTCATATAAATTTGTTTATTAATGCTCCTGAAGCAGCAAAGGCCATCATCCCACTCGTAAGCGATTTCCTGTTTGTTCTGTTTTTTTTTTATTTATTTTTTTTTATTGTGGGCATTCCGCATAGTTCGGTTGCACAATTCTGATTGAGTAGAATGAAAGTGTGCTCACTAAATTGGCTAGACTATCACACACAATTAATTAATTCATATTTATTTCATATCGCAGCCTCTTGCGTTTAGCTAATCGCAACGTTTCATAACGAAATTGCGATTCAATTTCGATTAATCTCACAGCCCTAATTAAAACATAGTAAAAAAATATTCTGGATTGCATTTTTATCGTTTTCATTTTCTGCATTTTTAAATAGTCAAATTCAAATATTTAAATAATCAAAACGTGTGCCTAACTAATTAAAACAATCTTGCAAGAGTTTATTTTATGTTTAACAACTTTCGTTTTACGATCCTGCATAACTGATTTTATTTGATTATTTTCTTTAATTCTCAAAATAATAACTGCCTCTTTTATTTTTTTGCATTACATTTTAATGTAATTGAAATTGAACTGTCAAAACATATAAACTGTTTTCAGTACACATTTAATACATTTTATTTGTGCAAAAATTGTACTTATTTTGACAAACTATTCAGTATGCATATATCATTATTTTCAAGTGTGAACTCAAAAAGTAGGGTGACAGTTAAAGAAAGCTTTAGTAATCAAAAGCTTAAGTAATCAGTCCAATTCAGTTCAAGTTTAATTGTATAGTACTTTTCACAATAATCATTGTTTCAAAGCTGCTTTACAAAAGATGGACATTATTGCATTACAATTAAAATCAGAAAAGTTAAGGTTATTAGTTACTAAACTTTAACTAGTAACTAATAGCTTTAAACACTTAAAGTTATTATATATAAGCATAATAACCTTAAGAATTTAAGTTAAATTCTTAAATAAAATGTTTTAAATTCTTAAAAAAAAAGTTTTCTTACATTTTAATATAATTGGCTTAATGAAATGTTTATTTTATTACAAATTTATTTAGAATTCTTTAATATCTTCTCTGTCTTATTTTTCTGGATTTACATTTTAACAGAAATGTATTACTAACAACGGTAATCAAATAAAGCTAAATCTTTAATCTTTTTTACATTGCAATCTAATGACAATTAAATTATTTAAATAATTAGTTTTTTATTCTACATTTTTAAAACTTAAAAGAGATATAATGTAATTGCTTTAAAAATAAATGTTTGAGAACCCCTAATTTAAAATATTTGTTGGCCACCTTTTAAACGATCAGTTTCTGAACATTCTTTGTCCTGCAGGAGGCGCTTGTCTTGGGTGCAGTGGGCATCTTTGATCATATTGTTTCTGTCCATTGTGTCCTTGACCACTGGCGGTGGTGACCAGCATGCCATTGCCGTTCACGGCCTCCACCCAGCTCACATCTCCACCCCTTCCAACAGCTGCCTAAAATACACGCATCTCCATCAAGAGCATCAGAGCCACAATGAAAGCTACTGGAGCCATGAGTTGTGGGAAAGTCAGCTCGTCCACAAGCTAAACGGCTTCGGCCTGGGTAATGTTCTCCTGCTTCTTCAGTGCTTTATCTCTGCTCTGGCGAACATCTACAATGAGAAGATCCTCAAGGAAGGAGAGCAGCTGGTGGAGAGCATCTTCATCCAGAACAGCAAGCTCTACCTGTTCGGTTTGGTCTTCAACAGCCTCACGCTGCTCCTGCATGCCGACTACCGCGATTTAACGATGCATTGTGGGATCCTCTATGGACACAATGTCTTCTCCGTCTCGCTGGTCTTCGTCACAGCTGCTCTGGGACTGTCGGTAGCTTTTATTTTGAAGTTTCGTGATAATATGTTCCATGTGTTGACGGGCCAGATCACCACTGTCGTGGTCACTGCACTCTCTCTCTTCCTATTTGAATTCCGGCCTTCGATGGATTTCTTCATGCAGGCGCCTGTGGTGCTTCTGTCCATCTTTATCTATCATAGCAGTAAAATGAAGGATCCAGAATACGCTCTTCAGCAGGAGAGGCTCAGAGTTATCAATGGCGAGGTGTTCGAGAGGTCGAGAGGGGTAAGAGTCAAATATAGACTTGGTTTTATTACATTTAAGTCATTCATTTCTATCTTATTTTTTGAAGCGCACACAGTTTAAACAAAGGGGGTCTTTGTTGAGACGGACTGGCAAACTGTTATCTGATTAAGCTAGCAGAAACCTGAATTTCGCATAATGAAAACACAATTTGGAAGAGCCCTACCTTAGATTATTGGATTCATTTAAAGATTAAATATACCATACATCAGAGAATTTTATTAGTGGCGTTTTGACACTTCCTCTTGCGAGACGCTACAGAATTGAAGATTAAAGATTTTGAAAAAGTTTACTTTAAATTCTTGAGAAAAACAAACTACAAAATAAAAAAAGATGATTCTAGTCCAAATATCTAAAAATTCTTCAAAGTAAAAATTGTCCTGTTTTCAGGAAAGACCCCACTCACAGATTATTTAGCTTGTTTTAAGGAAAAACTATATATTTTTTACTTGTCTATAAAATGCTTCTTGATTTAAGAATTTTTTATATTTAACATGGGAACGAGACAAAATTTCTAAGAAAACAAAGTTGATGTGGAACTTACAGTTTTTCTCAGTCGCTTTGGTGCATTTCCACAACACTATTTACATTTGCACAACAGTTAATGCATTTCTCAAAACAATTAGTCATTTGTGCACATCATAGTAGCAGTTTCTCATTCCTTCCAACAAATTGCAAATGCTTTTGGACATGCATCAATTGCTTTCATACAACTCTCTGCTGTTTGTAACATTATCATTTGCTTATGTCATGTTAGTCAAAATTAGCTAAACTTGTGAATGCTGAATAGTCATTCCATATAAAGCTAATAGTCCTCATTTCATTACTTGAGTCATTACATACAAAAATGCTGAACTAGTTGTCAAAATCTGTCAAAGTCATTTTATTTAAAAAAAATTTAATCTTTTATTTTTCTGAAAATGTTTTCTAAATTAAACAATTTTATAAATGATTTACAGACCTGTGTATGTTGTAGGTTCAGTTCCAATATGTACTGCAATATTGTTTACAGTTGTGCACAGCTCTACCCAAAGAAAGTTTATGTTTGTTGTAAATAAGGGTGTATTTATTCTTTTACACAATGCTGTGAATAAATTAGAATTGCGAAGAGCAAATACAGTAAAATGTGAAACACATATTCAGTGTCTTGTACTCAGATACCTCACTAAATGCAGTGATGTCTAACTTTACTGTAGTTTTCAAATGGCTTTGCTATTAGTATATAGTGCTGTGTTGAGCATTTTCAGGACGTCACCAAAATCTGACTTTTTTGCAATGGAAAAAGTGTCATAATAAAAACATGACAAAGCCATTTGACTATCTTGTTCATAAACAATGGTGTCTGACTTTTCATTTTGATGACATTGACACTTTCATTGACATGAATACTTGCTTTTGAGGAATGAGCTATCCATTTTGAGCAAGTGACACGCTTTTGCAGGTTATCAGGTTTTGCAGTTTGCACTAATTGTTTTGAGAAATGCATTAACTGTTGTGCGAATGTAAATAGTGTTGTGAGAAATGCACCAAAGCCACTGAGAAAAACTGTAAAAATTAAGAACTCAGACACCAGTCTACCCAGCTTGTTTATTGAAAAAAAAAAGGCAAGGGTTTACATCAATACAGAATTTCATCAAGTGACACAGTCTGTTGATAGTTCACACAAAAATGAAAATTCTGTCGTATTTTACTTATCCTCCACTTGTTTTAGACCAGGGGTGCCAAAACTCAGTCCTGGAGAGACTGTGTCCTGCAAAGTTTAGTTCCAACCCCAATCAGACACTCCTGGGCTGGCTAATCAAGCTCTTACTAGGCTTTCTAAAAACATTTCTGCAGGTGTGTTGAGGCAAGTTGGATCTAAAATCTGCAGGTCCCTTCAGGACAGAGTTTGGACACCCCTGTTCCAGAGCAAGTTACTTCTGTTAAACACAAAAGAGATTTTCAAGAATGTCCGAAATTATAATATTTTTTCCTACTGTGGAAGTTAATGGCTAACAGAAAAACAAAACTCCAAAAATTCCCCAAAAATGTTGTATGTTCTCACTGCAGCCTGAAACACGATGACGCACTGGATCAAGTCCAATATGTAGTGGATTTACATGCACAATTGGTTGTTGCTAGAAACCATAATTATTTATATTATTTATTAAATTATCCATTACATTATGTGTTATTAAGGTCTACACCTGCTCCAACCCTAAATTCAACCGTCACAGTAGCAAATGGGCGTTACCAGGGGTGTCGCTAGTCCCCATTTACAGGTACTGAGGCACATGCCCAGGTAAAAATCGTCAGTGCCCCAGTAAATGCTTTAAGTTACAGCTTACTTTATATACAAGTGTATTACATATAGCCTCAGCTGGGTCAGTTGGCTTTTCTGTGTGGAGTTTGCATGTTCTCCCCGTGTTCATGTGGGTTTCCTCCTGGTGCTTCAGTTTCCCCACAAGTCCAAAGACATGCGCTATAGGTGAATTGGGTAGGCTAAATTGTCTGCAGTGTATGAGTGTGAATGAGTGTGTGTGTGGATGTTTCCCAGTGATGGGTTGCAGCTGGAAGGGCATCCGCTGCGTAAAACATATGCTGGATAAGTTGGTGGTTCATTCCGCTGTGGCGACCCCAGATTAATAAAGTGACTAAGCCAAAAATAAAATGAATGAATGAATTACATATAAAGACATATAAAAAAAAACTTAAAGTAAAGAATGAAGACGTTATTCTCTATGTAGGTTACAACCGAATTAACGCTTGAAAGCAATGTAGTTTAGGGGTGGTGGTGCAGTTGAGGGGGGCCTGTGCCACAGTAGAGATTTATGTCTAGCAACACCCTTGGGTGTTACAATGTCCACTACATATTGGACTTGATCAAGTACATCATCGTGCTACAGACTGCAGTAAGGACATCCTGCAAACAGTTGGAACACTTGAGGGTGAGTAAATGAGGAGTACATTTTTTGTTTGGGGTGAACGCCTTTATCTTCTGTTGTTGTACAGAATAACATGACAGCTTTTAATGTATAAAGTATTTAATTGTTACATCTTGTCTTTTAATTTTAGGACGGGGAAGAGTTGGAGAGGTTAACCAAGGCTAACACAGAGAGTGAATCAGAAGAAGAGTCTTTCTGAGTGGGATTTGAACTCTTTGTAATTAATTATCATGTAAATATTCTGCAATGAGCCTGTAAATGTATTACATGTATGTATTATAAGAATGATACTTGTTCCAGACACACGGAATGTCTGTGTGAGATGGAAAGAGATGTTTAATATATTGTCCTCCCTCTTGTTTCTTCAACCATTATGAGTATTTTTTATGATGTTTTATTGTCTAGGGTAAGGGAGTTGTAATGTTACATACAATTGACATTATGGTATGTAACAAATTCAGGAGGCTTAGCAAAAATATTTTATCTTTCATGCAGTAGGTAAATGAAGGATATAAACTAACAGGTACAGGTGTTAAGGTAAGACTGTTCTATACTTCTCTAATGAGAACATAATCATAATTTCAAAGCATCGCTTGTAATGTGCCATATTGCGGATATCATTCTGTGGTATATGTGTTGACAATATTTGTTTAAATATTATTTCAAATATTCTTAAAAATATTTGTTTACATAACAGGTGTCAAACTTAGTTCCTGGAGGGCCGCAGCTCTGCACAGTTTAGTTCCAACCCTAATTGAACACACCTGATCAAACTAATTGAACCCTTCAGGCTTGTTTGAAACCTACAGGTAAGCTTGTTGTAACTAAACTGTCCAGGGCTGCGGCCCCTTGTTTATATGATCTTTTAAAAACACTTGAATTTTTGGAATAACAAAAAAAGATGATCAATTATATGTGCACATAAATATTTGTGCTGCTTTTATTTCAATTCTTTTTCAGCCACAATAAAGAGTTGCGTCATAATATTGATACTTTTGCAGCAGATGCAATCATATCACTAACCAGCAGAGGGAGATAAAATAAAGAAAATCTCAAACTACAAAGTGCTCACAGCTCACCCAAAACTGAAAAGCCCATTTACTCACATGGTTCTAAACTTGTATGAACAAAACACAAAACAAGAAATTCTGAAGACTGTTGGGGGGAAAAACAGCCACTGACATTCATAGTAGAAACAAAAAATAAGTTTTTTCCCCCAACATTCTTCAATATATATTCCTTTGCCTTTAACAGAAGAAAGAAACTCAGAAAGGTTTGGAATGAGTGGATAATGAGTAAATAAATGCACAATGTTTATTTCTGGGTGAACTATCCCATTAAGTAGAAATGTTCAGGCTGTATCAAAACAGAGCCTTTAAAAAACTATTAATCATTTCAGCTAAACATACAAGTTTCACCTGTAATGTTTGATGGCATTATCATTTTTTTATTGAAATTAAAGCACAATTTATATGTTTATAAATAAGACATGTAGCGACAGTGCTCTTAAAAAATAGAGTAATAATAAAATCAAAAAGCAGGCTGTGACCTTTAAAAACGATCACTTCATATAGAGCAGACATCCAATAAATATAATACAAATATTTATTTCCCATCCTTTTTTTTATCTACAAAAGATTATGTCCATAGATGTATAACAGAGAATACGCAGCTTTAAAAATGAACAGCTGTATGATAAAGTGTATAACCAGGTAAAAGACAAGTTTTCAGTTATTGCTGTCTATATAAAAGCATCAACTCTAATATCCATAACCCTGATGATAACCTTCCTGGTAACCCTCATGATAGCCATGATGATAACCATATCCACCGTACTCATCCTCAGGGCAGCGCATACCTAGAGACTGCTGGATGGCCATTTCCTGTCTGCGGAGCTGCATGGAGTCGATCAGGTCGTAGATGATGGCCATGGACCACATGGGCGACGGGTACCAGGATTTGACATTTCCATCTTTTCCGACAAGCAGCATGGAGAAGTACTCAGGGCTGATCTGGAAGTAGTTTCTGATATCTCTCACTAGAGTGGCAGAGATGCCCTCACGCTCCACAGTTGCACTTCCTGAAGTGGGGGTTGAAAACAGGTGCGTAAGTGCGCATATAAGCAACATATGCTGAATGTACAGGAAACAGAGACATTTGTGCAATAAAAATGACTTACTGAGGATATAATTAATGAAATGCTAAACTAAAGAACATTAGAGTTGAACAATAGATTAGTTATGAGTAGGGCCAGACGGCTGACACTTTTTGCCATTTTTGCACAGAATTTTAAAAAAAAGAAAAAAAATCTGCAGATTTATGCGGAATGATTTTGAGAGAATCCTAACAAAAAACATAATATATGAAATTTAAAGTAATACCTTTTAACATGTTAATGTTTACAGAGCAAATCCATTCAGATCCACTTATTTGGTAAACAAAGCAAGTCTCTTATGTAAAATGTCTACTAAAAGACAGAAAATGATACTTTACAAACTGTGTTGTAATTAAATCAAATGACCATTTTATATTAGTCAATAATATTACTGAAATTAATTTAAAAACAATAAATGTAAACATTTTTTTTTACAAGTAAATAAAAAATGGCGGATTTCTGCATGCTCAGATTCCGTGTGGGCCTTGTAATGACTTATTTGGTCCAAATACAATAATATTGAGGGTTTTTTTTCTATTTATTATGACACCTTAAAACAATTTAACGAGTGTTTCATTTCCATGATGTCAAAGCAGAATTTTTAGTTGACATTTATGTCTTCCAGAAAATATTAATAATAATAAAAAAATACACAGTTTAAGTCAGAATTATTAGCGCCCTGAATTATTAGCCTCGTGTTTTTTTTTTTTTTTTTGCCAATTTCTGTTAAACAGAGAGATTTTTTCAACACATATATACATTTCTATTTTAAATATTATTTAAATATATATTTAGCACAAAGTACAGACAATTATTACAATTATTGTGAATTGGATTGTGGTTACTGTTGGTTGGCAACTTTTTGAAATTAAAAATAAATATTGACCTTATTAGCAACCACTGGAAATTTATTGGCATAACATTTGTCATTAACATTTATCAGCATAACGAGCTGTTTTATGGCTAAAAAAATCAAGTCGAGACAAAAAAAAACAAACTAAAACCAGCTTGTTATGTTGATCAATGTTAAAAAATGGTATTTTCATAATAAATTATTTTAATTTTAATTATAATCTTAATTACAGTTTTTCTCAGTTGCTTTGGTACATTTTTCAGATCAGAATTGAAATTTGCAAAACTGTAAGTGCATTTCTCAAAACAACGCATACAAATAGCACAATACCGTGGATTACCTGCTAAACCCAGTCTCTTATTAAAAATCCTCAGTTCATCTCTCAAAGCTGCATTTCTGTCAATGAACATGTCAGTGCCGTCAGAACGACAAGTTCTTGTGTCATTGTGTACGGATAAGACAGTCAAATTACTGAACAACAACAAACATGTAACAGTATACTGATGTAGACTACAGCAAAAAAAAAAAAGTTTTTACTGTAATTTGTTGACAGATCATGGCATTGTGATACAGAAAAGACAAGACAGCACAAAGCAAAGCAAAAAACTAAATTAGAAATGTGAACAGAGGACAATCTCCTTTGTCTAATGGAAATGTATAGAAAAATGCAGTATGACAAATATTATGTTCTGCCATTTTACATGTAAAGACCTATGCCATGAACAAACCATTAAATGTTGTGGGGGGTGAGACTATTCAACAGAGACCAAAATCATATGTTTTCATCCACATGACAAGCAGTTGCAGTTTTTCTCAGTCACCTTGGTCCATTTTTCAGATCAAAATTAAAATTCTCAAAACCACCTGTTCAATCCTCAGATCATGGTGTCAGTTGTGCACATCAAAAAAACAGTTTCTCGTTCCTTTAAACAAGTTGCATATACTTTTGTACATCCATGCAAATGATTATGTGCAATTCTCTGCAGTTTTCTACATTATCAATTGCTTATGTCATGTTGATCAAAGTGGATTATTTTGGTCTCTGTTAAATAGTCTCACCCTCCACAACATTAAATCATTTGTTCATGGAATAAGTCTTTACATGCCAAATGGTTAAACAAGTTGTTATAATATTTTGTCAGAAAGCATTTTTCTAAACATTTCCATTAGCCTTTTTTTTTTTTTTTAAATCTGTCTACAATTAGTACAATTCACCCAGGAAATCTTGACTTTTTCTAATAAAGATCTAAAAAGAGGTTGTCCTATGTTCCCCTTTCTACTTTTGTTTATTTTTTTCTTTGTGCTATGCAGTGCTGTCTTTTCCTTTCACAATGACATGATCTGTCAACAAATTACAGCACAAACAGCCAAAGAAATATTGCCATAGTTGACACCAGAGCACTCCTCCAGAGTACACTGTTATATTAACAACATGACTAAGTAATTTGACTGTCTTATCCGTACACAATGACACAAGAACTTGTCATCCTGTCGGCACTGACTTATTCATTGACACAGAAAATTTGTTTTGAGAGATGAACTAAGGATTTTGAGCAAAAGACTTTCGCAGGTAACCCATGATGTTTTGCTATTTATACACGTTGTTTTGACAAATGCACTTACTGTTTTGAGACACTGCTTCTCTGATTTGCAAAAGTGACACAATGATCTGAAGATTGAACAGGCAGTTTTAGGAATTTTTATTCTGATCTGAGAAATGGACCAAAGTGACTGAGAAAAGCTGTCCATTATTTTTAGGTATTGTCACTAAAACACTTGTTTGTACAGCAAGGGTGACAGTTTTCTGCCGTTTGTTATTGCGAGTCATTTTCAATGTCCCTTCATTTTTCAGTTCTTAAACAACAGCAGAAAAGAGCTTACTTCCACATTGCAGATTAAGGTGAATAACTCAAATAACACAAAATAAAATCAAATATCACCGAATATCTGTTAGTCTACCATTTCCTATTCATATATTCATCTTTTTTACAAGCTCAGTAACAGTGTACTATATCTGTTGACTTATTTTGGACTGGTACGCATTAACAGACAAATTTCTAACAGCATTTTCTAAGAAAACCAGACTTATTTTTATAAAACCAACATGTTTCATCAGTTGTTGACTCTGCTTTCATCTTACATATGCGGCCTGCCTGTGAAGACTTCAGCGTCAGCGCTCTAAATCCAGCGAACAGAATCACTTTTTGATCTGAATGTATCAGACAGGCCGCTGATGCAGCCTTTCAAAACACAAAAAAGCTTCGGTGCCAGTGAACGCAAAGCTGCCTGAAAGTTCAACAATGGTGGAAAAAATTTAAACACCTGAGCCCTCGTTCATTTCTGTCCTGTGAAACACTGTTCCTGTGGGAAACGATTGGTCATTTGTGAGGCCGTCCGGAGATGGAGAGGTTGACTCATGCAGGGTGAGGCCAGTGGCTGCTTTTGACTGACATCTACCTAAAAAAGCAGCCAATGTCAACACTGCACCACCGCATTCATTTAAAGTGCAGATTAACCCTTAAGGGTGTTATATGTGAGAATTTCCAGGTATTTGAGGGGTCGTGAACTGCCTTTTGCTTTGGATGGTTCTCTGAGGTCTACTTATAATGTTATCAAGATTTTACATTAACAAGCATCATAGTTTAGAAGTAATAGTCGGCTTTCTGTCCTGTTTTGACCCTCCAAATGTGAACACAAACTGCCACTGGTAACATTGGCAAATATATTTGCATATTTAACATATTTTTAAGTTTGAAAGGACAGCTGTGTGTCCACTAAGCATTCAGTACATATTTAACTTTTTTTTTAAGTTTGAAAAAACAGATGTGTGTTCACCAATGTAAACTTCTGATTATGTTCGATAGGCTATGTTTGGGAAAGTTAAAAAAGCATAAACATTCTGTACATATCAAATGACCTGTTAAATCAGACAAAGCAACCGTGAATACAAAATGAAAACCTCTAGACACACTTGTGTTGTGTGAAATCACTGTTGAAGCAAATATTCAGGATAAAATTCTTTTATTTTCAGTCTTTCTGAAAATGCAGTCGAAATATGCCTTGCTTGTAATTGAATCCACAGTAAAATAAGGTGAAACGTTGACCATGTTCTTATTGACATGATCTGGGGCTTCATTAAAATATAGAAAGTAAATATAGAAAGTCAACGCAAATACATGTTTTTCCTACAATGCAGTGTGTTTTGTTGAGCCTCTTAAAGGTCCTGTGGAGTGCTTTAAAATGTGCATTTTTAATCGATGTTTGATTAAAAAAATCTCAACCGAAACACAAAGAGAGGGTGGGACATAGTGCAGCTCCAACAGCATTTTTTGTTTTATCACAGCTCTGCCAGTGAGAGTGGTTGAGCTCAAGTGCATCAAACGAAGAGTAAATGAGAATCGTCTTGAAGGGGGCGGGGCATGTCAGATAATGGAGAGCATTTGATTGGTCAAGATTTAATAAGAAACTGTAGTATAAGTGAATAAAACCAACACAATCTCGCTGCAATTCGTAACTTTATGGTTTAGTGGCTTATTCGTATGAATGCGTACAATCTCATTCGTACAATTTAGTACAATTTGCTTTTCCGGCAATGACGGTTGGGTTTAGGGGTGGTGTTGGGTGCCATGCCTCCTTTTTAAAATCGTACATTTTCGTATGACTGAACTTGTACGAATTCGTATGAATTAGCCACTAAACTGTCAAACTGTTAAATGTGTTTGCTCGTGAGATCAGGCTGATGAAACCGTTTATTCATTTAGGAGGAAGTGACAAACTGCAAACTTTATGTGTTTATATCAGTTTTTATATCTGCTAAATGCATATTCTGTCACTGTTTTGGAGCGCACTATGTTATAGATATCTTAAAAACTAACAATACTGATACTAACATCTAAAAAAACTTAAATTTTAATTTCATGGGACCTTTAAACTTTGGTTTCTGCATAGACTTGGGGCCTGTTCCATGAAGCCAAATTAGCTGACAAGCCATTTAAGTTTCAGTTTAGATTGCTCCAATCCTGAGTTTTAGGTACCATGACGGTAGTCAGCTTTAACTCTTAACACTCTTTGTTGTCATGGTATTCTACTCTACATGGCTAACCTGTACCAAAGCAGGTTATGTTCTGGTTTCCGGGTGCTCCAGTTTCCCCCACACGTGTGTGTGAATGAGTGTGTGTGTGTTAATATTAATACCCAAATTAATAAAGGGACTAAGCCAAAAAAAATAAATAAATAAATGAACAATGATCTCTTATCTGTTAAAAAGTCAAGGAAATCTATACTTCTCAATTAATGGCTCCTTTAATAACCTTTTTATTGCCATTTTGAACTGCATCTGGATGTTTATTATGACTATGTTGCTGCCAAGTTATTTCCAACTTATTTTTATTTCTAAAGAAAGACTTAAAACAAACTTTGATATGAGTATATCAGGACCTTGAATCATCCATGTGCATGAATGTAGGGAAGAACAACAACTCTGAACTAACAAACACAAAATCTACACTATATGTTCCCAAAACCACAGTATGTAAGCGCCTGAGACAGCTGATATTTTAAACTGCTCTTTGAACCAGCAGTGTTTACATACCTGTTAATATGGCTTCTCGCACCTCAAAGTCTAGACCACATTTTAGAAGGTTACTGGTAAGTCTCACTTACCCAGAAGACTAGCATTATTTGCTAGTTTTTCAGTGACAGCTGTCTTACCGTTGATGGGGTAAAGCTCTAACACTCCTCCCATGTCTATCAGGTCTGTCCCGACCAGCTTCAGCACGGATACATGACGAAGACCTGCAAATCAACAAGAATTTTTAGGTTACAATTTTTTTGAGTTTTCAAACTATCCCTTGTTATAAGAAATTATTTTTGAAACAGAAAGTTTTCTGGTTTTGTCCATTCTGAAAATCTAATGACAAAAACTCATTGACACTTTAAAACATTCATAAAGTGATCCAAAAATGAATCCAGATACAGTATGAACCAAGTGATTCAGTCCAAGTCTACTGAAGACATGTAATAAATAAACCCATAATTTAGGCTTTTATTCACACATAATCATTGATCAGCATACAATGTTACAGCATTCATATTTGATCACAGAATATCAAGCATGCCTTGAACCAATGACGTTGATTCTTGTGTCACATGGCACATTTGAGCTTACACAAGAACCAATAATGTTTGTTCTCATGCATAAAACTTAAAACTGAAAGTAAAGTTATGGCTGAGCTTCTGTTTTATTCACTGATGATTATTTATATGTGAATAAAACCCCAAATCAAATCTGTTGACCATATTGACCTTATTCTTTAAGTACTAGCAGGCGCAGCCATTAGAATTTTTTTGGCTCAAGACTTCTCGTCTCATTCACTCCCATTGATTTTTAGATGTTAGAAACGACTCGTTATGCTGCTTCATGTTGCAAACTGATATTTTCTTATTATATTAATATGCTTTGTATGTATAGTTAATATGTTTTGTATGTATAGTCATGAACAAACTTGCTTGTAGAGCAAACAGTTTTATCGTTTTCTGACGTTTATTATTCCTAATCATTTCTCCCATAGGCAACTGAATCGGAAGTTCTAAAACAATCGCAAAAACAAGCTCACTTTCACATTGTAGGATAAGGTCAATAAAGCAGTTTTGTCTTTACAGAAGACTTTAATTCAAATTTAAAGAGATATTATGAATATTCTGAAGTGGGACCAAGAAAAAACAAACACTTTTAACGGAGCTCAGTAATTTCTCAGATTTTATTAGCAATATCTTAATTTGTGTTGTGAAAATGAACAATTTAAATGGGTATTAGATGACACGGGGGTGAGTAAATAAGGACAGAATTTGTATTTTGAGGTGAACCAATTCATATTTCTGGCTTACAGATTGCCGTTAATGAAATATGTGGCTTACAGTATGTATTAACAAACAGAGATGTCTTAAGTCTGAATTCACAGTCAAAACGAAAACCATTGCGGAAACCAATGTCAGTTTAAATGAAAGACCAACTGGTTATTTATTTGTTTTTTGTGCATTTCACTTGTCAAACATCATGTAGATTTTATCCACATTCTGCCACACACTGTACATGTAATAATTATTTTTTATGGAGCTGCGTAAAATTCTGTCGTCAGTATGTAAGCACATTTTCCCAAGTTTCCCTCTAGCATTTTCAGTTTTTTGGGGGGAATAACAGTTTATAATTTATGGTAAATGATGCTATGCAATTCACATTATTTCAAGAGGCTTCACATTTTGTTCTACAACATTAATTACTCACAATCATATGTCAGTTAGTGAATTATGAAGCCCTTGTTTTTTTTTCTAGTGAGTTGCTAAATTGCTGTTTACTAGTTTAATTACAATGAGGTAAACCTCTGTATGATTTCCACAGGCATTTCAAGAGGAATGTGCTTCTTCTGGACTAAAAGGCTATCCTTCACTTTAAGCTCTTCCAAGTGTGGTCACTGCTGGGATCAACGCTTTTTGAACAGGTACAGAAAACTACTGCTAATAAATGAATGATATAAATATCAGTCAAATCCATTAAGCAGCCATTCAAGAGCATGCTGAAATTATGAATAAACGCTTAGCTAATTGCATGAGTTATGTGCGTGTCAAGATTTCTGGGACATGAGACAAAATGGCAAACATTCACTGCTATTGTGTTAAGCTTGTGGGAAACTTTTCTGACAATAAATATCATCAGGAATACATATTGTTTTGGGATTAAAACCGAGAAAAATTCCAAATCCATAACATTTAATATGAAATGCGGCTTGGGTTTTGAACTACGGTAACAACAATCTGGTTTCAATCTTCACTGATTGACAAGAGAAAATCAATGTGAGATATTATCTTGAGACACAAGAAACCATTTGCAAAAGCCTGCAGGGTAAAAAGAAGGTCAATCTGTAGTCAAGAGTCCTTGAAGAATAGCTTCTCCTGTGTATTTATCTTCAACAACATTATCTGGCATCTTTATCAAACTTCTCCTGTAATGATATCCTAAGATTTAGGGAAAAACTTTATCCATTTATATGTAAACAGCATTTTGGGGCCTGAAAAGTTTTTTTTTTTACAAGTGCAAGTTTTTGGAAAAATAATTAACTTCATCTCAGTGTAAACTACAAAAATGTGAATTTGTGAAAATGGTGATGTCATAAGCATGAGCGACTAATTGATAAAGAAAACAGCAAGGTCATATTACAGAAATGTGCACAGACGTGTAGTGTTTCTTTACTAAAAAAAAAAATCCATAATACAACATATATGGTCATCTTTGCATATCTGTAATATAGTCAGCCATAGTCTTTTTTATAAAAATGCAAAAAAAATTTATAAATAAAAAGGAATCATTTTTCACAAAAGTAGATATTTTTGAAAAAGTTGGAAACTTGTAGCATTGACTTCCATAGTATTTGTTTTTCATTTTATGTAAGTCAATGGTTACACTTTTTCAGCTTTCTTTAAAATATCTTTTTTTTTTTCTTCGAAGAAATGAAATGAAACTGCTTGAGGGAAAGTAAATAGTGAGTAAACCCTCATTTTTGCGTAAACTATCCCTTTAATACATCATTCTAAAATGGTACCCTCAAAGGTATAGATCAAGCAAAAATAAAAATTCTGTCATCATTTGCTCACCTATTACTTGTCACACACCTATTTGAGTTTCTTTCTTCTGCTGAACATAAAAAGATATTTTTGAAGAATGTTGTAAACCAGTAACCATTGACTACCATAGTATTTGTTGTTCCTACTATGGATGTCAATGAATATCCAGTTTACAACATCCTTTAAAATATTATCATTTGTCTTCAACTGAATAAAAAAACTCAAACAGGTTCGGAACCACTTGAGGGTGAGTAAATAATGAATAAACCCTAATTTTTGGAGAAGGGTATAAATGGAGGTCAAAGCCAGCTTCAGTTGGGTGGGTCTTGAGCTCCAAGTGGGCTGTACAAACCTGGAGTTTTTATTTCTATAATGTCTTGTACATGACACAGAGTCAAATATTGTGCTATATGAATGTCTACACCAACCCTAACCCTAAACCCAACCTTACAGTAACCTGATGTGTTTTATTAACGTCTACTCCACCTACACCACCACTTGGAGGTCACCCAACCTACTTGTGGTGTAATCCCTCCCACTTGGAGGCTCTCCAGGCTGCAGCGATACCTATATATACCTACGCACTGTATATACCTACCTATGTCATTAACTCGCCTTTTACTTGTCATACATCTGCTTGTACGACAAGCTGAACACAAAAGAAAATATTTTGAAGAATGCTGAAAACCAGTAACCATTGACTACCATAGTATTTGTTGTTCCTACTATGGATGTCAATGAATATCCAGTTTACAACATCCTTTAAAATATTTTCTTTTGAGTTCAGCTGAATAAAGGAACTCATACAGGTTTAGAACTACTTGAGGGTGAGTAAATAGTAAGTAAACCCTAATTTTTGGGTGAACCATCCCTTTAATACATCGTCCTAAAATGGAACCCTTAAAGGCACAGTTCAACCAAAAATGAACATATTGTCACCTTTTATTTGTCACACACCTGTTTGAGTTTCTTTCTTCTGCTAAACACAAAAAAAGACATTTTAAAGAATGTTGAAAACAAGTAACCATTGACTATTATAGTATTTGTTGTTCCTACTATGGATGTCAATAGATATCTGCTTTACAATAGCATTCTTCAAATATTTTCTTTTGTGGTGAAACTCAAACAGGTTTAGTATAAACGGAGGTCTGAGCCAGCTCCAAGTGGGTGGGCCCTGACCTCCAAGTGGGCTGTACAAACCTGGAGTTTTTATTTCTATAATGTCTTGTACATGACACAGAGTCAAATATTGTGCTATATGAATGTCTACACCTACCCTAACCCTAAACCCAACCTCACAGTAACCTAATGTGTTTTATTAACGTCTACTCCACCTACACCACCAAAACCCATCCTACTTGTGGTTTAAGTCCCTCCCACTTGGAGGTCACCCAACCTACTTGCAGTGTAATCCCTCCCACTTAGAGGGTCTCCAAACTGCAGCGATACTACTTGAATTTTGGGTGAGCTATCCTTTAAATACATTGTTCTAAAATAGGACCCTTAATGGTACAGTCCAATCAAAAATTAAAGTTATGTCATAGTTTACTCGCCTTTTACTTACACCTGTTTATATGACAAGCTGAACACAAAATAAGATATTTTAAAGTATGCTGAAAACCAGTAACCATTGAATACAATAATATTTGTGGTTCCTATGGCATTCTTCAAAGTGTTTTCTTTTGTGTTCAACTGAAAAAAGAAACTGGTTTGGAAGCACTTCAAACTTAATTAGTGAGTAATTACTTTTTTTGAGGGTGAACTATCCCTTTAATTATAATCCTGCTTACCCAGGTTGCAGGCCTGACTAGTCAGTGCATAAAGCTGTTGCTGATAGGCCCATTCCTCATCGTTTGGTGCAGATATGACAAACAACCTACGTCTCCAGCGGAACCTAAAATTAAGTGAAGCAAAATATTTAGTTCTAGATTACTTCCAATGGATGCATTAAACCATACAAAATATTTGATTTCAATATAAAATTATGGTAATGTCACTATTTGTCAAGTAGACACAAATTAAGTGTCCTACCTAACAGATAAAGAAGTATTTCAATGTAAAAGGCTGATGAACTACCTGGAAAGGAAGTTCTCCAATGATCTCGGCTTGTCTTCTTTTTTGCATGTCACCCCATCCCGTTTCTGTTGTTCCATTTCTCTGATGCGGGATGAAAAGGTGTCGATGTAGTCGAACACACCCTTCATCGCAATTGGCACTTCATAATATTGCTGGAAAAAATAAGGAAGATGCAGAAGTTAATGAAATATTACAGCTCCACTGAGAGTTAAACCAAATACCTTTACAAGTAAGTGGATTTTCTCAATAGGTTTTGAGCAGCCAAGAATTTCTAGCCTAAAATTATGTGTCAAATCGACAGCGCTGTGAAGAATTCTTGGCATTTTTTGGGCAAACCACAACAAATATGTGGTTCAGGCAAGAAAGCAATGCAGAATGCAACAGCCAATTTCACATGACTTCTGGCTTTGGCTACTGTATTATTCTTATTATTCTATTCAATTTCCTTGTGTATTATTTATTGTATATATATATATATGTGTGTGTGTGTGTGTGTGTGTGTGTGTGTGTGTGTGTGTGTGTGTGT
>CAIGQZ010032409.1:22077524-22117807 GCA_903798205.1 Danio tinwini
TGTGTGTGTGTGTGTGTGTGTGTGTGTGTGTGTGTGTGTGTGTGTGTTTTAGCATTTTATTGTATGATGTAAATTCAGTAAAGACTAATAAATTCAATAAAGACTCTGAATTCAAATATTTTTCTAATGGGGTCAAAACAAAGAGTGAGGTCCTGTTCATACCTTGACCAATAAATATAATAATGACAACAATGAAAACTGTATTAGCATTCACAACAGTGGACAATACCATTGTTTATTTTAAGAGCACAGCTTTAAATTATTGAGATTTTTAAACAAAATTGATTATGAAAAGTTGTCAAGGGTTTTAGCTTTTTTTGTGGGAAAAAAGTTATGAAAATGATTGAAAGACATTGTTTTTGCCATTATTGTTAGTTGTGGTTTGGACTTTGCACTAAAAAAAGATTCTTTGGATTTACAACATTTTTTTTAAGGTAAGTGGTTGCAAAAAAATAATATGAGCTGAATTTAAACAAACTAATTCAATTTAGTAATGTTCGACTTCATTTATTTGTTTAAATTCAGCCCATATTAATTGTTTGCAACCACTTACCTTAAAAAATGTTGTAAATCTAAAGAATCTTTTTACAGTGTGCTATATTTAGAATGATTTTAAGAAATAGATCTTTATTGACACACAAATCGCCTCTGTTGTAAACAGACCTCACCACTCCAAATTTATGTATTTACCTATTTACCTCATGTTGTTGCTTTGCTTCAAAACTGCTTTTCAAACCATAAGAAGAAACTTGCTCAAGACAACGCAAAAGTAACCAATTTTCAGACTGCAAAAAAATGCTTTTCTTGCTTATATCTTTGTCTTTTTTTTCCTAGTCCAAATATCAAGAAATTCTTAAATCAAGAAGCATTTTCTAGACAAGCAAAAAAAATATGTTTTATAAGAATATGCCAAAATGAAGTGAGTTTTTCCTTAAAATGAGCAAAATAATCTGCCAGTGACATAAGAAAAATAATCTAGTTTTTCTTTTTCACATAATATTATTTTGCTTACCCAATTGGCAGATTATTTTGCTTGTTTTAATGTAAAACTCACTAAATTTCAACCTATTATTTCTTAAAACATTAAGAAATTTAAAATTTTTCATTTTTCTAGAAAATGCTTCATGATTTAAGAAGTTTTAGTTATTTAGACTAGAAACAAGAAAAAAAGATTTTTTGCAGTGCACTTGATAGTGTAATATACAGTATGTGTCTTATTAGTGTTATTTTTTTTTTCTTTTTTTAGCATCTTTTTATTAACATTTTAACTATTAATCACAAAACACATTGAAACAAACCAACAGACATTGGCCATTTTAACAATGCAATGCTAAAGAAAAACAGAATAAATTATATATATACATACCTTCATAAATACTAAAATTATAATAAAAATAAATAAATAATAGAAATAATAATAAGTAAATAAACAAACAAAATTAAAATATATAAAGATAAAATAATAGTAAAACTAAATACATAAATTCAATTATGACATACCATAACTCAAAATGCAGCATTTCCCTAATAATATTGTGCCAACCTTTCAAGGATTGGGGTTTGTCACTGATCTAATTCATTAGTATATTTTTCCTTGCAGTGAAGGCTAAAATGTCAAATAATTGATTAGGGAATTTGTCAGGCAAACGTCAAGACTGGGAGACCTAAAATTTAAAGACAATCGATCCAACAGTAGCTGAACTACAAACATACTCATGCTCATTCTCATAAAAGTAACTACTTTTGACCAATAAGTTCTAATAAGAGGACAATTCCTATTAGTGTTTTTAACAACGTGCCACATATACAGTACTCACCATATTTAAGTACATCCCTCACAAATCTATCTTTTAAATTCATATTTTTAATAGGAAGCTATATAATTTTATATTTGTGCATAAACATTAGATTAGTCAGTACTGAAGCCAAATCTGGAGCTTATCTTACAAAATAACTTACGATAATAGTACTAAAACTAATACAGCCAAATTTATGTTATAGAAAAATATTAAATAAAAATTTAAAAGGAGGAAAAATCAAGAGAAGCAAAAAAATTGAAAAATTAAGTTGAAATTTTGTAGGTTGTAATTTGTTTGTTTTTTTTTTTGCAAACTTTTGCTTAAATTTAATTGTATTATCTTTCAATTTCTAAATATGTTTGGTGACTAAAATATTATTTTCATAAAAATATCTGTTTCATAAATCAGTTTTGTTTAAATGCACCAAAATACATTGCCTATATTCACTGAAAAATTGATAAAAAATATTTATTTTCAAAATGGGGTGTACTCAATTATGCTGAGCACTGTATATCTGTCAACATTTACAGTAAAAATTATTTTACTTCAACTGTAATTATTTCAGGTGCCAGACGGAGTAAATGCGTCAATATTACAAATTTTACTTTAACCCAGATAGTTATAAGCCACCGACTACAACTACACTAAAGATAACATAAACAAAATACACAAAAAATATATACATACAAATTCACCAAATGGGTACGTTTTGAAATATTTATATTTTCTTCACTCAAATATCACCACCAACATATAGCACACAACCAAAAAGAGAGAAAAAAAACAGCTTTATAAAAATATCACAATCAATTTATAGCACACAAAAGAAAAACGCATCCACTGAAATATAATAATCAGTATCTACTACACAAAAGAAAAACCGGGGTCACTGCGCATTTCATCAGTATAGAAAAAACTAAACCCCAAGAAAGCCACAGTCATCACCTTTCTGGCCATACAAAGGTAAAACATGTAAAGAATTAATTTTCCTATAATATTTTTTCTTCTGAAGAAAGTCTTATTGGTTTGATTTCGGCTAGAATAAAAAGTTTCTCATTTTTTAAAACCATTTTAAGGTCAATATTATTAGCCCACTTAAGCTATTTTTTCCTTTATTTTTATTATTGTCTACAAAACAAATCATTGTTATACAATGACTTGTCTAATTGCACTAACTTGTCTAGTTAAGCTACCCTGTAATTCATCTAGTTAAGCCTTTAAATTACACTTTAAGCTAAATACTAGTATCTTGAAAAATATCTAGTAAAATAAGATTTACTGTCAAAGATAAAATAAATCAATTATTATAAATGAGTTATAAAAACTATTTTGTTTAGAAATGT
This sequence comes from Danio tinwini, assembly GCA_903798205.1. Lineage (NCBI taxonomy): Eukaryota > Metazoa > Chordata > Actinopteri > Cypriniformes > Danionidae > Danio > Danio tinwini. The sequence goes on from CAIGQZ010032409.1 coordinate 22,080,667, forward strand.
GTTGAAAAAAATCTCTCGGTTTAACAGAAATTGGGAAAAAATATATAGGAGGGAATAATTCTGACTTCAACTGTATATAAATGAACTATAGTTAGTTACTACATGCTACATGCCAAAAATTAATTCAGTATTTGTGGGTGTCTGACTAGCTGCGGCTCTGAGGATTTTAGATTAAACTCTCTATCCGCCTCCTGACTGCACAGTGGCTTCTTTGTTTATTGCAGCTGTCTGTAAACAGAAGTCTGCTTTGCGCTGGCACACCTCACGCACCGCTGAAAAGCACCGTCTATATGAAGCCAGTTTTAAAGCTTGTGTTCACCTTCGCCTTCATGTCCAGATCTGTGAGGACCACGTAGAAATCGTTGTAGGTCATTCCGTACTCTTTCCTCAGCTCCATGATGAGATCCTGGTTCTCCAAATCCTCCTGTTTCAGACCTTTCATGGGCTTGTCCTTCTCTGCAAAGACGCCACACAAAAATCCGATCAACCAACCAACCAACCAGAGAGATAAATACAGCAGATGTCTCCGCAGTTGGTTTTGTTTTGACTGCAGTTCAAAGAGACATGCGTGTCTTTCATAATGTACAGTGTGACCTCTCTGCTGAGGTCAGAGCTAGTGAAACTCTATAGTAAGTAAGAGTACAGTACATTCTGCTGTTTGTCTGGATGGGTAAAAAAAAAGTCAGCAGACATGCAGTGTTTTAATGAAGTGCTGCCGGGCCTTGAGGATGTGTTTATTCTGGGAGCATGGCTTCCTTTGCTCTACAAGAGACAGATAAAAACAGAGCGACTCATGTGAAAGACCCTCTCTTTGCTCTGTGGAAACTCTGCGGGTGCACGAGACAGCATGGGAGGACACGGCCAACCCAAAGTATTTGTTTTCCTTTCCGCAAAATTCAAAGAATTTCTCACTCTGATTTCCAGTGGACAACAAAACAGACAGTTTAAGAGACTTTCAGCACAGGAGGTGAACTACAGTTAAAAACTAATCAAAAAACCCTGTTTACACATGGTATTTTATTCATTCATTCGTTTATTTTCTTTTCGGCTTAGTTCCTTTATTAATCTGGGGTTACCACAGCGGAATGAACCGCCAACTTATCCAGCACATGTTTTATGCAGCGGATTATGCACTAGGAAACATCCATACACTCTCATTCACACTCATACACTATGGACAATTTAGCTTAACCAATTGACCTATACCACATGTCTTTGGATTTGTGGGGGAAACTGTAGCACCCGGAGGAAACCTATGCGAACACGGGGAGAACATGCAAACTCCACACAGAAATGCCAACTGATCCAGCCGAGGCTCGAACCAGTGACCTTCTTGCTGTAAGGCGATTGTGCTTTATTTGTTCATCCTTTATTTTACCAGGAATTTCCCATTGAGATATGCATCTCTTCTACCAGGGGGTCCTGACCTAAATGGCAGCACAAAAAGTTTCAGATACAAAAATAGACACATAAAATGTCACAAATTAAAATTTACACAAAACATTCACATGATTCTTTCAGGTAAGACTTATAAAAATATTTAGAGATGCAATTGTTTCTAACATACAGTATAGATAGATAACACTCTGCATATCATGCCATAATGTAGTGCCAAAGGAGGAAAACTCTGTACATAACCAAACTCTGTACATAATCTAGAAAGAGTTAAATGTAATTAATAAAAATGTTGTGTACTACAAGTATAATATGATAAAAGGATACAAATATAACGGCAGTTTACCCACAATGTAAAAAATCCAGCTTATAAATTAACTCAGTTAACTCAAATTGTAAGTTAGGTGAAATATTTTTGAGCTCAGAGTTGAATTTACTTATTAAAACCATTTATCTGTATGTTTGAAACTGTTTGTTCAATGAAAGTAAAAAAATCAGTTGAGGAGACTTAAAATTTAGATTTCTTCATTTGGGGGTTTACCAATAAAAGCTGAGTTAACTTACAAATTTAAAGCAACCTTCTTAAAGTTTATTAAGCTTCAGTGGTTGAAGCTGTGCCAAATAATTCCATGAAGCATACTTGACCTAAAACTGCCTTTTCAGTCAACTTTCCTTCATTCACTTTCTTTTCCGCTTAGTCCCTTTATTAATTTGGGGTCACTTCAGCGACAGTGGTGTAGTGGTTAGTGCTTCAACACATGCACTCCGGTGCTCACAGCGACCCGAGTTCGATTCCGCCTCGCGGTCCTATTAATCCTAAAAAATTTATCAGGGGTCGCCACAGCAGAATGAACCGCCAACATGTTTTATGCTGCGGATGCCCTTCCAGCTGCAACTCATCACTGGGAAACATCCATATACTCTCATTCACTATGGAAAATTTGGCTTACCCAATTCACCTGTACCACATGTCTTTGGTCTTGTGGGGAAAACTGGAGCACCCAGAGGAAACCCACGCGAACACGGGGAGAACATGTAAATTCACCCAGAAATGCAAACTGACCCAGCCGGGGCTCGAACCAGCGACCTTCTTGCTGTGAGGTGATTGTGCTACCCACTGTGCCACTGTGCTGCCCTTCAGTCAACTTAAAAGAATAATTTGGCACAACTTCAACCACTGAAGCTTAAAATTAGAATTTATTTGCTTTAAAATGTTAAGTTAACTCAGCTTTTTATTTTTACAGTGCAATAATGTCCTAGCAGTGAATAGAAGCATATGCATTTTTCTACTTTGGTGCAGGGAAAACCATCAAACCCTTTTGTACAAAATACAATGATGGGTACGTTAAGATGCATTCGTCACAAATTGTATTGCAGCATAATATATATAGACCAGCTTTAATAATAACGACAGGATGACATGCATATAAACTACAACTCCATAATCTATCACTGAAAGGAAACAGCTTTGGATAATTATTTTTCTTGCTTTGAAAGGATGGCACTTCCCAATTTACCAAATTTAGGCATGAGCTTCTTTACAAGATTTTCAATATAAATATTAAAACTCAACCATTCATCAAGCCATATGCCAAAATATTTATAACTGTCTACTCTTTTATTACAGTCCCCCTCATGGTTTAAGATTGATGAAATCTTCATTTTTGTATGACTGCGATTAAGGTGTATTAAGGTGTATTTTTGTATATTTGGTGGATGATGCAAAACATTTATCGACGTTCAACCACTTCCAGAGGACATCCAAAATGAATACAGTTGGATTACTGTTCTAATGTACAGTACTTGCTCATGAGGTTGAATTTGTTAGGATAACCTTTTTCTTACATTGCAGGATTCCATCTAGTTGTTACATTTATTTTCAGTTGTCGTCTTGCGTGTTCTTACACAGAAAATGTATTTAGTGACTTTACAATAATAAATAAAGAGTTCAGATGCACAAACCTCTAAATGTCATCTGAATGTTTCTTTTAAATTGAGCATTTTTATCTGGCTCCTGTGTGTAGATTCAGTAATATCAATTTTATGGCATAAAATAAGCCCTTTTTGTGGTCTTTAAAGTGAAATAACTCAACATAAACAACTGAGACTGAGAAAATATTCATTTCATTTTCGATGGAAATTTCAGATGGCACTTAGAGGTTCTTTAACTTTTCAAATAATAAATGTCTTCATAAAATCTGAATATTACTTAAGTGATGTCAAAAATGAACATTTACTGTCTATTTACTGTCACTTTAAAGTGGATCCAAACCTTTATTAGTTTCTTTCTTCTATTGAACATAAAAGAAGTGGTTGTAATTTACAGTAGGCTATTTATAAAAAAAATCCTACATCATAATATTATTATTATTAATTATTATTGTTATTATTACTAATTTATAATAATAATAATTATTATTAATTTATTATCATTATTATAAGTAGGATATAGTTTTTAGGTTTTTTTTAAGTCCACTTTTACAATTTGACACATTCAAACCACTGTAGAAATGTTCTAACCAACAGGCCCATTTCATATAGTCCTACAGATACATTTCTTAATAAATAACCTACTATAAATTAAAGGAATTAACGTATATACTTTTGTTTTCACAAGCTTTGTAGATGTAAAGTAAACTCCGCTTTTAAATAATAGGCCACGGCTGCATTCAAAATGGCATAAATGTTTTCAAAGTGCACTGCGAAAATATGAAAATTGCTAAAACTGAACTGTAAAAATACTTTGAAACTAAATTACACCTAAGAGAGATGACTTTTTTGTATCATTTGTATCATGTTTTTCTTTTTTTTAATCATTCCAAGTTTAAATGTTGGAAAGTTCGAAAGGAATAGGGCATAGGGGGGAAAACTAGTAATAGAACACAGCCAGGAACTATGCTTCTAACTACAGCTCTAGAGGTTTAGTTGCAAGCGTACAAGTTTGCAAAGCAGTTTGTAAATGTTCGTTGGAACAATAGATTTGGGAAACGCCAAATCAATGAACTATGTTTGTAACGACGCAACTTGTGACTTTGGCTAACCATGGTTTTCGGAAACGCACCCCTGCATGTGAAATGGTACATTTCTTTTGTGAAATACAGGTCTGTGAATTTGATTAAATACTGTATGTATTATTATTATGTTACTAAATCAGTTTTAATGCACAAAATCCTTATTACCCTGTAAATCATTTTGTTAAAAGCTCAATTTTAGTCAGTGTTGTGTCAGACTTGATTGTATTCATAAAGACACACTTTAAAGTTGTACAATTTAGTTAAACGAGTATAAATGTAGACAAAAATGTGTGTTAAAATGATAAAATTACATACTGTGTTAGGAACTCACTGAAAATAAAGAAATAAAAATGATATGTCTTACTTTCACTACTCAATTCATACAGTATTTTATAAAGTGCATCATAAAGTATAAGTAAACTAACCCTTGCAGCAAAACAAATTTTTATATGTACAATCCATAAGCTTATTTCACAACATCAGAACATCAAAGCAGTTCAGAAAAGGCTTATATACTCATCTTCCCATAGACCAAAAATGGATTTAAATGCCAGATGTGAGCAGCAATATGTCTCCATCATCTACTTGTGATCCGATCAACCAAAACACATCTTAAAACCAGGTGTAAACAAAGCCTAAGTTCAGCCAAATAGCTATTTCTTCCACCTAACATGTGGTTTTCTTGAAATAACCTCTATATTTATCTGTCAAGGCAAGAAAAAACAATAAGGATGCTTAATGTGCAATTTATAAATAACACTCTGGAGTCTTAATATAAAATATAAACAAACACAAATGTAAATAACTCAGATAAAACGGAATTCCCCTTACATCACACACATTATAAACTGAAAATTAGAGATTGAGTTTAGCCTCAGCAGCACTCCTAATTATATATGCCTACCATAGCCACAGCATGGGGCCTTTAATTGTGGTTTAGGAACCACTGATCATACAGTCAGTCATGTTTCCTTTTCTAGTACCTCCGATGCTGTACTGGAACCAGTCACAGTGAGCTGGCAGGCTATAAATGCTCAGAACCTGCCAGACTGATATATGCCTTCACAGAGAGCCCTATGTGTTTCTCTAGATGGCTTTAGGAGTGAGATGTTTATATGAGAACTAGTTTTTGATTCCATCTTTCCACCCCGTAAGCAGAGAAAGGGACCCCTTACAAACAACTATGTGACGCAGACCAGACTGATGAGTATATGGAACAAAAGTCAAAGCAGTGACTCATTCAGAGGCAGTCTGGATGATGATGATGTCATGGTTAACCCCTTTCTCAGCATTTTGTCTTAATGCCTGCAGATTTATTTTTCCCACATTCAAATCTGTGAATTTAACTTTGTGCAGGATTGGATTATAGCATGAAACTTTACAACCTGGCGAACTGATGAAAAATATGTAACTGGGGGAAAACTATGTGGCTCTTTGTTTAGGACATTTTGAAAGTGTAGTTAAAAGACTATAATTAAGTACAAAGTAAAATAATAACAATGTAAAAATAAATATATGAACAGAAGTTATTAATCACTTTGGTAAACGTTATCTCTTAAAAGTGCTTTATAAATAAAATTTGACTTGACTGACTTATTTTACCTTATTTTAATAAGTTAATCAGGTTTCGACTCATTTATTTTCAGTTATACAAAGCTTAACTTATTTTTAGTAAGTTTGACTGATGCACTACAAGTTTAAATGACTAGAAATGTTCATTTTATTCAACTTTGAAAAGTGTAAGTGATTAGATTTATTTTACAGTGCAAAACATTGAATGTTCTTTCAACCTGGTCCCTTCAAATTAAATGATTAAATATGTTTAAATAAACAAACAAAAAATATTTGTATATTTAATATTTGTATAAATATTTGTATAATAATGACATATTAACCTTTAAAAAATACAGTTATATTAATTTAATAAGTGACTTATTCAAATTCTGCATCATTAGCTGTGTTTCCATCCAGAAATGTGAATTAACTCTATGCACTAAACTGGAAAATCGCATAAAAGACGTGCAAATAAAGCAGTGTTTTCATTCAATGAGTCAAAGAAAACAAAATCGTCATTCCCTGATTAACTGGTGCTAAATATCAACAGTAAAAATGGAATTTGTTATGGTAGGAGAAGCTGCGTGAATCTTTTCCTTATTTAATAAATGACTTGTGCCTCAGAAGATGATCCTGACATGCAGTGACTACGTGGTGGCGTTTGAAGGAGTAAGATGCGGAGCACAGGCGCTCTTGACAGTTCAGGAGGTCATTAATAATATAACAACACTAATATTAAAAAGGTTAAGGAGTTTTAAAATGATCAAAACAACATTTCAGATTCCTTTACAGTGTGCTTAGCCTGCTGGCTTGTCCGTTCACACACATTTTTATCATCACATGATCTCCTATAACAAAATCATGACTTGAATTTTAAACTTGAATTTGTTCGAGAAAAAGTGTTTCAATCGCAGTTTATGTGCATCTTTTCTTATCTGAATTTTTTTTATCCTACTCAGTTATGCACATACATTTTTATGCACATTTTCTAAATTTGTGCGCATCTTGGTGTTTCCAACAACTGTTTTTTTTATGCACATCACCAAAATGTGTATAAAAATAGGTGGATGGTTTTTAATTCTTGTTCAAACTAATTTAAAATTAGCTGAAACAACACAATTCTTGAGATTTTTTTTGGGGGGGGAACTTAATCGCTTTATGTTCAATCCACCTAAATTTTAAGTTTAGTCAATTGATTTGTGTTAGAACAACATGAATGAATTCTGTTAAACCCAGCATTTTTTACAGTACACACTCCACAGTTCCACACAATTCCTTTATGTTGTCCCAACAGAAATTGATTAGATTAACTTAATCATTTTTACAAATTAAAATGGATTGAACATAAAAGTTGTCCTATAAAAAATGTAAAAATTGTTAAGTTTCAGCTCATTTTAAATAAGTAGTTAGAACAAGCAGCAAGTCTTTTTTGAGCGCAGAAATTTAATTGAATGTCCAATGGCATTTTCAATTACATTTGAATGTCACACAACATTAACTACCCTTCCATCCACCTGTTTTTATACGCATTTTGGAAATACGCATAAAAAATGGTTGATGGAAATGCCAAGATGCGCATACATTTTGAAAATGCGCATAACTGAGTAGGATAAACTTTTTATTCAATAAGAAAAGATGCGCATAAACTACAATGGAAACACTTTTACCGAACAAATTCCAGTATGCGCATTAAAAAAGGGTGATTTTGTTAAACAGATTATGTGATGATTAAATGTGTGTAAATGGACAAACCAGCAGGCTAAGCACATGTTGTTTTGGTCATTCTAAAATGCCTTAACCATCTCAGTATTAGTGTTATTATATTATTATTACCTCCATAACTGTCAAGAGCGTCTGTGCTCCGCGTTTCACTCCTTCAAACGCCACTACGCGTTCATTGCATGTCGGCATCGTCTTCTGAAGCGCAAGTCATCCATTAAATAAAAAAGATTCACACAGGTTCTCCTACCACAGCAATTTTTTTTTTACTGTTGATATTTGGCACCAGTTAATCAGGGAATTTTGTTCTCTTTGACTCGTTGAATGAAAACACTGCTTTGTTCGCACGTCATTTATGCAATAATCCAGTTTAGCGCATAAAGTTAATTTGCATTTTTCAATGGAAACAGCTATTGTTGATTATGATATAGACCAAGATGGCGGCGCGTACACATCGCGAGGCTCGGCGTCTCTCCAGTTTCTGCAATTTTGCAGTATTTTTCCTGCTCATTTCGGGTCTGTTCGTGCAGAACAGTAATGCCTTTACATCGTACACCCGACAGGAGATCTTGGATATTGGTTTGTGCATTTCGGACAGTTTTATCAGCAATCTACGACTCATCCCAGAGATCGCCAGGACACCCGAGGCTGAGCGCTCTGTCCGGCCGGGCAGAAGTGCTCGGAGACGGCGACGCGAACGTAAACAAAGGCGGGGGAAGCGCGGCGGGCTAAGAGCTAAGCCACACCGGCTCTCTTTACCCAGCATCTTCCTCGCCAATGTACGGTCCCTGGTGAACAAAATGGATGAGATTAGACTGCGCATCAACCACAGCAAAAGATTATGGAACTGTAATGTCATGATTTTCACAGAAACATGGCTAAACAGCGGGATACCAGACAACGCTGTATCTTTAACTGAGCATCAGACATTCCGAGCAGACAGAGCGGCGGATGACTCCGGTAAGACCCGAGGCGGAGGATTATGCATTTATATTAACAAAGCGTGGTGCACAAACTCTGTCATCGTTAGTAGACATTGCTCTGTTAACCTGGAATTTCTGATGGTCAAATGCAGACCGTTTTATCTGCCACGGGAGTTCACCTCCACCTTTATAATCGCTGCTTACATTCCACCCGATGCTGATGCAAAGCTTGCTATGAATGAACTTCATGCAGCCATCAGCAAACAACAGACTGCTCACCCGGAGGCTGCTTTTATTGTTGCAGGGGATTTTAATCACTCAAACTTAAAGACAGTGCTCCCCAAATTCCATCAAAACATTTTCTGTCACACACGGGGAAACAAGACTTTGGACCAGGTATACACAAACATGGCTGAAGCCTATGCTGTTACCCCCCTCCCCCACCTGGGTCAATCAGATCACCTTTCTTTCTTCCTCACCCCCCGATACTCACCCCTCATCAACCGTGTGAAGCCATCAGTGAGGACCATCAAAGTGTGGCCAGCGGGGGTAGACTCCACACTCCAGGACAGGTTTCAACACACAGACTGGAGTATGTTTGCTTCCCAGGCCACATGTGGCTCTCACACAGACATTAACAGCTACACTTCCTCTGTTCTGGAATACATCAACACCACCATTGACAGTGTAACAACCCAGAAACAGATCACCACATATCCAAATCAAAAGCCATGGATGAACAAGGAGGTGCGCCTCCTGCTGAAGGCACGCAACACTGCCTTCAGATCAGGGGATGCACAGGCCTACAGCACTTCCAGGGCTAATCTGAAGAGGGGCATCAAAAAGGCCAAGCACTGCTACAAGCTAAAGCTAGAGGAGCACTTTTCCAACTCTGATCCTCGGCGCATGTGGCAGGGCATACAGGCCATCAGCAACTACAAACCCAGCCATTCCACACCCACAGCCACAAATGTCTCCTTCCTGAACGAGCTTAATGACTTTTATGCCCGCTTTGAAAGAGACAATAATGAACCCTACATAAGGATCACTTCCTAAACCGACCACTCACCCATTACACTCACCTCCTCAGAAGTCTACACCGCACTGAGTCGGATCAATGTGCGTAAGGCTGCTGGACTAGACGGTATTCCTGGGCGTGTCCTCAAAGCATGTGCAGAACAGCTCGCTGGGGTATTCACAGACATTTTCAACCTGTCCCTTAACCTAGCAGCTGTGCCAACATGCTTTAAAACCACCTCTATTGTGCCAGTGCCGAAACACTCCAGCCCAACATGCCTGAATGACTACCGCCCGGTAGCACTCACACCCATCATCATGAAGTGCTTCGAGCGGTTGGTCCTGGCACATCTGAAAGACTCTCTGCCATCCACACTGGACCCACATCAGTTTGCCTACCGTGGCAACAGGAGCACAGAAGATGCAGTCTCCATAGCACTGCACTCTGTACTCACACACCTGGACAATAAAAACACATACGCACGAATGCTGTTTGTTGACTTCAGCTCAGCATTCAACACTGTCATACCCTCTAAGTTAATGATCAAACTTAGAGACCTGGATATAGACACGTCTCTCTGTAACTGGGTTATGGACTTTCTGACTAACAGACCTCAGAATGTTAGATCAGACCACATTTGCTCCACCACCGTCACACTCAACACTGGTGTACCACAGGGCTGTGTGCTGAGCCCTTTCCTCTACTCCCTTTTCACCATCGACTGTAGGCCTGTGAACAGATCCAACGCCATCATCAAATTTGCAGATGACACCACAGTGATTGGTCTAATCAGCAACAATGATGAGACTGCCTTCAGGGAGGAGATACAGCATCTGGCCACGTGGTGCACCAACAATAATCTGCTCCTTAACACCGACAAGACCAAGGAGCTCATTGTGGACTTCAGGAAGGGACGAACAGGCTCACATGATCCCATCTACATCAAGAGATGGCCGTCGAGCCTGTATCATCCTTCAAGTTCCTGGGGACCCACATCTCCAAGGACCTTTCCTGGACCACCAACACCTCCAGCCTGGTCAAGAAGGCTCACCAGCGCCTATTTTTCTTAAGGCAACTTAAGAAGAACCAGCTGTCATCAGCCGTCTTGGTGAACTTCTACCGCTGCACAATAGAAAGCATCCTGACGAACTGTGTCACAGTCTGGTATGGAAGCTGCTCTGTTGCGGAGCGTAAGGCACTGCAGCGGGTGGTGAAAACTGCCCAACGCATCACAGGGACCACACTGCCAGCCATAGAGGACATCCAGAGGAAACACTGTCTGCGCCGAGCACTCAGTATTCTTAAAGATTCCTCTCACCCTGCTCACAGACTGTTTTCTCTCCTGCCTTCTGGCAGGCGCTTCAGGCTCCCCCGGACAAAAACCAGCAGACTAAAGAACAGCTTCTTCCCCAGAGCTGTCTCCCTCTTGAACTCTGCTCCCCACTGACTTTTTGCCCCCCTAATACACCCCACTCTCCTCTCCTCATAACTCAGACTCATCATAATCACTGCACTACTTAACATTTGCACATTTAAAAATTGCACATATTCATTGCACTGATTCATTTATTTGAACTGTACACACCTACTGCACATGTACATTTGTAAATTATGTACACATCCACTGTACATATACATTTGTAATTATGTTTATCTATCTGCACACTTCTGATTATTAATAGCAACCTGTACATTTATCCATCTATTGTAAATCTCTGTTCATAGCTAACACAACCTGTATATAATGTTGATAGTACATCCATTTGTAAATATCACCATAATTTTTCTATAACTGCACTTTATAACTTATACCTGTATCCTGCACTTGCTGCTATTGCACTCCTGGTTAGACCTAAACTGCATTTCGTTTCCTTGTACTTGTACATGTGTGATGACAATAAAGTTGAATCTAATCTAATCTAAACATGTAGCATTCAAGGCAAGTGTTCAGTTATAGCCAGGTTATTACTGAAAACTTGCCTTGATTGCTACATGTTATTTATCTTAGTAATTCTGAGGGTGTGAGTCTTTGAATTTACTCCAACTGTACACACGAATTCAAGCCATGGGCTTCCCTGCTTTTGGAACAGCGCATCAAAAATGTACAATGAAGAAATTGTAGGAGTAATGTATGCTTAATCTACACGTCCTTCAAAATGAGCTCGTCTGCCAAGAACTGACTGCTGTAGCTGAGCTAAAACTCTACAGTCAGAATATCAGCTACAAAGGAAACAGACTTTTTCCCATGTCTTGGCTAATGAACTAGAGAAAATAGCGTGCCATGGCAGTCTCTGCTCCCACTCTTCCACTTGATTCATCCAGCAGCATTCCATGACATATGAACAAGTACCATTCACTCCATTCCCAGACCAAACTTCAAGTTCCTTTGCTCTGTGTCAAATGAGGTCATAATCTGGAAAAGTGCTTCCCTGACTTGCAAGTGATTGCCAACTGTTGAATAAAAGGCACTTTTTTTTGACATGCGATTAAATGCCTAAAATCTCCAGCTGAAGAAAATGTCTTTTGTTTATCATATCCATCTTCAGCCTAATCATTCATAGCTCCATGTCACAACTAGTAAAGCTCTCAAAGAACAGAAAACAGTTGCTATTTTTTATGAACGTTGCAGTATTTTATGATGGGTGGCCTGAGTTCAGTTTGGCTCAGTGAGAATGGATGGAATGCTCTGACCGGAACTTCTATAACCGGTGTTTAAATGTCCATATGTCAACATGCGACATGCATTCTCAGCAGTGGCCGTTTAAGAATGAGGAAGCAAAACAATAGAAAAGATAACAGGAAGTACACAGTGTAAAAAATTCAACTGTTGAAATTGCTTGTTTTGTTTTTTTTTGGTTTGACGAAAATCAGTCTGTACAACTACATTTAACATGTTTACTTAACCTAAAATAAAATTTTCTTCATTAAGTTATAAAGATTAGTTTTGTGAGCAAAACTTTGCAAGTTCACCCAAAAAAGCTTCTTCCAACTTGTTACTTTAAGTTGAGTTAATCTCAGTCCTCCTCACTTGAAAAAATAACGGTTGAAGTATTTCTAACTCTAACAACAATGACAAAAATAATAGTAACACCAATAATAACAATAATGTCATTATTATTACCAACAACAACAAAAAATAATACTGCAATAATCCTAATATAATTTGAAATTATTATTCATTTGTAATTTATATATATATATATATATATATTGGGGGGTGGGGGGGTTAGCCTGTGCAAATTGCTGAAGAACTACACACAGGACATTTTAATGAACCACAACTTCCATTATGCGCTTCACACACACCAATTTCTGATTACACACACAGCTGAAAGCTCATGATGGACTGATTACAAGGACTATAAAGACACCTCATTCACACAGACTCTTTGCTGAGTCTTGTTTTTCGATGTGAAGCATTACAAAGTGGTTTTCCCTGTTTGTCATGCCACGTTTTGACCCTTGTCTTGCTTTCCATTATTGTTGTTTTGCCTGTCCTGTCCTGTTTCTAATTCTGTGTCTAATAAATGTTTTGTTAACATTTGTTTCTGTTTTAGTTTTTTTTCAATTGAACTATGTTTGTTTGTTCTGATAATGTTTTATTTCTTAGTACCAATTTCCACAAGAGTTTTTTTTGTTCACTCAACTTCAGACATTTTAGGTCAGTTGTTGTATTAGACACAGAATTAAGTCAGTAGTTTATTAGACACAGAATTAGAAACAGGACATGAGGCAAAACAACAATAATGGTAAATAAGAAATAGGATCAAAACATGGCAGGACAAACAAGGAAAAACCACTTTGTAATGCTTCACACAGAAAAACAAGACTCAGCAAAGAGTCTGTGTGAATGAGGTGTCTTAAGGTGGCTTAAATTTTTTTCCAGTGCAGACAGGCATAAAAACACATTCTTCTATCATTCTTCAACAGTTATAATGATTCAAATGGTGGTTTGAATAATAAAATAATATAAAATGTATTTTATATAAAAGTGCATGTGAGTTTATTGTGTTTAAAGAGTGACTTACCAAGCTGGTAATGATCAATCTTCATGGTGCTGTTCCTAAGTGTGCCAAAGATGGTGATGATGGAGACTTTCCTGATTGCCATTTCACACACGTGCTCCAAGTATTCATCCCTCTGCTGAACATACATGCTGTTTTCCTCTGTTGGAGAGGTGATCAACTAAAGTAAAGATTTTGAAACAAAAAGCATTAAGTAAATGCATAACAACAAAATCCACATTTTAATGAATACTATTAACAAGGCCACTTACAATTAATCTCCTTCTGCTTTCAAAATAGTCCAAAAAGGTTGCCAGAGTTCCTTTAGGTGGCGGCGATGGTGGTGGTCTCTTTGTTGGTTTCTGATATTCTTCTTTCTCAAGGATCTTTGGAACTTTCTTTCCATTTTTCTTACCACCCTTTCCATCTTTTCCCCTCCTCTCTGCCTTGTCCTTTTTAGACAGCTTATCTGTCTTGTCCTTTTTCTTCTTTTTATCTGTTTTGCCCTTGCCTCTTTTGGTAGGCACAATTTCTTCCTCTTTTTCTTCAGGATAGGCATCAGTAGGCACACCTACATCATATTTCTCCTCATATGCATTGATAATATCTTTATCGCTATTCTTTTTCTTTGCAGGCCTAACTTTGGTTGGTTTGTGTTGTGTAGGTATAATGTTGGTATGTCTGTGGTTGTATTCTTTTTTAGAAGTGTGGTTGTCCCTGTATCTTGCGATGTCAGTTGTGGGTGAGGTGGTCTGGTATCTGTCCCTACGGTTGTAATAGTAAGGCTCGGCAGTGGTCTTGTGGGCTGGGATCCATTGTGGGGTAGTATGAGCTTTGGTAGTCCTTGGAGTGGTGGTGGCCCGTGTTGTTGTTGTGGTTGGCCGTGTTGTTGTTGTTGTTGTCGTTGTTGTGGTGGTGGTGGTAGATCGAGTTGTAGTTGGGGGTCGTGTTGTGGTGGTAGTAGTTGCTTTGGTAGTCGTGGTGGTAGTTGTTGGAGTTGCAGTAGTAGTTGTTGGTCTTCGAATTGGTTTCCGAATCTCTTTTCTCCTTTCTACTGGTGGGTCCACCTGGGAATCAGTGCTCAGGACACCCTCAACCACCTGACCCTCCACCCCAGCCCCTTTACACTTCTGCACAAAGCCTTTTTGCCGTACTTTTTCCATTTTGCGCATTGGTGACTGGTCAATAACTTCATACATTGCTTCCAGTCTGACAGGGTATGGATAGCGTTCCTCTACCTGCAGTGTCTTCTTAAGAAGGACCATCCCAAACTTTCCTTTCTCTAATTTAAGAACAGTCATTAGCCTGGGAATGAGAGTAGTATCTAATGGCTCTTCCATCACTTTTCCTTCATTAGTAATGCGTCTGATTTTCCCACCCATCTCTCCTTCCTGGTGGAACATGACAATCTGGTGCACGTGCCGCTCAGCCAACTCACAGTAAACCTCTGGTTTGAGCAGACTCATCATTAATCTGTAGTAGCCATCAGAGTCGTGAGGTGCGGAAATAACCAGTAAGCGGTTTTTCCCTGCAAATGACGCCAGTAGGTTTGGAGAACCAGCACTGCTTGGCATGCGGGACACTCTTGCCCTGGCTCCAGGTGTTCCATCATCTTGCTGGATTGGATTCCTTGTCCCACCCTGAGCTGGTCTCCTTTGTGCCAAGACCTTTCTGGATTGGACATTCCTCCTAAATTGTACACCTTCATCTCCCTGCATCTGTTGGCGTTTATCATTGATCCATGATGAAGAAGCACGTGCTTTGATGCTCTGAGCCTGCCGAGATTTGTTTTGTCTCGCTCGTCTTACGGACATCAGTCTGAGTTTGGCTTGTTTATCGGTCGGGCTGCTCTCTGACACGTAAACAGCCCATGTCAACAGACACAAAACACCGAAACCAAGCATGTACCGTGCCCTCATGTTTGAACTCTTTAATATCACTTAAGTCAGCAGAGAGATACAATTCAACGAAGCGTCATTAAATTATTTTATGACGCTAACTTGTATGTGTATATATACATATATAAAGCGTTTATATGCTGATGCTCAGTGCAAAAAAATGCAAAACTTTATTAAAACATTTTTAGAAACGAACAATTTTTTTAACAAAGACGATTTCGGTCAATTTAAAAAGACCTTTGTTTACCTGTTGGTGCGTTTAGGAAACATGTCTTGAATATTCAGCGCGCGATCTGACTCACTCAAAGCAAAGGGGCATTTACTGCTGCCTAGCGCCAGGTTTTCTCATCTCATTGTGCATATATTGAAATGCATATAATCCGTGAATCAAATGCCAAGATAAGCTCCTCAGTTAGTCAGTCAGTCCAGAGAAGTTTGACGCGCGCAAGTTCAACACAACGCGCGCCGCGAAAAATGAGGAAAAAGTCAGAAATAATTCCAAGAGTATGGAAAACTCTGTGTGCGGCTGCTTATCACTGGAAGCTTTCCCAGACATGACAGAAAGTAACAGCACAGCAGCCTCCGTATCCTCTGACGAGGGCACAGGACCAACCCATGCAGCTGAGGGGCGCCAGTGCGCGAAGATTCACTCCTGCGGTCAGACTGAACCGTTACACTGAACAGGATTTCAACGTCCAAATATTAATATACATTATACAAAGACCCATTATACTGAGAGTTATGTTATACAACCTATTTTGTTTTATTTTGTCACTAATCTAACTAAACCCAATGCAATTTTTTAAGTTATTATCTGATGAACTAAATAAGCTGCATGCATATTTTGCTTTACCACTACCGACTATTGTATGTTTAAATCTGAATATGGTTGCCCATTTAGCAAGCTAAGTGGCAGTGGTGAAAAGAAAGAAACACAGCACAAATATTGAAACTCACTCACTTTCCTTTAGCTTAGTTTCTGATTCATCAGGGGTCACCACAGTGAAATGAACTGCCAATTACTGACATATTTTAAACCCAGCACTCAAAGCACACTTAATCATAAACCCTACGTGTAGGAAAACACCCATACACTCTCTTATTCACACACACACTCTTACACTATGGCCAATTTTTTATCCAGTTCACCTGTACTGCATGTATTTGACTGTGAGGAAAACTAGAGAAAACCCAAACAAGCACAGGGAGAACATGCAAATTCCTTACAGAAATGCCAGCTGGCACAGCTGAGACTCAAACCAGTTACCTTCTTGCTGTGAGTGTCAACAATGCTAATCACCATGATCCATATTTATACCTATGCTGACATTTGACTAGTTGCTGTAATATAATTGCTATAATATCATAATGTGTAGGCGACACGGTGGTGCTGTCGCCTCGCAGCAAGAAGGTCGATGGTTTGAGGCCCGGCTGGGTCAGTTGCCATTTCTGTGTGGAGTTTGCATGTTCTCCTCGTGTTGTCATGGGTTTCCTCCATGGAGCTCCGGTTTCCCTTCACACTCCAAAGACATGCCCTATAGGTGAATTGAATAAACTTAATTGGCCGTAGTGTATGAGTGTATGTGCGAATGAGTGTGTATGGGTGTTTGGTGTTTCCTAGTACTGGGGTGCATCTGGAAGGGCATTCGCTGCATAAAACACATGCTGAATATGTTCGATGGTTCATTCCGCTGTGGCGACCCTAGATTAATAAAGTGACTAAGCCGAAAAGAAAATGCATGAATGAATGAATAATAATGCATAATTTTTCATTTTTATTGTAGTTATTTAGTAATTGACACTGACTACAAATTTAATAACTACTGGCAACCCACATAAAATTGCATAAAAACAGTAATTCTGGCAATCAGCGGAGTCATATTTCATACAGAGAGTGAAAAAAACAGAAAATAGTATCAAATGTACATCTTTAAAAGATTAAGACATCTGCATATTTCACAATATTTCATATTAAGCCAATTTTACATTCACAATCGTTCCTCATTATAGACTGGAGCCTGTTCAGACTAATGCATTTATTTGTCATCACAACAATGCAATAAACCTCTCCATGTTTATTGCACAAAGCAATGATCAGGACCCAGAATTATTGTCTTATTTTGTGTAGTTATGTTCTATTGATCTCTCATTCTTGATACTATTTTCTACAGTGAGGGTAGCTGAATTGATATATGTCATTACATTGTTATTTCAGCCTGTATGCTTTAATAATAATAAAATATATATTTAAAAACAATGCAATAAACCAGTCACAAAACATATTGAAAAGAAATGTTAACTAACATGTTGCTTAATGTTATCTTGAGTATCAAACTGTTTAGCTAAACACTCTTATAACCTACATGGACTTTATTAAAGGTGCTGTGTAATATGTTCACTAAGCACATGTTGGTTCTGTCCCTAAAAACGGATCATTTAATAAGTAGGACTCATGGCGACACAAAGGCTCAGTGGTTTGTACTGTTGCCTCACAGCAAAAAGGTCACTGGTTCGAGTCCCAGCTGGGCCAGTTGGCATTTCTGTGAAGAGTTTGCATGTTTTTCCCGTGTTTGTGTGGGTTCCTCCAGGTGCTCTGGTTTACCCCACAGTCCAAAGATATGTGATATAGGTGAATTGAATAAATTAAATTGCCCGTAGTGTATGTGTGTGAATGATTGTGTATGGATGTTTTCCAGTATTGGGTTGCAGAAACATATATAAAACATATGCTGGATAAGTTGGTGGTTTGTTCTACTGTGGTGACCCCTGATGAATAAAGGGACTATGCCTAAGGAAAATGAATAAATGGGACATTATACATAAATTGTACAATAGAATATTATGCTGATAACATTTATAAGGTACAACACCATCTTACCCTATAAATAATATCAGCATAATATTCCTGTTAGCCTACATATTAGGTATACTAAACTCACAGATTCTTCCTAGCAGATTAACTGTTGCTATATTATTATTATTTTTTTCTTTTTTATAATTTTATCAAAGATCAAGATTCCATATGTCTGTGTAGGTCTAAAAGTGCACGCATTCCATTCTATAGTCAGTGCTATGTCCAAAGTTTCTTAGATTTGATAACATCTGAATGTGTGGAATGATCACATAGCTTGCTCCACATCTGGCTCTTTTTACTACAGTTTTCTACTGCTTAAAAGTGTCTTTCTTCGTAGTCGTCTAGGTTTTACCATATTATCAAATGTGAGCAGCACATGCTCAGGGCTTTTAATGGACCACAATCCTCCATTCCCCTTCATGCACGCTTCCTGACACGTGTGACTCCTTATACAGTGCATGAGTCTGTACAGTAATTAAATCCATTTGTGTAAACAGCTACAAAAGATCATCAGGTCATACAAACAAAGCCCTTTAAATGATGATTCTCGCAAATGTGCGATTCATCTTTGAAAACATAACACTTTACATCTTTATGCCAACATTAGATGTGTATTACTATAGGCCCAGATAGAATCCACAGATTTTCTACCATGATTTGAGGAAAAATCTGTAATTGTGAGGGATGGCTTTGAGAATGAGCCAAGCAAAAATGATTGGATTTGGCATTAATAATGAACATGCAAGTGGTGGAGGACATGTTCAACTTTTTAAATTATGGTTGTTGTAAATCTTTGGATCATTTTGATTACACAGACTGTGTGTGGGATTGCTATGATACTTTCATCCTAGCAGAGCTGGTGCATAAATTAGAATATCTCTTGAGATTTATATTTGATTTCTTTCTTCACAAACTCTGGAAGCATAAAGCAACTGAATGTCTTGCAATAAATCAAACCATGATCTAAATCAGTGGTGCCCAAGCTTTTTTCTTATGAAGGGCCAAAAACCAAACTTGATTGAGACTAGTGGGCTGAAGGTAAATATTGGTGGCGTAATTTACCATGGGTAATTTCATAATTTATTTATTAATGTTTAAAATGACTAGAAAACATTGCTTTATATGAACTACAATATTTTTTTTACATTTAATAATGAACTTTTTACAGTAAAAGCAAAACAATCTCATTTGTAACAGAATTGATTTGCTTGCCAATGTCTTCTGTATACTGTAGTCCTCTATCTGTTGAGAGACATTATTTACAATTTTAAAAATCTGATTCATTTACAACCTTTAATTGAATAATTTAATTTAAGTTTCAAATCAAAGGTTACAATGGGCCAACTTTGGCCCGCGGGCCCTACTTTGGCCATCTCTGATCTAAATATAGCATGAAAACTGATATATGAACATTGAAAGCTTAAATGCACCCCAGATCCAGATCCTGAATTGATGTTCCCTCAGTTCTACATAACTGTAATTGCAAATTGCAGTAATGGTGTCCAGAACCCACAGTCCCCTGTTATTAGGTTTTACAGAAGATGGTAGATGAAGCTAGCTTAGTTTAAAATAGAATGGATAAAAGCCATTAAATTACTCCTCTGAAGAAAAGTCTCTTATATTTAAAATAATAATACTTTTTTTGTTATTTATTGTATTTCATTGGATAATTTCATGTTAATCTTCTGCATTCTATAAACAAACTTTTGTGTGTCTGATAGTGGAATTATCATTATCTACTACAGCAGTGGCTTCCAAAGTGGGGGTCGCGAGACAATGGTGACAATGGAGACAATGGTCGCTTGGTGATTTCCAAAAATCGAATTCATTTTATTAAACTATTAGAATTACCATATTTTATCGATAACATACAGACGAAGAAAATAGTAGTTAATAGCTACATAAAAACAACATGTAAATAAAAAGCAATCATCCTTTCATTTTTTTTGAAACCCCTGGGGTGACGTTATATTAAAGACACAGTACATTGATTTTATGGCACCAGGTTAAACTTTCTGACACTTTACGGTACTCACATACATTAATAACAAGTACAGGCCTGAATGAGGATGGTCTTCGAGTGGCGTTCTTTAAAATTAAATGATGAATAGACTTGGGCCTATTAGTATGTGTGTGCCGTTGTGTGCAAGGTGTATATATTTATAACCACCTCACCTCAGAGGATATTTGGGGTCGCAAGTCATTGGCATAATAATTTTGGGGGTCGCGGGCTGAAAAGTTTAGAAACTCCTGTTCTACAGCAATTTACATAGCTATACATCAATACAATCAAGTGTCTGGCTTTGTAAGAATTTTGAAACTCAGAGATCTTCAACTAATAACATTATTATTCAGTGACACGTTTAATGGTTTCTTGTAACGTAATTGCTACAAGCCTCATTTGAAACAATAAGGTTTGGATTGCAAGCATACATTTTTTTATCCCAACTATTGCGATATTTTTTTAAGATTTATATGCAGCTATCCGATTAGTCAACATTCTCTGGTCAATACATGCAGCTTGATTGACAATTGTGCGTCATGTGTGCGTTTGCGAAAATGAAAATTTGGAAACTGCATTTTGTGCCCGATCATGCGTGATTTTTCCCCCCAAACCGGTTAAGCGCAAACCACGCCCCCTACGCGAAAACCCCACCCAACAGCCGTGACTCACGTCTGTGGCTTGATTTCATTGGTCCAGCTATACCACAATGGCAACGAACACAAACAATTTTTTAATACACAATACCTAAAATAAGAAAGATTAACAAAGTACGTGTATGAAATGAAACGTTGTAAAAACAATCTACAGCTTATATAAAAAGGCTGGGTTTAATGAATAAAAATAGTGCCACAAATACATGAAGCAAACACGGATTTAACATCTATCAACATTCATATCTTATTATCCAGGCATATAAAAATAGTTAATTTGTATGTTAGTAAATGCTTTATTAACTCAACTTCATGCAGTTTTGTGACTTAATCTAAAGTAAGGACTTTTTATGCTTTATTAATCCCTTAATTATAAATGACAATTAAAGGCTCAGTATCAAATGAACAATACATCTTTGCAATCTTATCTAAAAAGTAAAATTACTGTAAAGTTTAAACATTGCTAAATAACAGGAGTGTCAAAATATGACATTAAATTGGATTGGTAAAACAATATAATACTTTAACAATATATGCTTTCAATGTTATTTAGCAATGTTTAAACTGTACAGTAATTTTATTTTAACTAAGATTGCAAAGATTTATTTTTCATTTGATACAGTTTCATTTGTGTATCTTTAAATGGATAGAAATTAATAAAGTTGTTTATGTTTTTTCCATATTTAGAATTTAACTGAGCCTTTAATTGTCATTTTTAAGCGATTTATAAAGCAAAAATAGTCCTCACCTTAGATTAGGTCGCAAAACTGGATGAAGTTAAATTACTAAAGCATTTATTAACAAACAAATTAACTAAGTATATGCCTAAACAATAAGATATATGAATGTTAATTTGAATAGTTTATTAACAGTGTATGCATTCTGAATTATTTTTAAAAGCCACCAAGTACTCTCAAATAACTGGTTTGTAAATAATGCTTCATTTAGAAATGAAAAAATAATCATTAACAAGTTGAAAGTATGAAGTATGAAAACACAATCATTAAGTACATTTTACATGTGCTTATAAGTCAAGAATAGAGCATTTGTATCTGCAGTTATAAACTGCTTACTAACATCTGTTAATGTAGAGTTAATGCTTAACAACTGTTTGCTAATGCTTAATAAAATATTCATAGTGTGTAGTTATTATAAAGTGTTACCAAAATGGGTATCATTTATGTTTTTTATGGGAAGGCTCTAACAATGAATATTATTGCTGACAAACTGATGATTCAGTTTAGAAAGTCAAGAAAATACATTATACTGTAGGTAATAAAATATACTGTGAGAGGAATCATACTATAATCAATTTTAACTTGTATTCAGCATTAAATGAAAGGCCTTATTTTGGCAATTTTATAGTTGTTAATCATGTTTAGGAAGTTGTTTGGAGTATTACATCTTTCAAAAAGTTTGAAAGAATTTGCAGAACATATGTTGGTTGCAGTTCTTAACCACTGTATAGTTCAATAAACTTGCGCTTCAGTTGATTTCCATCTGATATGCAGATTATGTGCAGTGTTGGGTAAGTTACTCTGAAAACGTTATTCATGACTGATTACTAATTATCATTAAAAATAAATACAATTGTATTTTAAATAACTTTTTTAATTAATTTAATCAGAAATTTAATTACTCAGTAAGTCATTTAATTACTCAATATTATAAAAAATGCACAAATCCAAAAGCATAGTCAATAGAAATAAATCTTTTAATTCTTTACATTTGAGTCTAACAGGACCTTTTTTAGTATTATTGCTTAAAAATCTTAAACATTATATCACATATTTTCAAATTTGACAGCATATTTCATACAGACCATTTGCAATTGTTGGACAAATGTAACATTTTTTACTTTAAAAATCGGGTTATTTAGAAAAATATCTTAATTTTGACAACAAATTATACACATACAATATACCTATCCTGTTTCTCTGAATTAATACCAGATATGGTCATAATCAGTCATTCAATTTAACGTTTTATAGCTACAGATAAAGAGGTTATGTTTACATCCAGGGGCTGTGCTAAATTAATAATAATATATTTTTTAATGTTATGTTTTTAGTTTTTTGCTGTTTTTTCTCATTGTTAAGATGATGTTAAATCCGTGTTTGCTTCATGTATTTTTGGCACTATTTTTATTCATTAAACCCAGCCTTTTTATATAAGCTGTAGATTGCTTTTACAACGTTTCATTTTATACACGCACTTTGTTAACCTTTCTTATTTTAGGTATTGTGTATTAAAAAATTGTTTGTGTTCGTTGCCATTGTGGTATAACTGGACCAATTAAATCAAGCCACAGACGTGAGTCACGGCTGTTGGGTGGGGTTTTCGCTTAGGGGGCGTGGTTTGCGCTTAACTGGTTTGGGGGAAAAAATCACGCCCCGATCATTAGCAATCAACTAGACTTGCTTCACTTGTGGCTGCGACAAAGTGAACATGGTTGTGAGTAGATATAGCCTATTTAAATGCCAGCTTGTCATAAGTGACAATTAAATATTTACAACTAAATAAAATTGTAAACAATAAAAAAAACGAAAAGAGCACGTAATAAAGACAACCAACATTAATATACCAGTTATATAAAACAGATCCAAAATGAAAGCTGTCCCATTTGCGCCCCCCGTTTTTTTTAGTTGGTATCGGCCGAATGAATAAATCCGCACCATGCACGTTCATTCGGCTGTTTGCCAGACGAAGGTCGATGTGAGCAGTCAGTGGATCTCCTTGGTTCAATTCACGGTTTTTGTTCGACGGAAATGCTACAATAATGCTAGTAAGTGTGTTTTTTAAACTTAACAAAAAAGTGTTAAATGTACTCATAAAGCATTGATAGTAGGCCATATCATGAAAAACTCTTGAGTTGTTTTATTACTTTTGAATTCACAATTGAATTAAATTGGCTAAATCAGGGGTGTCCAAACTCGTTTCTGGAGGGTCGGTGTCCTGCAGATTGTAGCTCCAACTTGCCTCAACACACCTGTAAGGATGCTTCTAGCTTGATTGGCTAGCCCAGGTGTGTCTGATTGGGGTTGGAACTAAACTTTGCAGGATACTGGCCCTCCAGGACCAAGTTTGGCCACCCCTGCGCTAAATGATGAAACCACATTAAAGCGATAGTTCACTTAAAAATACAACTTTACCCACTATTTACTCACTTTTAACGGCTGTCAAACCTTTATGCATTTCTTTTGAATTCTGGTCAACAAACAAACAAACAAACAAACAATACTTCAAGCCAATTACAGGAGACTGTATGCTCTAATACATCTCGTTAATTTCTTATTAAATTGACCTAAATATCTCGACTTGCTCACAAATATTATGAACAGGAACTATGCTAATTCTCATTAGCTTTCTGTTTTTACCTTGACCTGCCTATTCTGATGTTTATTTTTAACATTTAAAAATATATGTTTTGTTTTCACCAGAAGATAAAAGCACAAACTGGTTTGTGTCAAGTGAAGGGTGAGTAAATGATTAAATAATTTTTCTTTTGGTGTGAAGTCTCTTTAAAGGGTGAATAAAAAAATAATACTTAGCTAGCTTAACTAATCTTAGATGGCCATGAATAGATATAAAAGGACAGGCACGTGCAGAGGTGGGGGCTTTGGATGCTTGAGCCCCTGCCCTTTTTTCTCCTGGAGATAATAATTATTTTTTAAATACTACTAATAATATAATATATGTAAAAGTTAATGTGTGTGTTTTTTAGGGACAGCTTTCCCTGTCAGACAATAAAAACAAAATTTTAGGTATATCTTGGTTTTAAAAACAAATACCATGAAAGTCAATGGTTACACGTTTCCTGCTTTCTTCAAAATATTATTTTGTACGTTCGACAAAAGAAAAAAGTCAAGTCAAAAGGTTTGGAACAAGTAAAAGTTAAGTAAATGGTGACAGAATTTTCAGTTTTGAATAAACTATCCTTTTAAGGATGAGTATATGGTGAGTTTAGGATGAAATCTCCTTTATTATATTTTATTTATTAAAGTACAATTATTATTAATATTTAATAAAAAGTGCCCTTTTTTCCACTTGAGCCCCTGCCCCTTAAAATGTCTCTGCACGTCCCTGTAAAAGGATATGTATGTTTTAGAAAAACAATTAAAAGTGCTTGCCAAGTTAACAGCCTTAGTTTTATCAAATGTAAAATTACTAAATAAATTAGAATTTTTATTTATTTTTTTTTAATCTTGATTTCACAAATTGTCTCCTATTTTGCATTCATTGAATGACTTGTATATGAGTTTTTAAAGTAGACAAATACAAATAAAGCTTTTTATTAATACAAATTAGAATAGCAGTGGGTCTCTGTCTGGATGGTGATGCTAAGAGCTGTTTCTCCACACCATATCTATGGGAATGACCGTGGCGTCAGGTGGGGTGACTCTCTGGCTCGCCCTCGCTCAGCTCAGTCACTCTTACCATGGCGAATCCCTGACCAATGATCTCTCACTCTTCAGTGGAGTGAAGTGGTGATGCTTCAATTGGTGGGTGACAGTGGGCTGGGGTCCAGTTCAGCTTCTCGCTGGACAAACAGCAACTATAGTTGCCAAAGCTATACCAAAAATAGTTAATAAAAATAGATATAAAGTTGTAACTGAAGGTGAAGAAGAATGAAGACATTACAAGTAGATTAAAAACAACATAATGTAAAATACTTAAAGTATGCTAATGGTAACAGAACTTTAAGCCAACATGTAATTATAACATACTGAGGTAAAGTTGGTTTTATATTCACACGTTCTGACTTTCTGCTTAATGATATAATATTGGAAATGTTTTCTTTGCTAATTCTAAATAGGGAAATCATATTAGCAGCCAATGATTATCAAAGTACAGCATTGTTCACAGTCAATTACATAGTGCTAATGATGTGTTGAAGTCATACTTGCATGCTATTTCAAACTCATCGTTCAAGTTAGCGTGGTAAACAATATATGGACCGTTAAATGAACGAATGTGCAAATATTAAACCTACTTTACCTCAATTTA
Source organism: Danio tinwini (assembly GCA_903798205.1). Taxonomy (NCBI): domain Eukaryota; kingdom Metazoa; phylum Chordata; class Actinopteri; order Cypriniformes; family Danionidae; genus Danio; species Danio tinwini. Next base: position 22,106,708 of record CAIGQZ010032409.1, read on the forward strand.
TTACATTGATTTGAGCGTGTTCAAATGAGTTTTCAAGTAGACAAATACAAATAAAACTGCATTAATACAAATAAGAATAGCAACGAGTCTCTGTCTGGATGGTGATGCTAAGAGCTGTTTCTCCACACTATATCTACAGTATAAGAATGCCCCGTGGCATCAGGTGGGGTGACGCTCGCCCTTGCTCGGCTCAATCACTCTTACCATGGTGAATCCCTGCCCAATAATCTCTCTTTCTACAGTGAAGTGAAGTGGTGAAGGTTAATATTAAGACAAACCTAGAGAATGAAGTAGACAAAAAAAATTTAAAACAACAATATAAAAGAATCAATATCAAAAAATAAAAAACACTATTTCAATAATTACCATGTATGACGTAACAGCTTTAGTTGTATCATCGTATAGAAAAGTGTCGATTAGATGCATTTCAAAATCTCACTAGAAATAGCATGGATGTACATTTGGCTTTTGAAAAAGATATCTCATGTCACAAAATGGCCTTTTTTCTTAGAAATCTTGCTAAGATAAGAATCTGTTATCTCTCCCAGAAGAAGATAATGCACTGCTCACTGGTTGTACTGCATTATCTATAAACAAGCTTCAGTTAGTACAAAATGCAGCTGCTGTTTTTCTTAACTCAGGGCTTCTGGTTGTACCCAGAATTGCTAAGTCCACTAAAGTTAGTATGCATTTTGATAACTGGCTCCTAAACTCTGAAAAAGCTTTGATAATGTTTGAGACTCAGACACGCTTTCTCCGTAAAAAATCTAGATTAAAGGCATATCTTTTTTAGCAAAGCATACACACTATGCATCCCATAATTGTATGTTTTGATACATCCTATCCAATTCATATAAATACTTGTTTGCAAACATTATGAACAGCAGCTATGCTAATTCTTTTTCATATATGTTCTCTTTTTACCTCGGGATTACCATTCTGAGGGATCCACAGATTTTGCAGCTCCAGTTGATCCAGTTTCAAGACCTGTGAAGAGATGATGCCAATTACTGTAATGATCAGGTATTATCAATTAAAAAATTATGTACTTATCACCTTTTTTTTTACTGTATAATGCAGTGTAATTGTAGTGTATATGCAGATTAACTATGTATATAGTTTACAGCTTTACTGTTTAACCCATACCCATCACCTCTTGCACATTAACTTCCTCTGATTTTGATTGTAATATATAATATTGTATAATATTGTGCACCTTTTTTGAAGCTACTTTGCAAGAAAAATTATTGTGAAAACCACTATACGAAAAACTTGAATTTAATCTACACACTTAGAGATAGTTCACCCAGAAATAAAAATTACCTCATTGTTTACTCTCCCTCATGTGGTTTTTAAACCTTTATGGTTTTCTTTCTTCTGTTAAACACAAAAGAAGATATTTTGAAGAATGCTGGTGGCTGGCACCCATGGATAGTAGAAAAATTGATTATGGAAGTCAATGGCTACCAGCATTTTTCAAAATATCTTCTGTTGTGTTTAACAAAAAAAAGAAACAGGTTTTGAACAAGTGAATAGTAAGTATGGCAGATTTTTCATTTTTGAATGAACTATTCTTTTAAAAATAGAGGCTCTTTATTGGCATTGATGGATTGTAAGCTGAGGAATTTTTATAAACTATTCCGTCAATGCTAATGAAGGACTACTGGGACATTCCAATCATGTGATGGGTCCTCCTGGCGTAACAGTTCATCACTGCTCAATACACATCTCAGCTGTTTGCTTACAGTAACCATGTGCTTTTTGACACAATTCATCCACTCGTGATCTTCATTCATGTAACTTTACCATGTTTGTTGTCATTCGACAGTTTATGACTTCAGCACTGTATTGATGAAATCAATAGTGAACATTGTATTTCAATATACAATCTATTTACTGTTGCTGAGTCATGTCCTGAGGAGAGTATGTTAATGTACTTCTCCCCTACTTTATCTCCGCAACTTTGCTTTCATGTTTAGCTCGTTTTTGGGGTTGGCATTTCACTCATGTTTGACAATGTTTTGCTCAGGGTATAAGAAGGAAAGTTAACTGTTGATCAGGGAGAATGGCTTTTACTCTGCTTCTGCTGCACACTGGTGCATAGCCTCATCTGCTAACAAAAGCAGTTTCTCTATACAGTATGTTAGTTTGTTTCATTCTGCTGTCTGTATATTTAAACATGTACAGTTGCAATCACAATTATTGAACCCCCTTTGAATTTTTTTTTTAAATATTTCCCAAATGATGTTTAACAGAACAAGGAAATTCTCACAGTATGTCTGATAATATTTTTTTCTTCTGGAGAAAGTCTTATTTGTTTTATTTTGGCTAGAATAAAAGCAGTTTTAATTTTTAAAACCCATTTTAAGGTCAAAATTATTAACCCCTTTAAGCTATTTATTTTTTTCCATAGTCTACAGAACAAACCATTATTATACAATAACTTGCCTAATTACCCTAACCTGCCTAGTTAACCTAATTAACCTAAATATCTATCTAGTCAAAATATCTAGTCAAATATTATTTACTGTCATGTCAAAGATAAAATAAGTCAGTTATTAGAGATGAGTTATTAAAACTTATGTATAGAAATGTGTTGAAAAAATCTCTCCGTTAAACAGAAATTGGGGGAAAAAATAAACAGGGGGGCTAATAAATCAGGGTTGAATAATTCTGATTGCAACTGTAACTTAATGAACAACGTTGCCTGCTTTAAGGTGTTGAGATTTTTTCTCTCTATCAATGATGATAGCATCTTTAATGGAATCAGATTAATTATAATGGAGTTAGATCAACAATTGATTTAAACGCCATCCTTCAACTGCTTTCTGTTTTCGATTATTGGTTCAGCTTCAAGCCTTACAGATTCATAAAGAAACTTTTAACACAAAATATTTTTATTCCAAAAAGGGCCTTTATAATTAAAATAAGTTATTTATATTTGAAAATAGACTTTAAACACAGCATCTCTGTAAAATCCCTCAATGGGTTATTTATAATTAAGTCTAATACAGAGCTGCACTTGTTTCTTAATGTAAAGTTTTGCTGGGAAAAAGCAATAAATGTCATCAATTTTTAAATGTAAAGACACAGACATTGAACACGCAAAATAACACGACCCAGACTAAACCCACACAAACCAAGGCTTTGATTAGCAATCTCCACTTTTGTAATAATTAGCCGTGTTTTTACTTTTAATTATGTTGAAGCATTTCACACAGCAAGCTGTTAGAAACGCACTGAATCAGGAGCTTTATTTTTGTGGAACTGTTTGCTAGTAAAAGGCTTGATAATATGATGTGGCTCTGCTGCCAACTAAAGACCAAAAGCTACTGGTGAATGAGCTATGAAACAGCCCAGTGTGTTGGCATGTGTTGAATAGCAGAGAACGGCGTTTAAACTCGCTAGTTTGTCTTTATGAAAATAAATGGCCTGAGCAATGCTTCAGATCAAATGCTCCATTAAGCCTTTTCGTTTATGGTTTTTGGCACACTACTATGTCACTACACGCAGCATGAATACCTGTACGTATATTTTTACTAAATGCCTCAAATCTACCCACAAAGACAAGGCACCATAAAAAGTAAAGGAAAGTGTTTAAATAACACAGTGTCAGAGCAAAATATTTACCTACTAAAATTATACATCTGTGGTTTTCATAAGTTGCTGCTCAGCCAGTTAACAATGATTTGAGTTAATATTTTCACAATGAATCAACACTTGTTCCTTTCTGCTTTACACAGATCTCATATGAAGGCATCTCAAGCATTTGTGGTTCCATCCTGTTTCCAGTTGCAGCGACCTCAACAGCCCGTAAAAACTAGGTAAACCCCATAATCTCTCCAAGGACAGTTCAACTATAGCTCAGGCTGCTGTCAAACAGACTGTACGGGAAGAGAGTTTGAGTGTAAGAGTGTAATCTGTTCTCCATGTGAAATTAAACCCTTAGGACAAGTCATCAATTTTCCATTCGCTGTTTGTGTACCTAGATCTTGAACGGTGTGCACATTCGACCAGACAAACATTACAGCAGAGCGTCGTCATCACTCTTTGTCAGGTGTAGAACTTGACCATGTACTGACCTAGAGTGGGTATAGTGTAAATAGACATTTAAAACGTATATATTTAAATCAAAGCTCGCCAAAAACAGTCGCCTTGTAATGCTTTTTCCAGGAAACAACTTTTGTCTAATGTAGCTGTTTGAGATTGATAAATGGATTTTTTTTTTTCTAAAAGAAAGAATTAATTATGCCTGAAGTGAATTTTAAACAACCTTTTATTTCTTAGTATAAAAGGCATTTTAAAAAGCAATTTACTTTTGTAAAACAGAATAGGTTTCATAGATGTTAAAGGGCACCTATTTTACCCCTTTTACAAGATGTAAGATTAGACTTTAGTGTCTCCAGAATGTGTCTGTAAAGTTTCAGCTCAATACACATCAGATTTTTTATAATGTAGAATCATCCCATTTTGGTGTCTGACAATGAAGCTGTTTTTGTAGCCTGTGGCTTTAAATGCAAATGAGCTGCTTTTCCCCACCCATCGCTTCGACTTGCGTGTCTGCTTTATTCAAGTTTATTCAAGTCTTTATGAAATGATGAGTCTCACACAATTGCCGTTTGCAGTACAAACACACATGCGTGTTTACTGACACCATGCGGCTGTGGTGATTATAGTAGTTAAGAATTACATGGCAATTTTACTGTCTTTATTACAAACATGCTCTGTTTTTAAAAGGTTTTAAACTTCTTAAAGTAATTATTAAGGTGCAGATGATCACAGAGTTGTAACGTTTTAATCCCAGTTTGATAGTAAAAAAAAGTTCTGTAGACGTGTATACATGCTATTATGGAGACTTGGCACCTGTCAATCAATTCAGTGGGCGGGGAAAACTGCACTCCTGCACCATGTTGTAGTGGGCCTCAAAATCACTGGGATTTGGGTCCAATTTTAACGTTGGCAAATAAAAAAAAGATACTTGTTGGGTTTATATCACTCCAACTCCAATATGACAGTGGACAAAAATGATTCAAAGATTTTGAGAAATTTAATTTGTTTAAATTCAACACAAATAAATTGTTTGCAACAATTTAGCAGACATCCTTTTTTTTGTGTACACACAGTTCTGTCCAAGCAGCTTACAAAAGTTGATATTGCATAATAGGTGCCTTTTAAAGACTGATGTTAAAGATAGCTCAATTTTTTAATTGTGAAATTTTGTCCATTATGTTTTAATATTAAAATAGGTTTAAATTTAGATTAAGCAAGTGATGATTCCCACAGCAAGTTGCTCTCACTAGCTCATCTGATTAAGCAAGATATTATCAATGTCAAAATTATTGGTTTGAATCCCAGTAAACAAATATTGTACAGTTGAGCCCTCCTGTGAAAATGTTATTAGTTTTCTATTCTTTTCCAAGTGATGTTTAGTTTAAAATTATTATTAGCCCCCTTAAGAAATTATCCCCCCACACACACCCACGATTGCCTACAGAACAAATTAATGTTGTCCCATAATTTGCCCATTTAACCTAATAGACCAAGTTAGGCCTTTCAACTGCACTTAAAATCTCCATGAACATGAAGCTGCGACCATTCTTTTGTTCATATTGTGACAGTTCCTAGAAAAACTAAATATTAAATGAGAAAATAGTGGGTGTGGCTTGTTTGTTTTGTTTTTTTACTGCAAGCTGATTGAATGTAGTAAAGTAGGTATTTCATTCAGAAAGATCGAGAAAAGGGTTTGGGGAGAGTTATTAGAACCATTTATTAGAATAGACTCCTCGCCGTTTCTATTTGTTGTCCAACCTGACAGTTGGAGCAGCTTGATGAAATATGTTAGCCATGCCCATTTCCTAAAATGTAAGTAATCTGACAATATAACAGAATTTTCAGATTTAATTTCATTTCATTTTCTGCATTTTCAGATTCAATTAAAGTTTAGATGGGCAAACTTTTTTACCTTTAATGACATGCAATTGTTCACCACAAAACTAGCAATTTTAGCTAACAAAATCAATATGGTCAGTTTTGATTTCTTGGGGACTTTAAAGATAAAAGAAATTAGCTATGAGAAATCTTGTTAAACAGCACTTTGAAAATATTTGAAAAATAATTAAATTCACATATTCAGGGCCTATAAGTTAGCCTTCAACTGTTTAGTGTTTAAAAAATGAATACAAATGGTTTTGGGTTTAATTGTCTGATTTAAGAATCTAGTTTCAGTGTCTAGCTTTGCTGGTTTAGACCACAAATTTCACTGTATTCCAGCTCTACTTCAGACAGTTGTCAGTTTACAGTTTCTGGGTTGCTCTGCAATGCTGGTTTTACTGATAATTTGATCCAGACTGTCTTGAAGTTCAGCAGGTAAAACACCTGTTTTTTGTTATAATAGAACAGAGTGTGAATTAACAATGCAATGGTTTACAGAGACAACCTTACAGACAGCTTGTCCAAAAAATAGTTCATACAAACTAATCTCCATTGTTTATAGAGAAATACTGCCTGTAATTTCAGTTGTCATTCCTTATAAGTTGAGTTTACTAAAATTTTAGACTCTTTTCACGCTTGCATTATTAACTGATTTGAAAGTGTTTACTACATCACTTAAAATATAATTCACAGAGCTCATTATTTGTTGTTTATTTGATGTACTTTTGACTTGACCCACGACATCAGATGTATCCTTCGGAATGATGCCTGAAGAAGGTTAGCCAGCTATTTTATATTAAACCTTTAAGGAGCCAGCTCTGACTTCAGTGTTTGAATAAGGCATTCCTCATGCAGGCATTAGAACAACATTCGGTGCGCAGCTCCAGGCAGGACTGACCCACCTCTCCTGCTTCTCGCCCCCTCACTTTCACCTCTCTCCCACTTTCCACTTCCTTTTTGCAATACACACACATGGACCCACACAGATGCAGAAAAGGCCAGGGTTACTTGTGCACACAGTAGAAAAGGTCTAGTCAGTCCAGAGTTAGCATTTAATAGGCTGTGTCTGCACATTTTTATTTGTCTGTTGTGTACTTTCTGTTCTTTCCAGATGATCTGCAGTCAATATGTTAGCGGCCAGTGGGGTTTAGGCTTTAATCGGTGATGGGGTTTTTTCTAGCTTGTTGCTAGCATGTTTCTAGAATGAATTTGGATGCTTTAAGCATGTTTTTAACATTTATTAGCATGTCACAATTAAGAACTTGGATGCCCCTAGCACATATTAGCATGTTTCTAATTTGACATAACACATTGATAACATGACTCCGGAATGTTGCTAGCATAAATTAGCTTGCTGTTATGTTTTAGGTTAATTGCTAGGGTCTGATAGTTATAGCTATATACAACTGGGTGGTTGCAGGCTAATGCTATGACTTTTTAAAAGTTCACCCCCTCAGTGAGTTTATGGGAATTTTCATAGATTTGATCATCTGTTTTACTACACAATGAGTCTTATTAGTTTAAAGATGGCTAGCTTATAATTTTTTTAAATTCCTTTTATGCCTTGTTGTTATATGCGTGTTTGTGATACAAAAAGAATGTTCAGCAATGGTGTTTTAGTTATACATTTCTTGAACATCTTTCTGCAGGTGGGAATAAAGATTAAACAGTTGTGGCTGATTTGTGGGTTGGTAACCATGATTGTTACTTATTTTTAATTGTTATTTTCAACTGGAATAAACTGAACAGTTTTAAAAATGATAAAATGGGGCACAAAATCAGGCTTGCGTTCCATGGGTACATTTTTATATAAAAGTACATTGTAGTACAGTCAATTATATTTTATGCCATAAATCATTAGAAAATTAAGTATAGATAATGAATATATATGTGTATGTATGTGAAAAAAATTAATATATATATTTATACAACAGTTCTGTCTGGTTCGCAAATCTAATTGGCTGATAGCTGTGCGATATTCTGCAATATCAGCACTCATACAGCCTCTTAACCCTTCTGTATTACTCCGCCCACATAGTTACACAAGCAGAGAAACAAAATCACTACAGTTTTACATATTGCAGCTGTTGGACAACATAATGTACTTTTGAGGCTTTTTTAGGTGAGAATGTAGTTATTTAGATTGCAACTATGCAGTCTATGTGCCTATTTTAAATATTTATCATTTTGGAGATATTGAGCATTGGCAGCTATGCAGAGCAAAGAAATTGATGGTTGGCAGCCACAAGATGGCGACAGAAAAGTCCTTAAGGGACAAAAACTAAGCATTTTATTTTCATATTTCAAACTACATAAAACAAGTAAATGACATTCGTCGATGTTTTGTCATTCGACAAGTTGATCTCTCTCTTTTTTATTTTGTAGTGCTGTACTTATACCATCTGGTAGTGTCTGCTTTGCTTTGGCTTTTTTGGGGGCTAATTATTGTGATATCCTGATTGCAACAGAGAAATACTGGGAAATCTCTGTAGACTCGTATAATATACAAATGCATTAATTTGAAACAAGATTCTGGTGGGTGCAGATTTTGCAGTAAAACAGGCTCTTGTTATTAACTATTATTCTTTTATTATGCAGCAAGAATATTTAATATATTTTATATTTAGAAATATTTCATATATAGTTTTATGAATGTAACAAACACATTTTTGAAAATTATTTTAGGCCAATATTTTGCCACCTTTTTTATTTCAGCTAAGCACATGTATTGGTATTTAATGGATAATGTGTTTTAGCTGATGAAATCTGCATGTAATTTCATGCATTGTACTTTACTATACAAATAGATCCAACCTATTTCACCAAGGTCACTTTTAATTTTCTGGCCCTGCGTCTGCTATCTACACTTATACAGTCACCAAAAAATAACACTTTAAACCACATGTACTCTTCAGAAGAATTTCTTTATGTGAAGAAAGCGTTCAGACATGTGTCTTTGCCTGTTAAACTCAGGAATGGTCTGTTGTAGTTTTTTAATAGGAACCATCAGTAGTGGTTTTTGTCTCAGGGCTTCAGACAGATCTGTGGGCATTTGTTCGTGTGTGTGTGCAGTGAACCAGAGCCTTCATGTTTTTGATGGCACACCCATCAACAAAAGCACATCTGATGGGCTACAAACACAATGTTCTTGTGCTATGGCAAGAAATATGTGACAGTTGTTGTACTTGTTGCTTGGCTGTAAATATTTAGAAATTTAGAGATGTGTATTTATGATGGTGGTGTTCTGAATATCACCACTTGGAGGGCCAATTTAAAAGGTTGACAGTCAATTTAAGCAATTAGTCACATTAGAATTTATACTCAATTTTATTTTGTTTGAAACTAATTATTGATTGAGGCTACATTAAAGGTTACTAGTGAGACATCTATGGATTTGTGAGGCAATAAATGTTTTTTTTTTTTTACAGAGAGCCAGTGTGTAATTGATTTCTTACGGACAGAACCTTGAAGAACATCTGTTCTTTATTTCCTCAGAATCAGAAGGATGGTGAATTGTGTGTGATATCTGGAGAGCAGCCCTGAATTAAGCTTTGCATTCAAGACGAACTTATGAAAAGTGAGAATTAATTTTTATACCTTTTACTCTTGATTTATAAGGAAAATATTTAAGACAACCAAATGGGGAAAAATCTAGACACAGTTTACTTTAACAATTTAGCTCCTTTCCGTTTTTCTTCCTAGTCTGCAGTATTTACATTTCCTTTTGATTTATATAGGAGAGGAGAAATAAAGTTTTAAAATAAAGGAATGAGAGAATGAACAGTGTGTTTGTGCTTCAAGCTCAAGGTTTCTCCTTCTGTGCTCAAACCAAATTACACACCACTTTGCCAGCTCCTAGTTTTCAGTGGCTGTTATTTCCCACGATCAGGAGAATAACTATAGATGATGCTTAGTTTCCTTTCCTAACAGTGCCTTATTTCCAATGCTGACTTCAACATTCTGAGTCATGAAATGTGCTTTTTATTATTTAGTTAGTTTTAAATCAGTAAATGGTAATGCTTGTTTAAATCTAAGGCAGTAATCAATTTATTTTACCATAAGAATATTTCTGCAATTTAATATGTGGTCTTTTGAAATGAATAAACACAGCAACTCTAATTCCACACAGGCTAAATTTGACTATTTGTTATATTCTAGAGTAAACAAAGCATGTGCTGTATGTATTGAATCAACAAAGTTCAAATGTGAGACTTATTCTGTGCTCCTGTAAATTTGGTTGGGCCTGCATCCAAAAATCCTTCAGTGTTTTTCCACAACCTTTTCTTTTACATGGAGTCAGAGCATGTTTGATTGGTTCTGCTGCAGATGGAGCATGTTGTTCACATTTTTCAAAAACCTCTTGACTGCAATTACTGAACATTTTTTCTGTGATAACAGGAGATAGTTAATAGTGTGAATGAATACTCTTATGCTCTCAGAAAGAAAAGTACAAAAGCTGCAATTGAGGTGAGGTGGTGTCCATTCAAGAGGAAAATTTTAGGTACTAATACTGTAGGTGCACTATAGGTGTGCTCCACCAACGACCAACAGAAAGCTTTTAAGTTTGAAAGTGACTTCTGTCTAAATGTGCTACATACACACCATTAAATGGCCTTTGACCATAAAATTATGCAAAAGTGATAGCATGTTATAGCTATGATTTTATTCATTTATTTATTTGCTTTGCTAAAAAAAATCAAGCAATGCATCACAACTTTGATGCATGAGTGTGCTCCATGCAGGTGAGTGGGTTTGACAAACCACCTGTTAGATACAGTCCTCCTGTCTTTTTACAAGCACTTTGTTAAAAATACTATGGTTTCTTTCTATGTTTTATATAACTCCTATTTTTGTTTATAGCACTTCATTTTCACATTGACATTAAATATTTTGTGTTCAAATTTAATATGAGCTGCAACACTAATTTTCTTTGTTCTCTATTTCCACCAGGGGATGCCCGTCCTGAGGGATTGTGCAGCGCTATTGATGTGATCCAAGACCTGTGAAGAAATTATGCCAACCATCGAAGACTTCTTCTTTTTTTTTCTCTCTCTCTTTTAAATATTTCCCAAATGATGTTTAACAGAGCAAGGAAATTTTCACAGTATGTCTGATAATATTTTTTCTTCTGGAGAAAGTCTTATTTGTTTTATTAAGGCTAGAATAAAA
>CAIGQZ010032409.1:22118207-22160850 GCA_903798205.1 Danio tinwini
TATATATATAATGAAATGTCACTTTAAGCTGAATACTAGTGTCTTAAAAATATCTAGTAAAATTATGTACTGTCGTCATGACAAAGATAAAAAAAAATTGTTATTTATTATTATTATTTATTATCAGTTATTTCTAAACAGGTTTAATGTGTTGAAAAAAATCATCTCTCTGTTAAACAGAAATTGGGGAAAAATAAACATGGTAACTAATTATTCAGAAAGGCTAATAATTCTGACTTCAACTGTATATAAAATAAAACTGCAGGTTTTCTATACTAAATTAGCATGTTTATAATAACTTGTTGTAACTAACTTAAAGTGATTGTAATGTACAAATGTGCACCTTTTGTAAAAAAAAAAAAAAAAAACAAGATCAATTTTATTGTGGTAAACTTTGTGAAAGAAATGTTTTATTAATTGTCTCTGCATCACTGGACCATCATGTTTAGTTGTTTTTATTGACTTTATGGAGTTTGTTTCTTATTAACCATGTTTCTTTTTCATATGGTTTCTACTTTCTAGTTTGTTTTCATATGTTGTCATGGTTACTTGTTTTTTTTCCACACACCTGCTTTTTGTTTAGTTCATTATATGCATTACTATATAATATTACCCCAGTTCTGGTAATGATTTGGGTGTTTGTGCCTCACACACTATTTTATTTAAGGGAGATATACCAAATTATTAGCTGCTAAAGATCATTGGCTGATATTTATTTATTTTTTTGGCTGAAAAAAAAAACTGCCAAAAATGAGCAGAACTAAAAACCTTTCAACTTTAACCCTTTAATTGCCCCATCAACAATTTTTTAGATTGCATTTCTTAACTCCTAATGTCGCTAGTTAACGCACTCAATGCATTTTTTTTTTCAGCACATCCCATAATTTCTAAAATATCAACCATTTGGTAGAGGTTAATATGTTGGTTTATGGTAAGAGTACCAGAATTAATACATATACTATGAAAAATCAGATGATATGAAGTGTAAGACCAATTTCTTCAAAAACAATCAAAATAAAACATTTTTGAATGCTAAAACATCTTTATTTTCAGAAGTATGCCATAAAATATTTCAGATTCTCGTTTAACATCTTTCTTTTTTTTTTTACAATAAAACCAAAAGTGTAGTAGTGCAACAGTATTAAGTTCGTTTGGTTTTCTTGTAAACCAACAGTGCTGTGTGTGTAAACCATTATTTAAAACAGTCATTCTTTAATACAGTCAAAATATGCTCAACCACTTGGTAGAGCAGGCAGTTAAAGAGTTAAAGCTGCTTTGAAACAATTTTTGTATAAAGTGCTATACAAATAAACTTGAATAATTAGGTATTTCTGGAAAAGCAATATATTTTAAATTAAGTAATATTTTTAAAGGTAAACAAACTGCAAAAAATAAAATTTTACTGTGGTAAAAATCTTACCATCAAAAGTCTTATCAGTTCCATAATAACGTTGAAAGCATAAATGTAACAAGACCATGTATAAAAAAATATGGGAAACGTTTTGGGAATAATAAATAATAAATAATAAATATGGGAAAAAATATGATTAAACGTTTTCTACAGTATGTATTGTTGGTTCAAAACCTTTATAGGATGTATATTAATGCAAAGCTAAACACAGTAAATATTTTATGGTCCTGACTGAACTTTCGACAGAAGTCAAATAATCAATGTAATTCCTGGCACTTTTTTTTTTCCATCTAATGCTAAATTGTGCATTATATGGTACAGACATTTGTCGGCTATGTGAAAGAGCTTAAACCTTGCATGATTGAATAATGACAGAATGACAAAGCTTAATTGATCCAACAGGTCTCTTCTTTGGAAACTTCATAAGGTCGGCTACTAGCAGTAAAAGACAGCATTGAAAAAAAGAGACCTGAATCATCCAACTGTAGAACATTCTTTCCAATAACTGAATTCTCAAGCAATGAAAAAGGCTGTGAGATTCACTTAGACCATCACCTGTTTTCTTTAATTTTGTGAATCAGGGAAAGCATGAGAATTTCCACCTTAACTGTAACTCAAATAAAATTAAGATGCTGTTACTAAAAAGATAGGAATGTGTGGGGAATGATTTAAAACATTGGTTTCAGCAAGAGGGACATATTTTGTAAATGAATGGAGAGGCCCTTTAAAGGATGCAGGAAGACATAAAAATAAGTTACTGTCAATTCCATGCAGGTGTCAGAAGTCAACAATGCGCTCATATGTGTACTTCTGGAATCTAGTGTGTGCTTGAGCAAAATGTACATGCAAACCATTTCTCTCACACAGAAACTTGAATTTGTGCTCTTGGCATGGAGGAAATGAATCCCATATTCATAATGCTGAAATATGTGCCAATTTAATGTTCATTAAGTGTATAATGTGTAATGTTCATACAGTTTCAAATGTGTGCAGAACAATAAAGTGCCAATTTTTTATTTACTTATAATTCATAACACATCTGTTAACAAAAAACAGACTACAACAAATAATATAAAATATTTTTTGATATAATTAATCACAAATTAATGTTTATGTAAATGATCAAATTAATTTTGGTAGAAACTAAAACAAATGTTTCAATAATTATTTATTATTATTATTACTTGGCATCACTGGACCACTATCATGTTTAGTTATTTTTTCATTGACTTTATGGAGTTTGTTTCTTGTTATTTACCATGTTTCTTTCTTCTTATATTTTATAGTGCGTTTTCTTATCATGCTTACTTTTTTATTTCACACACCTGCTTCATTCATTAATTTTTCTTCAGCTTAGTTCCTTGATTCATCAGGGTTTGCCACAGCGGAACAAACTGCCAACTTATCCAGCATGTGTTTTACACTGGATGCCTTTCAACCCAGTTGCAACCCAGTACTAGAAACATCCATACACACTCATTCACACACATACACTATGGCCAATTTAGTTTATTCAATTCACCTACAGCGCATGTCTTTGGACTGTAGGGGAAACTGGATCACCCGGAAAAAAACCCGCGTCAACAAGGGGAGAATATGCAAACTCCGCACAGAAATGCCAACTGGTCCAGCCGGGACTCAAACCAGTGACCTTGCTTCTTGATTGTGTTGTCTCATCTGCTTTTTGTTTAGTTCAATATATTCATTGCTATATTTCCCAGTTCTGGTAATACTTTGGATGTTTGTGCCTCACACACCATTAGATTTAAGGGATGTACCTACTTTTCAGCTGCTGAAGATTTTGGCCGAACATGGCATTTTTATTTTTTGGCTGAAAAAGAAAAACTGCTGAAAATGAGCAGAAAAAAAAACTTTTCCTTTGGCTTTTACAGCAGATGCGGAAAGCACTATCTGAAACCTTTTGATTTCATTATGGTAGGCAAAGACAGGTTTGTTAATGCATCAACCAAAGCCTTATAATCGAAGTTAAGCCTTATAATCGAAGTTCAAAGTCTTAGAAAATGCTATCATTTAATAAAATAAATAATTATTACAAAGCAGTTTCTGTTTTCGACCAGGTACATCCTGAAATTTAGGTATACGAACCAGAATTTCCATTTCAGTGCATTCCTAATTACATTGACTTGATTGTGAAATGTTCTTATGTTTTGTTTAAAATCAAGTTAAGCTGCAAATAAACTGTAATTAACCACATTTTCTTTCTCAGCCAACACGTGGCATATACAGGAAGTTAATAAAATATTTTTTGGACATTATTTTGGAGTTATATCTTGGGGTAAAAGACTGTTGATCTGAAGGTGGATAAACATAATGCTACTGTACACCATGAATAACATCCAAATATCCATGTTCAGTTGATGATGTTCCACGTGTGCCGTTTATTTCTGTCACATGCTCACATAGAAGCCTCTGCAACATGTCCTCTTGCCTCACACTGGATTGTTAACCTGACAACTGATAAATATATATAATCATAGTTGGCACACTTTGTGTCGTGGGTTTTGGTGCAGAATAAATTTGCACAGATTATTTTGAACATTAGCATCACCAGTTTCCTCTGCCAGAGAAGCAGGACTGTTTCACCTCAAATTTCACATCAGTCTAGCATTTATTGCATCATTAACTTTGAACAAAATATGAATATAGCTACACATGAGAGTTTATATTTACATACCTCTTTATACAGCACAAACTGTGTTCAATTGGAGCCGACAGACTGACAGATATTTTGAATCTATGAAGAATAATTGATGATGACAGGACATTTAAGCTAGGGTAAGGCAGAAGATCTGGCATGCAAATGTTTGACAGGAAAAGATATATGCCAGATGTCTGCTGCACAGGACTCCACAATACTTTTAAAAACAAGTTGATTAAAGAAAATAGACGTGACGATTGCGCCTCCTATTGGGAGTTTATTTCAAACTTCACCATAATGCGTAGCTAAAATGAGAATAGAATTATTTTCCAGCATATATGTTCTTCTTTCAAGTAGGCTAGTCGATGGCGCCATTTATGTAGGCATCTGAAATTTCATTAAACATTTGCATAAAAGTGTACCATATTTCTTCCCAGAGATGGGTTACAGCTGGAAGAGCATCCGCTGCGTAAAACATATGCTGGATAAGTTGGCGGTTCGTTCCGCTGTGGCGACCCCAGATTAATAAAGGGACTAAGCCGAAAAGAAAATGAATGAATGAATTTACCATATTTCGTGACGAGAGGAAATGATGTCACCTGCTGGATTTATGCATTACTGCATATTTGAAAACCTTCGGCTTAGTTTTCGACTTTTCATTCGGCTTAGTCCTTTTATTCAGCAGGGGTCGCCACAACGGAATGAACCACCAACTTATACAGCATATGCTTTACAGCAGATGCCATTCCAGCTGTAACCAAGTAGGCCTACTGGGAAACACCCATACGCACTCATTGACACACACTCATACACTAAGGCCAATTTAGTTTATTCACTTCACCTGTACCGCATGTCATTGGACTGTGGGGGATCAAAATCCACGCGAACACGGGGAAAACAAGCAAACTCCACACAGAAATGCCAAGCCGGGACTCGAACCAGTGACCTGTGAGGCGCAGTACGACAAGGAGCCACGGTGTCGCCTAAAATACTAAGCAGAAATCTATAATAGAACATTATTTAAGATTATATATGTGTATGAGGCTGCAAAGGGAATTTTTGGATGCTATATTTTGATTATTATCTCCCTTTGTTTCTACAAACTCAAGAGCGGCCTCTCGTATAGGCCTGAGCAATGGTTCAAATCGCGTTTCAAACGGAAGATGCAGGCCTACATTTATCGGATTTTTCAGTTGAGAAAGATTGATATCACCGATTGTTTTTAATAAAGCGTTAGGGAGAAAACACATATATCATCATTTCTGAAAATGCTTCAGACTTGAATAGACCAACGTTACGTTACACTTTAGAAACAAGCAAACGTCGAACTTGGTTGGAAACTTCAGCGGTTACACGGACCATGTTCTGCAGACAAAGGGTACGGGTATAATCACGTTATAAAGGACTTTATTTGACATATTTTATATTGTGTTTAAGTTTTAACCGAATTACGATTTATTGAACGTTTCTCATGTAAAACAATGATTTGTTTACATGCCCTACAAATTGGCTCTAAGGATGAGGGTCATGATCATCCACGTTCATGATCCATATTTAACATTTAAACCTTGCTAAATAAATATACAAACCTTCAAATTGTGAACTGCACAAACTTTAAGAAGTTATTGCAAAATAGCTCCAAGAGATGTCACTATTTATCAATGTTTTGTAGTAGTTGACGCTTATACAGTATCATTAGACCAGGTTCTTTTGTATTCTTGGTTTCTAGAGTAACGGCATATGACCTGCTGCATCTTTCCAGATAAGATAATGTATGAGCTGTGTAGAGCTGTGTGAACTTGCCTAGAGTTTCATAGAGATAATTGAAATCTGAACTGAACAACTGAAAAGTCAGTTGTGGAAAATGAACTGTGCAGTGCTAAAAAACAATAGGGTCATTATTTAGCTCAAGTCAGGAATTTAGTGTTGGTAAAATTCAGGTTAATAACAGTGTAAAGTCTATCAATTTGAAACAAATTCAATACAATTCAGATAGAGGGTTCATTATTCAGCCAAGAGTCAGTCAGTGTTGATTCAGTTCATTTAAATACCTGTGTCTATGCTGCAGGATTTGATTCAGCAGATACCACCATCCAGCAATCTGCAAGAAATAGGAAACCTGGAGTGGATTTTTGGAAGTCATTTGTGGAGCAACTGCTGCCAATCCACTTCACACTTCCAGTTTGAACCAATCCAGTGAGTTAGAGGGGAAAATTTTAATATGCATACATTTTTCATGCACTTTCATTCAATTAAATATACTGTGTAGAATACAATTATACATAAACTAAATCGAAAATTTAGTTTACAAAAAGGTGTGCAATAGAAAATGAAGTACTACTGTCTATTCTCCTCACACGTCCAGTTTGAACCAATCCTGTGAGTTAGAGGGAAAATTACACAATACAATAAAAATAAAAAATAAAAATAAAGAATATGATAAAGAATATAAAATATAAAATTATAAAAATTTTGAAATGAATACATTTGTATAGCTTTCCTGTTCATAGAGTCTCTTATAAAGAGTCTGTAATACTGTCTATACAGCCTTATTTTAGTCAACACGACCATGTTTTTTTGTTTTATATAAGGGAACTTGTAAATTTGGCATTTATGAAAGTGAAATTTGGTCAAAATATAAGAAAAATAACTTTTCATCTTTTTTAGAACATTATTTTAGTTACTGCAAATTTTTTCTATAAAAGTGAATCACTGAATCTCACATCGCAATTAAAATACTGCAAGAACAATCCCTAAATAATTATATGGTAGTAAGTAGCTTTTACTTCCTTTAGAACTGTTTTAGTTGACAAACTAAACTAAGTTAATTTGTTTAATTAATTTATAGTCTACACTTTATAGTAAATTAGTTGAAAATCACATTAGCAGGCGTGTAGTCAGTCTGAATATCAGCATTGTGCGATGCCGCTCACCTGTGTGATTATTGCCCAAATGTCTGAGACTGTTTTCATAACTAGCACTAGAGTTTGCGGTGATGATTAAGTAAATTCTATGCTTTGAACACCCCACCTATCATCTTTTTAATGGTCTCCCAAAACCGCAAGTCGTCTACTCTCTGTTCAAACTTGCCTGCTCGTACGGCGCTCCGACTCAGTATCTTGCTATTTAGGTGAAGAGTTGGACGAAGCGGTGGGGTGTAATCTTCCGCGTGGATGAAAACAAAAAACATTTGTAATGTGCATGTTGATTTAGTTAGTTAATGCACATTTTAAAAATGTAAAAATCAACCACCAGATGATGGCGATGTTGCATGCTAAATGGTTTACCCCTGCTGGAAAAGTCACTGTGATGTGTGTAAAGATGGCAGTAAAAAGTGGATGGATGGCATGTCAGTATGTGTGTGGTCAATGTTCAGCTTCTTTAATGTAGCCTACTGAACTTTCCTATGATTCAGTCACTACGGCAAGTGTGCCAAAAGTCTCTTTTATCTTAGAGCTAATTGTTTATTTACCCAGAAAACAGTTAATTGTTCTCACATACTGTATATGCAGCGTAAACAAACTCAAGACGAAGCCAGAAGCTCAAATAATATGGTTGCACATTCTTTCAGCTTTGAAATACTTTGCATGCTGTTACTCATGACCCCTCCTCACTTACATAAACATATTTTCATTGTATTGTCTTCATACTTTTCCTCCAGTGCTGCCCACACACCTCCAGTGTGGCGCAGTGCATAACCGGCATGCCTAAAGCTTGTTCTCCGCAGCGTTCGCTCACAGTTGCTGTGGTGTAAACAGGACGTGTCGGATCACATCCCCAGTTATCTCGTTTTTTTTCTCCCCAAACCCATGCATTCCTTGGCGTTTCCTTCAAAGATGAGCATGAGGGTCAAGTAAGGCACTTACAAACAGGCATAGTGGTGATCTGGGGGAGCTCAAAAGGATCGGTCTGTCTTCCATCAGCCATGTTTAACAGATCATTCCCAGCTTGGTGTGGCTGTAGACTGCAGAGCTCGGTTTGTTTTAACAGGGAATGCCTTTTGCATACATTCGAAATTTTATGAAGGCTAACTGGCACCATCTCCGTGGTCATTCACAAAGGGAATGTGTTCGTAACACCTTCGTTTTACAGTCCGTACGCGTGTTTTATATAGCGATTACCCATGCCATCATCAGTTACGGTGCACTGATAGGCATTGACAAGACGTTTCCAGACTGCTCAAACAAGGGATTACAGAGGCATTTTAAAAGCTCTCGCAGGATGTCAGAGTTCACTTATGGCCTTTTAAAGAGTCTATAACCGGAGAGAAAACTGCCGAATTCTGCTCTGCTTGAAAAACGACAACAGTAACCCCTCCGGATCCTGTTCTTTTACATGGGAGAACATCAGATGCAGCTAAAAGCTGATACAAGTCTATTTATCGCTGCGTATGAACACCAGAGGCGAGGACGGCGTGTCCAAAAGATATCAGAGCGAATGTTCTGTTTATTTTTAATACAATAGACATCAGTCAGATTGTCTTTCAGAGAGTCTCGGGAATATAGGTCATGTCTGGAACATGTTTCTGTGAAGCTGTGATGTTAAATATCTGTATTTATCCAAGATCTTCCTGGTGTACAGCCTGTTCCACCTTGGAAGATATTAGCACCCATCACGTAGACGAGATCAGATCATCCTATGATAAGAGACCAGCCCTCCAGTGTCATTCTTTCATAGGGAAAAAAAGATGATTATATTCATTATTAGATCACATTTTTCATCATTTAACTTACACTTAATTAATCTTTAAAAACACTAACTTAAGAAGCTGATGAATGTGATGTTTAGCCAATCTGAGAAATATCGTCAGTTGTGATTCCTTAATACACTTGTAGCATTATAAAATGGTTAATTCAATGTTTCATTTTTTAGTCTAGCTAATCATTCATTCATCTTCCTTAGTCTCTATTTTAGAGATCGCCACAGCAGAATGAACCACCAACTATTCCGGCATATGTTTTACTTGCCCTTCCTGCAGCAACCCATCACTGGAAAACACCCACACACTCTTGCAGACACTCACACTACGGCCTATTTAGCTTATTCATTTCACCTATACTGCATGTTTTTGGACTGTGGGGGAAACTGGAGCACAGGAAACCCACACAACACGGGGAGGACATGCAAACTCCACACAGAAATGCCAACTGATCCAGCCGGGGCTCGAACCAGAGACCTTCTTGCTGTGAGGCGATTGTGTTACCCACTGTGCCACCGTGCTGCCTGCAGAAATTTGATTGGGATTTTAATAATACGAATATAAGATCTTACAATAACCACAATAACAAAAACCAGTTAGATGTTTATTAACTTCCAAATGCTACAGAATATATGTGAATTCTTTGAAAAATTGTGGCATGGTGGCACAGTGGTTAGCACTGTCACCTCACAGCAACAAGGTTGCTAATTTGAGACCCGACTGGGTCAGTTGGCATTTCTGTGTGGAGTTTGCATGTTCTCCCTGTGTTCGCGTGGCTTTCCTCCTGGTGCTTGCGGTGTAAGTGAATTGAATTAACTAAATTGTCCATAGTGTATGATCGTGTGTGTGTGAATGAGTGTGTATGGGTGTTTCTGGGTTGTGGCTGGAAGGCCATCCGCTGTGTAAAACATATGCTGGATAAGTTGGCAGTTCATTCCACTGTAGTGACCTCTGAAATAGAGACTAAGCTGAGGGAAAATAAATTAATAAATGAAAAATAAATACACAACAAAGACATACTTAACATTTTTGATTTTGTTATTGACTTTGAATCAATATTTTTAAAAGTCTAATACACTCAAAGAAATATCACTTTGGTTGAACATGATTTAATCGTGGACAGTGGTTCCACTTGTTCAGCAATGGATGATGTTCAACCAGCTCAATATTTGTGTTAATTTAACATGAATTACACTTGAACAAAAAACATTATTCAAGTTAAATAGAAATATTTAAATCATGTTTAATCAACATCATCTGCTCATGTTAAATGGCAAATGTTTTACGCTTTTTAACATCATCCAGTACTGTTAAGTTAATGTGGTATAATCACGTGGATTCACTGTCCATAATTAAATCATGTTAACCTAAAGTGCTAGGGGTCAAAGAGAAAAAGGGTTTTCAAGCATCAAAACAATAAAAGTGTAAGACAGTTTCCCCCTCGTACATTAGAATTTATATGTTAGCATAAAAATGTCATAAATTTTTACCATGATTTACAGAAGATTTAACTAAAAATGTCATTCAGTCAAAGACTATAGAATACACAAGATGTGTCACTCATTCATGTACGGGCGCAGCCATTTGAATTTTTTGGTGGCTCGAGACTTTCATGTCACCTTCACTTTAATTCATTTTTATACGTTAAAAACACTGTTTGTAGAGCAAGTAGTTTGACTGTTCTTACGTTAATTATTCAAATGGTGCATCCCAAATCGTATACTTTTGCAATAATCTACACCATTTTGTTGTATAAATAGTGTAAGTAGTGCGTTCACACTGAAAACTCTAAAAATAATAAGTGCACGTTAATTACCCGGATGATGCACTCATTCCACCGGTAAAATGAAGTGTGTAACTTCACACACTCAACGACCGCAGCTTTGTTCACGTAGTGGAAGGGGCGGTGCTATCGCACATGTTGGAAAACTTTATTTGTTTTGTATGGTGAAAGCAAAATTCTCCTACGAGAGTGATTAAAGTGCCTTCCCATGGTGAATGCAGTTATACTTATGGCAGGTATTATCTGGTACTTTGGTCATTTATTTCAGTAATTTGGCAACCATCAAACGTCATCAGGGAAACAGTTTGAACTTCCGCTTCGTAAAAAATTTTCCATTTGGGACAACACTACATACATATACTATACTGTTTAGTGTGTAAGTGCATAAGTACATAGTGCATAAGTGCATAGTGTATAGTGTGCCATTTGGGACGTAGAGAGTCACTTTGAATGGGTGACGTCAGGCATTGCCGAATTGCGTTGTGAATTTGTTGGCGTCGCTTCAGGGTAAAGTCTAGATCGCATATGCAGCCGGCCGGAAGTGCGATATGCACATTAATATAACAGCATTATTTTATGACACTGTATAACAATAAGTAATATTTTTACAGTCATGTGACGGTTGGGTTTAGGGTTGGGGTGGGGGTAAAATTATAACGCCCCCCGATGGAAAATGTGGTTATGCCCCATTCACACGGAGCGTCAGCTTCAACGCTTCCCATTCACTTTGAATGGGTGACATCAGGTGTTGCCGAACTGCATTATGGATCCGTCTGCGCCGATTCAGTGGCGTTGCTCGCTGCAGAAGTTGGGACTTGCTCAACTTTTCAAGCGCCGACGGAAGCGTCAGCCAATAGGATCGCTGTATGCAAATGCACCAGTTCAGACAGTGGCTTATTGCTGACTAATTTCATTGGCTGACGCTGCTATGACGATTGTGTCAGCCCCAACTTCAGACACGCCCTCTGTCAATCGTTGACGCTGAAGCTCAGTGTGAATGGGGTGTTATACTCATGACAGGTATTATTTGGTACTTTGGTCATTTATTTCACTAATTTGGCAACCGTCAAACTTTATCAGGGAATCGGGTTAAACTTCCGCTTAGTAAAAAAACATTAGTGTAGCTCTAGTCATTTCTTCCATAGGCAACTGAATCAGAAGTTCTAAAACAACAGCCAAAATGAGCGCACATCCGCATTAAAGAATAAGCTCAATATGGTGAATGAAACAACGCCTTCTACTGGAAGAGCCAATCAGTAATCGCTATAGACTGAGGATTCTCTGGAGGAAGGGCTTGGACCAGACATGAGTTTCTGCAGATTTTGTGTGACTCAAGCGTTTAGAAGTTAATCTAAAGGGACAGTTGTTGTATAATTGTAGTATTGTTTCCTAATATAAAAAATGTAATCAGAAGCTTGGCAAGCAATTTTGGAGAATTGGATGTTTCCCCATTCAAACAGAATGCCCGAGCATTCTGCCTGAGAGTCGTTTTTAAAGATGGCCACAGAGTGAAATGACTTGCCTTAAAGGGACTTTGATTCAGTGTAGCATGTTTTTAAAAATAATCAACTCATAGCATATTAAACAACTCTATTTAACCATCGCTGTGGCTCTCCAAAAATTTATTAATTGTCATTTTAAATCTTTATACTTTGTCACCATCCTTGAAAAGACAAAATTTTGTCTATTTTTTAACAAGAGGCTTCTAATGATTAAAATTAGGAATCATATCATTTTTCACATATCTCAAATAAAGATCAGAATATGTTTGTTTCATTTTTACATATTACCTATATTATATAGCTTTAGCACCAGGCTGTTTATCAGAAACAAGCCATTGCATAATAATTATTTCTTCATTGTGTCAGCAAGTATTATTTGACCTGTCATGCTTATTCTGAAGTTTCCCACCCAAGAGCAGAAGTGGATTGTTACAGTGGAAGCAGGTCGTCTCCTTAACCTCCACACTTTATCTTGATCAGATTTCCCTCTGGCTGGGGGTGGGGTGCAGTCGGTATGCCGTGGAGCTATTGAAATTCCAGAGCTGATTTCACATGTTTTACATTGCCCTCATTCTGATCCCTCCTCTGTGACTCACATTTGGGCCTGCACTGTGGTGTTGGACATGGAGCAGGTGACCAGCTTCCGCTGGAATAACAGGAATGAGGAGTGAAGGAGGGATGGCTGGTGGTTGGTCCTGTCCGAGTCAGTTCCCACGTCTTGTTTAGAATTTAATGGGCTGAGACAGTGGGAATCTGACAAGTTTTGTTTAATTTACGAGAAGATGGGCCTGTTTTTGTAGTTTCTCCCCAGGTCACATACCAAGGATTGTGTGTGTGTGTGTGTGTGTGTGTGTGTGTGTGTGTTTGTGCACGTATAGAGTGGTTTCACATTTCCATTGCTTAGCAATGGTGTCACTGTTGTTAAGCAGGCTTGATGTCTTGTGTTGTGTTATTTGCCCTACCTGTTGTGAAGTTTTGTGTTCAGCAAAGATGATATCTCAGAAGACATGACATATGAGCCCTGTGATATGGAAATTAGTTGGTAATGTCACACTCACGCATGTGTCTGCTCACGTCTATGTTTTGACGCTTTTCATCTACGTCATACATTTTTATTAACAAACTTTCAATGGTGAGTCAGTACAACCCAAGGTAGAGAGAAGAATTCATTAATTTTCCTTCGGCTTAGTCCCTTATTCATCAGGGGTCACCACAGCGGAATGAACCTCCAACTTATCCAGCATATGTTTTTCAGTACTGGAAAACACCCATACAGTTTCATCCACTACGGCCAATTTAGTTTGTTCAATTTACCTATACTGCATGTCTTTGGACTGTGTCCAAAACCGGAGCACCCACAGGAAACCCACGCCAACACGAGTAGAACATAATCCACACAGAAAGGCCAACAGACCCAGCCGGGACTCAAACCAAATACGTTCTTGCTGTGAGGCGACAATGCTAACCTGTGCTAACCCTTGAACTGAGCCACAGCTCTGCCTTAGAAAGAAGAATAGTAATTCATAAAAAATCATTTAAATGATTAGTGAATTTTGTGATATATTATACTTAAGTACTAATTAAAGTTACTTTTTAAGTAACACTTTACTGTAAAAAAATGCTGGGTTCAACACAATCCATTTGTGTTAGGAAAACATGAAGAAATAAAGTTAGTTATTAGTATTTACAAATTTAGGTTGAATAAACATACAACGATTAAGTTGTCCTTTAAAAAAAACTCAAAAATTTTGTTGTTTCAGCTTATTTTAAATAAGTAGTTTAAACAAACAGCAAACATCATTTTTGAGTGTTTTTAAAGTGGCTGTATGAATACATTTTTAAGGATTAATCACTTTTTTATTGTCAGTGTGTAAACAGCTCGTAACACAACTGAAAAAAAACCTGAGACCTCCAACTTTATTGGTTGTCTATGAAAGCCTTTAGGTGAATGAAGGACTTGCTATGACATTTATATGTTATGACCTTTATGAGTGCTCACAAGAGCTTCTCATCTATTTTATGACAAATTAAATGAATACTTGCACTATACTTATTCTGTACTTTAATGTCAGTATGACATGCAAAGAAAAGAGATAGATACAAACTATAAGCTTACATGGCCAGAGCTACGCAGCCTATAGTCTCAATTAGATTTTAAAAGCAAACTTTCATAATGTAATGTAACTTTAATTATTTCACAAGTTGACATGGTGCTAGTGAATTTCAGTGCATTCTCAATCAAATGCTTTCTTAACTGCTGCTTTCTCACTGTTGTCATTTTTAAAAAACACATATTTACATATAGGGCGGCACGGTGGCACAGAGGTTAGCACTGTCACCTCACAGCAAGAAGGTCACTGGTTCGAGTCCTGGCTGGGCCAGTTTGCATTTCTGTGTGGAGTTTGCATGTTCTCCCTGTGTTCATGTGGGTTTCTTCCAAGTGCTCTGGTTTCCCCCACAGTCCAAAGACATGTGCTAAAGGTGAATTAGATCAACTAAATTGGCCGCAGTGTGAGTGTGTGTGTGTGTGTGTGTGAATATGAGAGTGTATGGGTGTTTCCCAGTACTGGTTTGCGGCTGGAAGGGCATCCACTGCATAAAACATATGCTGTAGTCTTAAAAGGTATTGAATTCCACTCTCTGATTACTGTATATACTCTGTTATCATTGCAAACGTTTTCTGTTGTTCTCCAACTCAAATTTGTATAAAAACTGTTAAAATTTTAAGTAAAATAGTATTTAATTTAAATATAACCCACCAGTTCTGCAATGCAAACCAATACAACAACTCTGGTCTAGACAGTAATCTCTGAAGATTCACATTGGCCAAGTTGCTCAATCCCTTTGACGTCTACTCAGCAATGTGTCAGTGTCATTCTTCATATTTTGTCACGTCTAGTCCTGCTTACTTTTGTTTGTGAAATTGTGCTGAGCAGCAGTAGTTTGAAACAAACTGAAAAAATGTCCCTGTTTTTGACGTGTACAAGTACAGTTAACATTGATGTAACATTGATGTATAATTCTTATAGATAAGCTGCTAAGACAGACCTCTTGTGCAATCACCTATCCATACTTCAGGCCTGGGGGGTTCAGGTAGTTTGAAAGACCCCCCCCCCTTACTCACAAAGGTCCAGAGTTTGTCCCATACATGGGTAATACATTTGTCCTGTTTTGACTGCTGTATCATACATATGCCTAAATTGTAAAAATAATCAATCGCAGAAAGCTTTAAGATCAAGCAGAATCATCTGTGAGCTGTCACTTCAGCGTGACCTCTTTTCTTTTCTTAGAATGGCTTAACTTGAAATGCTGTAAAAAAACATTTTTATTAGATTTTTTAAGGTACTCTATGATATGTTGCCATATGGCAACAATGTGCAATAGTGGATCTAACTTAGAAATTTCTAATTTAGAATTTTCCTTATAATAAATAATTTTGTTGTTTGAAATGATTTAATTAGTGTTGCAGTATTATACGCTTTAACACAGAACTTAAAATAATAAGAATACTTATAATAAATGACACCTTATACATACTTTCCAACAACTGATATTCTAACAGCTTTCCTTTATTCTATTGTTTTTGCTTAATATTATTGAAAACAAACATAATATTGTATTATTATGTATACAGCATACAGTATGTATAAATATTCCTCAAGTAAATATTATAACAAATAAATAACAAGTCTAATATATCCAGATGCATCAGAATAATGTAGTTACTAGCTAACAATGTTTCTATATTATACTATATACTATACTACGCCTGTCTTTTCTGCCTCTGCGCTAACTTACTTGAACTGTCTGCATCACTGCTCTTATCAAATGTCCAATCTGCATCATTCTCATGGTCACTAAAACCCATCTCATCCTCACTTCCATCTGCACACTCTCAGAAATAAAGGTACGCAAGTTGTCACTGGGGTGGTACCTTTTCAAAAGGTACAAATTTGTACCTACAATGTCCATATTAATACCTCAAGGGTACATATTAGTACCTAAAAAGTACAAAAATGTTCTTCTTAACATTTTTAAGTACCAATATATACTTTTGAGGTACCAATATGGACCCTTTAAGTACAAATTTGTACCTTTTGAAAAGGTACCACCCCAGTGACAGCTTGTGTACCTTTATTTCTGAGAGTGCAGGAAGAGCTAGTTCTGTCCTATTCTTCTTTCACTTACCATAGAACATGGTGTTCCTCACTAGTACACTGTTCCCGGTATTTATATCTAATTAAAAGTATTGCCATTAAAATTTGATTTTAACCATAATTCAAATGCCATTACCAAATGACTAATCAACATTATATTACTAGCAGTCATGTTGTATTGTTACAACTTAAAAGATCACTGCTGACTTTGCTAGCTAGCTAAGCTATTGCAATATTGCACTTTCCACTATTGGACAGTGTTGCCATTTGGCAACACATGCATTTGATCGATTTCCAAAAAACTAGTGTGAAAACTTTTTTGAGTTGTAAATAAATCATCGTAACTTACTGGAGGTGATGTCTCAGATGTCTTTTTTTGTGGATCTGGCATCATTTTATCCTTTGTTTTTATTGACGTTTTCATTTGCATTCAGCAACTACTCACAATAAACGCCAGTCTGTCAGAAAGCGCGCCACAGAAAAACACTGCACTATGCGACTTAACCAATGCACATCATTGGCTAAACTAAGGTCTTCTCCTTCCAAGAAAAAAAATTAGGATGTTGGTCTTAAAGAAACAGTGGCAGGGAAATTAACATAAATATCATGTTGCCATATGGCAACATCGTGCAGTAGAGGGCTAAATAATGGCAATTAAAATGTCACTGAAATGCATTGTTTAAACCTCACAATTAAATAGAAAAGAGGCGAATACCTGCAAAAAGGTCCACTTTTTGAGAAAAAGAACCACCCCTTTCACCAGGCTGGCTACGGGCCTGACTTAAAAATTTAGATGTTTCAGTTTTAGCAGTAAAAGGGTGACAGATAAAAAGAAACTGATGTATCTGCAACTGGTGTTCAGGTAGTCATCTTCTTGCCCTGGTATGATCTTTGCTTTTTTTTTTCCAGCTACCCTCAACCTGTGGAATACCACAGTCGCTTCCATGTGTCACCCAGGAATTTCCCATCCTTTAAACACAGAGAATGCCACGCTAATATATAACCAATTACACAAGTAGCATTTCCTGTGTTCCTTTGAGATTTTTTTCAACCTCAAAGTGCCAATCAAGGCTGGAATGCCAGAACATGATTCTTATTTGCTAAGGGTCAGTGCACCATTGCCCCTACATTCTAAAGGCCCATTGTTCCCAAGAGCCGGGAGACTCCATAACCCTCGGCCCCTGCTCTCTTACCCCTGAGCCCCCACATCAAGGGCCCGCACTGTTTACACAGCATCCGCTCACAGAGTGACCTGCCACGTAAAGGATTAAATAAGGTAGAGCCCTCGCAGCAAAGGACAGAGCGATTCAATCACTGCCACAGATAGTTAGGCTGAACGTGAGAGTGGGAGAGGGAGAGAAGAGGCGACTTGGGTCTGGAAGCTTTTGTGCAGTGAACAATTGTGAGATTGCTTTACCGAGACGCCGCGCTCGCTGTCTTTGTGTGCTTTCTTGATGAGCCCACTCAAAGAAAAATAAATGTAGAAGATTTTTTCTCTCGGAGAGCGCTTTCTGGAGATCTTAATGTGCCACGTTTATGGAGTGCCATCCGATATTGGAGTATCAACATTGGTGTTATTAAATATACTAAATTAGACTGGAGCGTGATGGTGGCAGTTGAAGTTCACATTGCTTCAAGGTTTCGCAGTTAAGGGATGAGGAATGCGAGCCACCTGTATAGGAGGTTAATAATGAACATCTTCAGAGTCAGGCGAAAGGGCACGATGGGAAATGAACCCTCTTTGTGCAATCAATGGCTAATTATTAGAATCATGATCATTTCTAGCACTGTAGATGTTGATTCATGGTTGATGCTCAATCCATCCCATTATTCTGCATGGTGTTCTGCACAGAATAAAATCAAACCATATTTTCTCTGTTCATTTGCATAAACATTGCATGAACATTCAACATAAATGTGAAACTGTCCTTGTTTCGTTAACCTCTGATAAACCTCTAATTTAATGCAATACATTTTCTCGCACAAGACATTGAACCTTGCCATCTACTAGGTTTTCATTTGTTTTTTAATATTTTTAAATCAGACCTAATAATAATTTAAATACTTTATCCTTGCTGAGAGAGTTAAATAATGGGTGAATTATTGTTAATTTTGTTTTAGCGTGTTGCTTAGTGTAAAGCTTATTCACATTACATAGTTCCCTTGTATGTCTGCATAATACATGATGCATAAAGTAGAATTACGTTTGTTTTTGTCTTTATTTTTCTCATATGTTTTGAATTGGAGACACTTGAATGGTTTTTTGAATCTGCTACCAAAGTGCTTTAGTTTACTGCTTTTAATTCACTCTTCAAACTTATCTCCTGCCCTCAAGTAGGTTATTCCCTGACATTGTTGACAAAGATTGGATTATTTAAAAACGATCAATTTTTTTAAGCATTTTCCTCTTAGCGGTTGCTCAACCAAACATGTTAATTTGGTTAATTTATTAATCTCAAACTAAAGATATAGGCAGGTTTTTTTCTGGAGCCGATCTTTAGAAGAATATTTCTATATAGGCCTCTAGATTACACTTATGTTTACCAAAATAAAATATGATCACGTCTTGAGTTTTAATTATTTAATTAGGACAGTAAGGTCTGACTTTGATAAGACTTGTCTGGTCACTTAACAGAAATAATGTACAGTATAGAATATAAAGTCATGGTGCAGTGGAAAAAGAATTAATATTATGTATGATTTCCATGAGCTTGGACGACTGCATCCTTACATCTCTGCAATGACTTAAATAACTTATTAATAAAGTCATCTGGAATGGCAAAGAAAGCTTTCTTGCAGGACTCCCAGAGTTCATCAAGATTTTTTGGATTTATTTTCAATGCCTTTTCTTTCATCTTACCCCAGACATGCTCAATAATGTTCATGTCTGGTGACTAGGTTGGTCAATCCTGGAGCACCTTGACCTTTTTTGCTTTCAGGAACTTTGATGTGGAGGCTGAAGTATGAGAAGGAGTGCTCCTGCTGAAGAATTTACCCTCTCCTGTGGTTTATAATGCAATGGGCAGCACAAATGTCTTGATATACCTCAAGCTGTTGATGTTGCCATCCACTCTGCAGATCTCTCGCACACCCCATACTGAATGTAACACCAAACCATGATTTTTCCTTCAGCAAACTTGTTTCTGTGAGAATCTTGGGTCCATGTGGGTTGCAGTAGATACAGTATTTGTGATGATTAGGATGCAGTTGAACAGATAATTCATAGGAAAAATCCACCTTTTGCCACTTTTCAAAATGATCAACTAGAAGTCAAGTTATTATTCATTGCTTTTACAACTGGGATCGACGACAAGACTTTTGTCATGCAGTGTACATATATATATATATATACACTATGGAGAGAAAAGCTTTTCGACATACAGCAGTTAATAACTAATTTCTAATAAAAATGTGTT
This sequence comes from Danio tinwini, assembly GCA_903798205.1. NCBI lineage: Eukaryota > Metazoa > Chordata > Actinopteri > Cypriniformes > Danionidae > Danio > Danio tinwini. The sequence continues at coordinate 22,137,835 of CAIGQZ010032409.1, forward strand.
TTGGCTTAACTAGATTAATTAGGTTAACTAGGCAAATTATGTTATTTAGTCAGGTTATGTTAATTAGGCAAGAAAAAACAGTGGTCTGTATCTGGAAAAAATCTTGAGGGATATTGGAAAAATCTTGGAATTTATTAAGAAAAGAACATGGTGTCTAATCATTTTTATCTGTATGAAGACAATGCAAAAGTATACCCATGGCTCCTGATGAAGAAACATTATATAGCTTTTTCATTTTTACGTCATATGCACAACCAGGAAACGGTCCCGGGCACATTCAAAACAGCCAGCAGTGTGAGCTGCTTGATGCATATTGATGTATACAATACATCAGTACAAGCTCACATGGGATGACACTATTTGTTTACAACAGAGAGGAAGGATGTGTGCTGTGTATTGTTCCTCAAAATGGCACTTACCTGTGCTTATCCTCGAATGATGCAACATAAATAAAAAAAGTACACAAGCATTGCTTGCACCCGTTCACACATCATTATGCAGCAGGAAGCTTGCTCTCCAGACTGTGTTGTGAATGTGCTCAGAAGTGTTTGCTGAGGCTGTAAGCTGTTGGTAGCTGATGACTTGCATTTTATGATTCATCAAGGACCATGATTTCAATTTTTTTTATGTTCTACTGAAGAAAAAAAAACTGCCACCTTATATTGCCTGGCCTGAGGGTGAGCAAATTAACAAATTTACACTTTTAGATGAGCTATCCCTCCAACTCTTCCCTCACCCATTAAGTTATTTACAGTATGACTCAATGCTTGCCTGCCATTAGCAAGCTATTCCAGCATGAGACATTAATTTCTGTGACCCATCAGTTTAAGAATTTAATGCAACACCTGCAATCTGTGCTTTCACTTTTATTCAGAAGAGAACAATGGTATGACTTTAGGGAAATTGTACAGAAACATTTGATCCAAAAAAAGCAAGTGAAGAAAAAGCACTTTATAAACCAGAAGGACAGACTTTGATGCACAAATAAGGTAATATGATAAAAAGCTCATAGTATGCACATCCAAAAGGACTTAAACAGGTGCAAGATCCAAAATGTAAAATTTTGTTTATAAAATATTAAAATGCTGCAGCACTGCACGCTAGTTTTAATATTTCAAAAATAAAAATAACAGTGTGTTTTGTGCTTTTTAAGGTAATATGATAACCAAATACAATAACTGATTGTATAAATCAACGCTGCCTAATGTTACGGAGACAACGTAGACACCCATGAAGGCTGTGCAGGCCTTTGAAGGTGTTAGTTGACTCTGATAATTCACATATTAATAATCATTTTGAATTCAGTTTAAACCAGCTTGTCTCAAAATGTGGGGTGAGCCTATCTCTATTATTTCCTTTATATATTGATAATTCACTTTCACTCAGGACTACAAATTTGTCCCCATTTGGACTACAAATCCTGTCATGCAACACACACACTTACACCTGTTTCAGTTTTCCAGTCTTGTTTATATGTTTATCTGTGAGCATTACGGCACAGTTTTCCTTGTTTAGCCTAGCTGTGTTTTAACGCTTTGCTTTGTCTGTTTGTTTTGATTCATTGCTGCCTGTACCGACTATTTGCCTGTTCTTTGACTACGACTTTGGATTGCTCAACCTCATTGTCCAGTGTCCTTCACGTAACAGTAAACCTTAATTGTAACAAATCCTTACTACAATGAAATGTCACATTAAATCCAGCCTGATCTCATGAGGAAACCTAACTAATTTACGTTTTGTCAGTTTAGTGGCTAATTCGTATGAGTTTAGTCAATGTACGATTTTGAAGGTGTGACATCTAACCCCACCACTAAATCCAACCGTCATTGGGAGATAGGCGTACTAAATTGTACAAATGAGATTGTATGAATTCATATGAATTAGCCACTATATCAAAAAGTTATGAATTGGCACTGGAATGTGGTAATTAAACCATAATATCATATGTGAATGATTTAACCCCTTCATACCTGAATTATGTTCCAACTTACTGTGCGGTTTGTGTGGTTTAATTCTCTAAATTTTTACAAAGTATGTATATTTTCCTCATTTAAAGTATAAAAATTTTTTACAGATTGAAATTTTTCTGATCAAATAACTCTGTGGTTAGTTGTTTGGGAAAAAATAAACAGATGTTTCAATATAATGTTAACATATACTCTCTCTGTGCATTTATGCTTTGAGTTTTTACTGCAAATGTCACATCCATAATTGCTCAAAAAATGAATAATACAAATTGTAGGTCTTGAAGTTTCTTCTGAAGGTTACAAACCTGAATAATATAACAATTTAACTTTTATTTTTTACTTTTTGTTTTATAGGCTGTGCATCATTGGAACCCACTGTACATTATAATGGATAAACAGTCAAAATTTAGATTAAATAATTCAAAATTCTGTCATCATTTACTCACTTTTTACGCATTTCAAACCTTTTTTTCTGTCGAACACGAAAGAAGATATTTTGTAACCCTTGACTTCCACAGTATTTGTTTGTTTCTTCTATGGAAGTCAATAATTACAAGTTTTCAGTTCTTCTATTAATTGTGTTCAACAGAAAAAGAGAAACTCATAAGAAGTTTGGAACCACTTGAGGGAGAGTAAATAGTGAGTAAATAGAGATTTTGTTTTGGTGAATGATCTCTTTTACCTCTAAAACCACTGTCCATTACAATAGACAGACATATTTTTAAAAATGCTTATTTAAAGCTTGCAATTTCACAATAATTTTTTTTTACTTTTATTAGGAAGTGGAATCATTCTTTTTTTCTGTGCTTCTGTGTTTGGAACAAAGTACTGTCATGCCTCTTTTCTTCCTATAGTGGATATTTCTCAAATCACAACAAATAGAGCTTTACTGCTGTTTGACTGGATGACAAAAGTGTAATATAATGGAGAACAGGCTTTTAAATTTGTAAATGCCCTAGAAGAAAAAAAAACACAAAAAACAACAACCTGACATGTAACATCTATTTAAATGGACGCAGGGTCTGCAAGGGTTAATGTCAGAATGTTGATTGAAGCGAAACAAAAACTTTATTGTGGACAGGCAGTAAGCAGTAGGTATAAAAGTTTGATGTTGATACTGTAAGTTTGTGATATAGAGTGGAAAGAAAAAAGTCTGTTGCTTTACTAAAGCAAAATACATATCTCAACCTAATTTGACAATGGAAGTATCAAACCTACAACCTTATTTAGAACAGGTGTAGCCTACAAAACAAAATATATATGTGGGAAAAGCTTAAAATACATTGTATGTGTCAATCGATTTTTTTATCTTCCATTATTTGTTTTGTCAGTTTCCTCTAGTAAATTTATCAAGTTAATTTTTCATTAGACATATGCAATGCTAAGAATTGAATTTAGACAACTTTATAGGTGATTTATTTTGTAATATAGAGTATTTTATAAACCAACAGATTCCGGATTTTTATATAGTTATAGTTTCCTATAATCCGATCACAAAAACAACACTATGCATCAATAAAAAATGTATTTATTCAACTTTCAAATAATGTATAACTTTTAATTTGACTTTTTTCATTCCAGGGTCATAAATGATTTTTGTTCATTTTCTTTTCTTCTTCCATGCAGTTTGGAAAGTCTCAAAATGAAGCAAAAGTACTAGTTCACACTTTTTTCCTCTAAAAGTTTCTAAATGTGATGTTATCAGAGGAAAAATGCAAACACAATTGCTTTGTTATATTTTGAAAAAAAAAGATGCAGTTATTTGATCTCATGTTTTTTTTAAATTTATTTAATTTTTAATGTGGTTCCATACATTCGAACAGTTAAGCTTGAAGCCTCAGGGTATCCACAGAGTCTTAAAAAGTTTTAAAATGTCTTAAATTTCAAAAACAGAATTTTAGGCTTTAAAAGTCTTAAATTCACTGAAATATTGTGTTGTAGGTCTTAAATCATTTTAAACAGGTCCTAATTTCCCTATGTCCAAGTAAAGCTACCCAATCTGGCCAACACCCAATCACTTATAATCCATCTCAAAACTTCTTTTTTTTAAATATTTTTAAGTTTTTTTATTTATTGCAGAGATACAATTCACAACAGCTGTTAGATTTTTTTTACCGCAAATTCTCCAAAGAAAAATGTTACATGTTACTCTAACTTTTCACAGTTAATTAAATTAGTGTCTGTTTATAGTATTTAACTGTTAATTGTTACGTATTCAGAATTTCATTGTGAAATTAAGGCAGGCATCATGATTACAGCAAATTGCTGTAAAAATGGCTATATCTTTTGCACGTTAGTTAATGGAATTCAAACACTATTAATAAGTTATTCAACAGAAATTAATACATATTAACGTTTATGATACAGGAACTTTTTTTGATACATAATTATTGTTATGAAGTAATGTACCTCACAGTTATTTACTGTGAATTTACATGCAGTACCTTACTGTGAAAGTGATGCAATTATTAGCCTGTAATTTACTGTAAATTTAAGGTAAAATATTTTACAGTGAAGAAATGCATCCCTTTACATTAGTGTTTTTGAACCATGTTTCTAGACGACCACTAGCTTTGCACATTTTCCATGTCTCCTTAACCAAACACACCTGCTTCAGCTCATCAGCTCAATAACAGAGACTGAAAGACCTGTAATAGGTGTGTCAGACAAAGGAGACTTCCAAAACATGCAGTGTTGGTGGTACTCCAGGAACGTGGCTGAGAAACACTGCTTTACATGATCTTTCATTACAGTAATACAAAAACTATTTATAGAAGTAACCAGGCCTTTAGAAAAAATCCCTGAGTTTAGCCTTGTATAAGTCTAAAATTTCATTCATTGTCTTAAAAGTGTGTTAAATCTAAATCTGCAGAAACCCTGAGCCCTAGTTTATAAACATTTTGTTAGGGCAATAGGGAACAAGTAGGGCTCGGAACCCTTCCCAACTTCCAAAGTGGGAAATTATTTGAGAAATGCTCATTTAGACTAACCCATCTCAGCTTTTTTGCCAATTCTTGTTCAGGATTTTTATCTATTCTGGTGTAAATAAAAATGTTAGTAGAAAAGAAAAAAATTTGGGGGGATTTAAACAATAAAACTGTCTGTTATTTTCAGATATTATGCAAAATATTAAGATACTGACAACATAAAAATACTAATGTATTAAAATACCGTTATGTCTTGCATTTGTAAAACTGCAGAACTGTAAAAAACCCCTTTGTTTTCTTTAATTTCCCTGCATGCAATTCACCACAGCATGCAACGCTTCCCGTCTATTTCATCCCTCCTCATTCCAATTCATGCCGCACAAGAGATCGGAGGACATTTTGGCATTATTCTGTGCATATTATTTTCCAAACTTCTATTTATTTCTTCCCGCTGTAAAAGATCTTCCTGCTGCAGGAAGATGACAGCATGACGGTAAAAGTGAGCACTGCTGCAAGAGTGTGGCATAAAATGAGAGCTGCTGGATGCTGACCATCTCCTTCAGCTGTGTCTTCAGGAGAAGCGGCTGACATCTCCACGCTCGCGGTGGAAGAGAACAGGCAGACGGTGCGCATTGTTAGTATGAAGGGCATTCTATCTATTCCTCTCTGTCAGGGACATCAGCAGCTGAAGAAAAAAAGCTCTGCACACATTCAGACTGATTTTACCTCAATGGCAGTTGATTAGATTTCACTTAGCTTTTATTTTTCTGGCCTCTGGTTAAAGTACAGCCATTCCACACACAGAAAAAAAATACATGTTTGGATGAATTAGGTTTTGTAAAATCAGTTTATTGTGCAGACAAACACTGCCATGCAGGAATTGAAAACAACTCAAAGAAGAGGTGCATTGGCAGCTGTTGCTGGAGAAGTCACAGTTTCTGCCACTTTATGCGAGTTAGAGCCAAATTACCTCAGAATGCAACTGTCGCAATTCGCCCCCTTGTTGACTTCTTAATGTTCTATTAATTCGTTTGTGAAGCAAGACATTTTATCTAAACAGACCTGAGATTTTTCTCTTTTTGTCTTCCATTCTCCAGAAACAGGACAGAAAGGACATTTTTCCTCCTTTTATTGACAGTGGTTGAATGAATGAATTAATAAATGGCTATATACTGTAACAAATGATTACCAATTCATTTGTCTTAGGCTTTAGTGTTGACCTACAGAAATATTTATATAGTTTCATTTTTGAAGTAGCAAATAGTGTGTTTGAGTCCAGACGAAACTGACTAACTCATTTCACCCATGACTTTGATTAGCTTACATCACATTTGGGTAAGTGGCATATTGTGCAGTCATACAAATTGAAAAAATTATCAGCCCATCTGGAAATGTTAAATATGATAATCAATGTCTGTCTCTCTATTGGAAATAAATGAGCTCAAGCCTGTTTATGATTTAGTTTCATAACCAAAGAAATAGGTAACACTTTAGTTTAAGTAAGAATTCACACTATAAATATATTTATTAACATGATAACTGGCTTATTTGCTGTCTAATATTGGGATATTGACTGTTTATTAGTAATTACAAAGTGTAATTGTGTCCTACCTAATGCTTTAACCCAATTACTACCTTACTAACTAGTAGTAAACAATTAGTAGTTTGTTGAATTACAAGTCTTGATGGTTGTGAAGTGTGAAGTATATCTTAAAATAAAGTGTGATTAAGAAATGAAAACAAATTTAATTAATTTAATAACCATGGAGGCATACAGCTATGAAAAAAAGTTATAGACCACTTTATATTTTAAATGTTTTTTATTTTAAAAATATTTAATTTTTTTACCCCTACCCCTCGTTTTGCGCGTTCATGTCAAGGGGTAGGGATGTCCCAATTCTGTTTAGCTTGAAGGCGTAAGGGGAAGGGGTGAATAGCCCTTCAAACAAAGATATTTCAGGACCCCACTCGAAACCAAGGGGTAAGAAAATTTCCCAGAATACACCAGCCATGCTGAACCGGAAAGTAAGGAGATGCACAAATTAGTATTTTTTGTCATTATTACGAATTTTTACAACAAACAAACATATGTTTTAATTTATTCATAACTGTGTTCGTGTTTTACTGTCATGCTTAAAAAAAAAAAAAAAAACTAAAACAATAAAATAAACATAAAAGAACTCCTGTACAGCAGTCCCACAACATTCTGACACTCGATGACACTCGAAAACCTTGTCAGAAAAGTGTAGTGGCTGGGAACAAGCTTTTAACACTGTCTGCTATGATATTAGTGTTGTTTTCGTTTGTTTACATAGATGAACTGCCACTGTATAATGAATAATGGCCACTGTTTAAATAAACAGTACAGTTATGATCTTATTGCCACATTAGATCGTTATGATATTATAATATAAGCCTTTAGTGATTTCCTGAAGATAAATACCAAAAAATAGCACAACTGGAATCACTACAGCAGTCGCCATCGTCTGATCTCTTAAGCAAGAGATCGTGATGACATATGATCGTGTGCATGTGCTGTAGTGCTGTCCCAATTCTTAGGGGTACATTTTGAAGCCCTTCCCCTTAACCCTCGGTTGTAAGGGCCAAGGGGAAGGAGAAGGAGAAGGGGAAGGGGTAGGGGTACAAAAATAGAATTGTGATTGGGCCTAAGTCAACTATTACCTTTTTAACTACTATTAAGCAATTAGTAGTTAAAGCTAAAAGTCTTGGTAATGGTTTGGTAATGGTGCAAATTATACCTCAAAATAAAGTGTGATCAAGAAATAAAAACACAATGAATTAATTAAGGGCAAACTCGCACTAGGTACAGTTGACTTGAACCATGACAAAACGCAATTGTCCCCCTTCTCTTTTCCCAGACGGCCTCCACTCACACTGCATCTTTACCTTCAGAACCTGAGCACGCTTCCGTCATCGATGATTCTCTTAACAGGAAGAGAAGCGCTTAGCACAGTGCACATTGCTTTAGTGCTATCGTTTATGTCGCTTTAGATCGCCAAACAGATCCAGCACGTTTGACGCTCATAAATGTTCATAAAGTCCTTGTGCTGCAGGTATTAGGAGGTTTGCTGAAGGTGCAGCTGTCATGCAGTGAGGGATTTGCATCTTTTATAAACTATGACAGTTTGCGTTCATTGAAAAGTAAGAATGATTAATAAATCCAAATGAAAAAGTCCCTTAAAAGTGACATCGCATCTTCAGTTTCTGGCTTAAGGTGCAATTTGCACTTACACTACAAGCGTACCTCGCCAAAATCCAACCGAACTGCTCTCTGGCACACCTCTTCCACCTCTTCGGAGCACTCACACTTGTCAAACAAACCAGGAAACGAGCCTGGGCACAGTTCGGATAGCATATTGTGAGCGCACCCTTAATAACCATGGAGGTCTACAGTTATAAAAAAAAAAAGAGTCCACTTGATGTTTTTCAGTTTCTTTTGCTTTACAATTTATAGTTGTTTATTGTTTTATGTTTGTTTAATTTCATAAATCACCTATGACATTCCTTTCAATTTTTTTCAAATAAAATTAACGTCATTTGGAGCTTTTTGTTTGCATAAAATGACATAAAAAGGTGCAATGATTAAAGACATGTTTACATTCAACACAATACCAATATTTTAACCACAGAAGAGTTAGAAATTAATATTCGTCATTTGTTTATCAGATCTTTATAGAATAAAGCAAATATTAACATTTTACGCTAACCCATATGCAATGAATCGAGCAAATCCAGAGAATTATCAAGTGGTCTTATAAATTTTTAACATAACTATAAAAAGCAATTCAACCATATTTGCTTCATTTTTTTACAATACTTAAAATAAGAGAAAATATAAAGATAGGCTAATTCAAACTTTTAATATAAACTACAATAGTTTGAGTACTAAAATAGCACTGACTGTACATTTTAAGCATTGTAATCATATAACTTTACATAATGATAAACATACAATTTCACTGTAAAAGCAAAAAAGTTAAGGTAACTCAAACCATTTAACAAAACCAATTGCAGCAAACCATTTAAGTTCAAAAATGTATTCAACTGAGTACTGTGAACTTAATCCATGTAAGTAAATGAAGCAATTGTAAGCAAAATAAAACCCAATAAATGAAGAGAACTCAAACCAACTGAGTACTGTACAGCCCAATAAGTCAACTCAAACTGTTTGAGGAAACCGATTGATATAAACCATTTGAGTTAAAGTAGTCTATATGAGTACTGTGAACTTACTCCATTTAAGTTGAAGTAATGAGGTATTTAATTAACTCATTACCTTCAACACTGAGTTCAAAACTCTTTTCAAATGAGTAGAATTAACTTTCTTTAAATTATGAGTTAACTACACTTATTTCAGTTAATAAAGTTGACTGTTGGGTTTTACAGTGTACTGTTGCTAAATGTGGTAACATTTCAAACATGCATAATGTCAGTAAAAGTTGCATCGAGCAATGACAACATGCTTAATTGCTATTTAACCCAAGTAACATGCACACACGTTGTTAATTGTTTAACAGCAAGAAGGGAGCATCTGCGGAACTGTCTTATTTAAAACTGCAGAAATAAGCATGCACGCATTCAAACTGGAGCATGCCAGATCGGTTGCGTCAAGTGCTCTGTACATCTTTGCTTACATGTTTGTACCAATTGAAGAGATTACGGAGGAAAACGATGCATTAATATTGAGTGCTTCCGCTGTGTGCGAATTCTGAATGCTTTGACCTGTGACTCGCTGCTCAAACGCAGAAGCCAGATTGAAAGAAGGGGTCATCGCTGTTTGCTCTCTAAACTGCTGTCTTTGCGACTAAGGGCATGCCAAGAATTCCACAGATCATTGTGTGCCGATATGGCTCAAAGGTATGCAGTCACGTTAACAGAAACCTGACCTACCTGACTGATCGAAACTACACCCACGCTGTATTAAGCTCACAATTCTTGTGTGGGAAACAATGAAACGGTCTTGGAAGCTAATTTCTTCCCAGATACGGGATGGAGATGGACGGCTTTGAATGAAACGAAGTATGTGAAGAGAAATGCCAAGGTCTTCTCTTCATTCTGCGTTCAGCGGTTGCCAGGATATGCTTAGATTTCTTTTATATTCACAATTTTTTTTCAAGGCACCTCTGGCAAACAGCTTTAGATGATTTCTATTTGCTGCTGCCTCAAAACGCTCTATTTTTACAACATTCAATACCTTGTCTTTGGTATTGCAGACAGCTGAGAAGAATTAATATGAGAATTTGTTTTTATATTAATTAATAATTTATTTTAATTAAGATTATGCATTTTTTATCTATTGATTGTTTTTTTTTTTGCATTTAAAAGATGCACTTTTCATTCTGATGACTGAATGAAACAGATTTGTTTCCCAGTCCTAGTGGAAGTGCATTCCTGAGGGCTTTTGTGGTTCTTGTTTTATCCTCCCTGCCTGGCCCAACCCAGCTGTGGGAACAGGACTGTGGGGCGTAACTTCATGCCCAGTCCTCTCACATACTTCCACACACATGCACGCACATATCACTACACATACAGCATACACACACTCCTTTGCCTAAAAGAAAAGTTTATCATGCACCTGTAAATTCTTTTTTTTTAAATGTGACATTTATTAAGTATAGTGATCAAGGATTATGATTTAGGTATCATTATTAAAATGATTACTTTTGTAATTTAATTCATAATCTGTGGAAAAAAGAAGACTATTTGAGTGACATTTAAAACGATTAATCACAGTTTACTTATTACAGTGATGCTTATTGTTAGTTACCGTTAGTTAATACAGTTAACCAAGCTTACAATGGTAGCTATAACAGCAATGGAATAGAAAAATTAAACGTTTTTCCTTTGCGTTATTGAAAAGTGTTTGCGTACAGATGACATTGTTGTCAGAACTGATAAATGTTTACACTGATCCATGAAAACAACTAAAAGTAACGTTACGCGTGAAAAATAAGTAGTAGCTAATGCCATTTTTTAAAGGGGTGGTCCAGAGTGTATTTTTAAGGTTTGGTTGTGTTTATAAGATGCAAAGCAATGTGTGCTCATGCTTCATTTGTAAAAAATCACATTATTTTTCATTTACTTATATACAGCTATTCAGCTAACATGAAAATGACTATCATATTTTCTAGTTCTTCCAAAAGCCCCCCCTCAAGAGGTCTGATTGGTCAGCTAATATAATGTGCTATGATTCGTGGATCGGCTCCATGTCACCAGAAAGCCCCACATCCAGTCACTATTACTCCCTGTGCCTCTGCTGTGTAAATACTGTCAGTGAGTGTAGCCATGTCAGTGTGAGCCTGAATTAGACATAAAATGAAGAGGACACAGCTGAACCTTATGCCTGCTTTCTAAAATAAAACCTAACAAGTGTCTTTCATATGTATTCGGAATAAGCATGTGTAAGTAATATGAAACGTTTACATATCTTTTGCGAGTTTGTTATTTGAGATGTAGAATGCAGGGAAAGCAGCCACATAGAGAGACACTGCAGGGCTGCTGAAGATTGTGGGTGTTTACAGGGGTTTGACGGATAAATATAAATTTGTAGCTAAATTGTTAACGATGCCAAACAGTAATTTTGGTTAAATTCATCCTTGTTTACATCCTTGCTACAACATACCATTAAAGCTAGAAACTGTGCATGTAATAAATCAATTTTAACAAATAAAAATATTTAAAGGTTGTGGCTCACAATCCACAGATTCTTCTATTATGGTTAAAAAGTGTTCCTTCTTTGAGGGGTTTTTAGCCAAATCCAGTATTGAACTGAGAGAGATTCTGGAAGCTGTCCTTTGTCAAATGCTAGAGCTGTATCTTTTTTATAATTCTCTGGAACATAATTAAAATTAAACTGTAAGCACTTCTCTCTTTGTGTCGTGTCCTTTGGAAGCCCAAATACAGAAACGGAACAAGCTCTGTGGAGCAGCATTTAGATGGCATTTTAGCTGTCTCTGCAATAGCATTACATCGCCTCTGGCCACGCCCCTTTGATGCGCAGGGCATATGCACATAGTGAATGTATGTAACCTGAATTGTTTGCAATCTTACTAACCCGGATGTATTTTTTGTAGTCCCCAAACTTAGTTTGCTGTAGGCTTTGCTAAGCTAACTCTGTAAAACCAATGTTTCTCTTTACATTAAACTTTGAGCATATTACATTCATATGTTGTTTATGTTCACACCGTACATTACACATCAGCTAAAGTTTAAAATGTGATATTGTAGTGGACCACCCCTTTAAAAAAAATAAGCATTTACACACATTGCATTATCCTTTAGAATGGAGAATGCAAAATGTCAATATGGTGTCAAATACTTATGCATGGCTGTATTCATATAGCCTGAATGAAATAACTGCTTTGGTGTTTACAAAGAAAGAGTAAGAAAATCTTTTTTTTTTTTTTTTACTTCCATTTTAAAAGTTGCACTTTTACAGGGTCATGTAAATGAATGGGGGAAAAGTTTTCATTTTTTAAAATTAGATGCATCTATACATACTATAAATAAAATCTGTTCATCTTATAAAGCAATCATGTCCTTTGGATTAAACCACTAAATTCATGAGCATTTATGTTTTTATCACGTTAGCAATGTTTTGAAATGTCATGGCTTTTGGATGAATAGACTTGAAGGATGAATAGAAATCTCTCTGATTTCATAAAAAAAGTATTAATCTGTGTGTCAAAGATGAATAAGGGGTTTGGAACAACATGAGGGTGAGTAAAATATTCATTTTGGGATGAATTAACCATGTAAGCACTTTCTAGTATGTGTTTTAGTTATTGTATGTTTATAGTGTTTGTTTGTGAGTGTGAAAATGACTTCATCATTTTTCACTGACCTCTGTCAATGACTCTACATCTCAGGGCAAGTGCTATCAAAAGTCTTTTAGTTGTTTGTGTGTTTGAAAACAGCCAATCGTGACTGTCAGTAAGTTACTTTTTTGTAGCGCCCAAATAATCTGTCACATGACATGCAAAGAGAAGTGATCGGCCAATCAGAAGTAGCAATTTCCCTGCAGTATGCATATGATGGCCATTGAACTGTAGGTGGTCTATGGGTGCGTCGTCTGAGACCAAGTTTGATGCACGTGTTGCTTTCTGTCATCTTGTCAAACCCACGTGCGAGACCTAAACTCAGACTCTGCCGCTACAAGCAGGCATCAGCTGGTACAGTCAAACCGGCGCATAATCCGACAGAGTGGCGTATACAGCTCTCAGCCAGTCCTCATTAACCTGCCGTATCCTCAACTCAGACCTGTGTGGATGACATGCTTTGAGGAGCCCAGGAGTGTGTGCTCATTAGACAAGCCCACACACACACTCAGCCTACCTTGGGTCAAGAGCATCTACTGTAGCCACCCTTTCCGTTCCCCTGGCTGATTGATGCTGTTAAGATGTCACAGCGATTCGCGTAAAGACCTCCACTTTAGACATGATGAGGAGGCCTGGTGAGGGGAGACAAGCACAGGACAGCGGCTCGATGAAGGCCACCAATTTCAAGAAACATTTTTTCAAGTATACTAATTTCCATGTCTGAAAAACTTTGGGTTTAAGGCCTGTTCGCCAAGGAATGATGGTTGTATTGCAAGGCTGCAACTATATTTTGAACAAAAGAAATAGTATTTATTTCCTTATATGGAGTCTTTGGCTTATAAATATAAATGTTGATATTTTGCTAAACCTGGTTACAAAAAAAGCCAATAAATATAGTGGAGAGCTGATTTTAGTTTAAATTTTTAACGCTTATTTAAGTGAAGTTTATTTATAAGCTAATAATGAGAAAATCATGCGATTGATCCCGGCTGGTCCTGCATTAGCTAACACAATTCACCAATCAGATGATTCCTAAACCACTATAAATAACCAGAGTTTCTTACCTCAGTATCTTCGTCTTGAAAAATCCCCCCTCCCACCCCTACTATTTATACTTTTTCTAGATTGGGTGACACGGCGGCCCAGTGAGTAGCACTGTTGCCTCACAGCAAGAATGTCACTGTTACTGTAGCTATCCTATAATCTGTCATTAGCCATTAACAAGTCAGGGGAGTTCATTGAGATCTACCTGAGCTCAAACTCCCCTCTCGCCCTGCTAACGGGAGTGAACCTAGGGCTTGAGGAAACTTAAAAGCTCAGGGCTGTCTCCTGGGACAGCATGCCAAACAAGCTTTATTATCAGTCATCAGCTAAGTGTGAACTCTTGAAAGGAGTATGTCATTAATGTAACTAAGTGAAAAATTACTTGGACATGGAGTTAGGTTGCTGGTGTTCAGTTTAAAAAAGAGCTCACTTCTTTCAGTTAACCTGAGCAAACAGTTTGCACATTCAACAATTTTTTCATGAATTGAGCTAATCTTGTTGCATCTGAGTGTTTAGATAACAATTCACTGAATCAAATGATCTCCAAACGCCTATATTCACTAATTCAAATGATCAGTTTAGAGAAGAACTCCTGATATCACAAAGCACATTATTTTAGAAAACGTCAGGACAGACTCGCCGTAACAGTTCAAGTGCTTAGTGCCAATGGAGGTCACATTAAAAACTCACATTTGCCTTGACACTTGATCAGAATTTTTTTTTTTGTGTACATATTTCTTCAATCAAGATTGAAAATTAAATATGTGTTTTTGGCCTTAGACTTTTGCATAGTACTGCATAGTAGACGAGTCTTTACATTGATCCAGTGGGCCAGCCTGAACACCCGCCAGTGACCTATGTATACCTGCAACTTCTCCACGATGGATGTCCATCATTCTCCAGTATTTGGCGCCTAGATTGCAGCTCTGCACAAGAAGTTTGCCTAGAGGAAAAATGGTGCTGTCCAACTGAGCCTGGTTTCTCTTGAGGTTTCTTTTTCCTTCACTTTCGTCAATTGGTGAAGTTTTGTTCCTCGCCGCTGTGGCCACTGGCTTGCTCGGTTTGGGACTTGTGGGGCTGCACATCGATGGGTTTGCTCTTCAGTGTTTGGACTTTAAGCAGTGAAATTGAAACCACACTGAACTGAACCAAACTGAATTTCAACTCTGAAAACTGAATTGACACAGTTTTCATTTACTAGAATTTCTATGTTAAGCTGCTTTGACACAATCTACATTGTAAAAGTGCTATAAAAATAAACATGAATTGAATTACTGTATGCCAATACACATTTTGTTTTCACTAGATTTTTATAAATAATACTATGCTATGTGGTATATTCTATTATTTTTACTTGTTACACAATTGATTTATCAATCATTTTCAGAAGTAGTTTTTAGTGACACAGTTTGGGTAATAAAAATGTTTGGCCTCATTTTATTTTGGGTGGTCTTATACATCAAAAATGTACTTCTTATGTACTGATTATATTACAAAAAACTTGTGGTGCTGTTGGGGTGGGAGATGGGTAAGGCTGTGAACAGGTTTGGTGGTATGAGGTTTAAGAATGGTTTAAGACACAAGAGATGGGTCAACAGTGTAATTTTAAATGTACAGAACTTAATAGCAGAAATAATTACAAATTCAATTTACAGGTGTTTTAAAAATAGGAGTACAAGTAAAACACATGTATGTACACAATATAGTACCAAATAATTCATTTAAAAGTAAATACATAGTAGTTAAAACCACCTAATATAAAGTGGCACCAGAGGTTTAAAAAAAAAAAATATATATATATATATATATATATATATATATACGTGATACTTTTTTTCTGGAGTAATATTTTAGTCTATACCAATGCACAAGACGTGTCCCTCATATACTGTAGTTTTGAATGGGGAAAATTTTAAGGGTCAACATGGGAAATGAAGCCACGCCTTTTAGTACAGGAACCAATCAGCGATGGGATGGGCAAACTTGATCCTGGAGGGCTGGTGTCCCAGCAGACTTTTGCTCCAACACTAGTCTAACACACTTGAACACACTAATCAGTGTCTTCAAGTTCACTAGAAATCTGCAGGCAGGTGTGTTTGATTAGGGTTGGAGCAAAAGTCTGCAGGGACACTGGCCCTCAAGGATCAAGTTTGCCCATCCCTGCTATAAACTGATGCATCTCTGGTGAGAGGCTCAGAACAGCCGTGAGTTTCTGCAGATAGAACGTTTAGAAATGAAACTAAAGAGACAGTTGTTGTTTAATTTTATTGGTTATTCCTAATATGAAAATTAATCATAAACTTGGCAAGCAATTTAGGAGAATTTGATGTTTCTCCATTTAGACAGAATACCTGAGCATACTGCCTGAGAGGTGTTTTAAAGATGGCCATTAAATGAAATTACTTGCCTTAAAGGGACTTTGTCTATACTTAGTAAATATATTGATTTGTATCCATAACATGCACACTATCAAATATGTGAACAAACTGAGTGTATTCCCCTGTGTATGTATAAAATACCTAAATATACTTTGGGTTATACTGTCCTCACATTGTCCACAAGTTTTAGGATGAACTTTAGGCCCACTGTATGTGGGAAAACAATGAGTGATGAATCTATTAAATTAAATGAGCCCTTGAGAGTGATCTTTTATACATACTATGCTCTTATCATATTGGTTTGAACTGTGCTTTGCGCTGTTGGCATTTTCTTTGTTTTGGCTCCACGCAGTGGTTTTTCTAAGGGGTCAATGACATTCTGTGCCCTTTCCAGTTTACAGTCTGATTGTCACATCAGCTTGTGAAAGCACACTGATGTCAGTGGTGCGCTAACAAAAACAGCTTGCTTCTCTGAATTTTTTTAATTGTGTACTCTAAATGAACATTGTTGCTAAGCACTCGAGTAACCTTGTCCCTTTTAATCTCTTATTATTTGCAAAATCACAGGTTTCACAAACAAAATGCTTTTTATTCCCCCATTCACTGCTTTAACAATAAGCAGCCTGAGTTGCTTAATTGTTCACCTGCAAAAATGACCTGTGTTGTGCAAATCTACTGGTTATTCTACGCAATTCCTGCCTGATTTCAAGTCAGGATTACATTATAAACTTAGCCCTCACAAACTTTCAAGAGTTCAGTCAAAGTATTTAAAAATCAATATAGAAGGTCCACAAAGCAAGTATGCGTGGGCTGTCTTGTCCAATATTCAAATACCTTTTTTTCTTTTACACATTTATAGCCTTGTAAAGTGTTTCAAAGTAGCCCGACCTGATAAACAGACCTCCTGACTAGCAAAATAAAAGGGCAGGGGATGGTCTTATCTGAGTTGTGTTTTGCTCCGTGTCCTTGGAAACCGTTTGATTAGGCGCACATGAAACGTTTGCGGCAAATCATTTCTCATTTCTGACTAAACGTGGTGTGGTTTAATCGATTCACCCAGATCTGATCAGTCAGGAGACCATTGGTGGCGTGTCGAGATCACAGTTCTGAGCAGAGAGCAGTCTAAAAACTTCAATATCACACATTATACAAGTGTCCCTTTACCATGGCAGGCCTCAGCTGGTGTTTAGAAAGAATTCTTGCTGACTGTAGGCAGAGAATAAAACCACGGCCAACATGGCAGGTGTGATGCTGGCTGTGATTTATTTATTTATTAATTCTTTCATTTTGCATCTTCACACATTCTGCTCAGTGTGCGATTTTAAGCTCTTTTTTTTCTCTTTTGTATCACTGATGATATAACATTACTTAATTGGAGAAGGAAAGACTTTTTTTAATAATGAAATGACTAATGGCACATCATTTTGCATAATGATGTAATGGGCACAAAAAAAGGAGAGGAGCTTCAAAAAATCGTTTAATGACTTTGATAAGCTCTTTATATGAATATAGCTCAAACAATCATGCAAATTTTTTTAGCAATTATGTAATTTTTACTTTTTTTATTTACTCCTATTTTCCCTTGAGTTGAAGAAATCTGTACTAAAGTTGATGATGCTCTTTTAACTACTTTCTTATCTTCTCAAACTAGGTCAGGAAGTGATTAGACTTGCTCATTGTATACAAGTGTGAGAATAAAGTATTTATGGTCTTTGTAGGTGATTTCTGTACTTAATAATTAATTTGAATAAAGATACTTGTTTAAAAAGTATACAATCACTTAAGAGAATAGTTGCTGTCAGTTCAGATATTGTCATAGGAATTGTATATATTGATTACATATTGATTAATCAAAGACAAAAGGTGTCATGTTAGATATTGAACAAACTAAATTGCTTTGGAAATGTCTCTCACCGGCCACTTTATTAGGTACACCCAGTACCGGGTTGGCCTTAATCTTTTTTTCTTTTTTTTATCTTCTTTAAGAACTGCCTTAATCTTTTGTGGCATAGATTCAACAAGGAACTGGAATTATTTCTCTGAGATTTAGACTCAGACCAGGCAACGTTTTTCCAATCTTGTATTGTCCAATTTTTGGTGAGCCTGTGCAAATTGTAGCCTCAGTTTCCTGTTCTTATCTGACAGGAGTGGCACCTGGTGTGGTCTTCTGCTGCTGAAGCCCATTCGCCTCAATGTTGGACGTGTTGTGCATTCAGAGATGCTCTTCAACATACATCGGTTCTACGATTGTGGTTATTTGGGTTACTGTTGCCTTTCTATAAGCTGGAACCAGTCTGGTCATTCTCCTCTGACCTTTGGCATCAACAAAGCATTTGTACCGACATAACTGCTGCTCACTAGATATTTTCTCTTTTTCAGACCATTCTCTGTAAACCCTAGAGATGATTGTGCATCCCAGTAGATCAGCAGTTTCTGAAATACTCAGACCAGCCCATCTGGCAGCAACAAGCATGCCACATTCAAAGTCACTTAAATAACCTTTCTTCCCCATGCTGATGCTCGGTTTGAACTGCAGCAGATCATCTTGACCATGTCTACATTTTAATAAAAGTAGTTTAAACAACCTGCAAAAATCATTTTTCAGTGTATTACCATCCGAATGGTTAATATTTGAATACATTTTTAAATTATAATTTATTTCTGCAAAGCTGATTCATTTAAATTACCTAAAACATTAGTGTAGACGTATTACCTCAAAGCATGCAAGTAAACTCAATATTTTTGTTAAGATTAAGTTTGTTGAACTTAAATTTTGAATTTTAAAATAAACAAATCATTTCACTTATTCAAACTGCTTACATTAACATCATATTGACTTACAGTATACATAATCAATAAGTTTCATTGTTAAGTGTTAATCCAGTCTTCAGTGTCAGAAGAAGCTTCAGAAGTCATTGATCATTTATTATTATAATCACTAATGTTGAAAACAGCTGCTTAATAATTTTATGAAAATCAAAAAACATTTTATTTTATTTCATAAATAGAAATTTCTAACAAGCAGCATTTACGTAATATTGTGCAACCTTACAAATTATTTAGCTGTCACTTGTGCTCTCTTTAATGTGTCCTTGCCTAAGTAAAAGTATTCATTTAAAAATATATATATATGTTACTGACCCCAAAGTTTTAAAAGCCACTCTATAATAAATGCATAACTTTTGGAAGTCATGTGTCATCAAAGCTTGTATTCTCTGAATTGAGCCATGATGCTTTGTTTGTCAGATTTTCATTAGGTCAGAGATCATCGAACTTGAACTTTGGCATGCACAATGGAAGATTAGGCTTCATCACGTGCTTGCGTTTCCTCTCTCCTACATTTGCATGCGTATCGCTAGTGAATGGAGCTCAAAGTCTGCTGTGACCGCACCTAAAGCCTTCCGCTCATTAGCCGGAAACTAGCTGCTCCACAAGAAAGATGAGCTTATTTTGACAGCATGGAGTCCTGAAATCAGTGAAATCACTTTGTTCTGTTACAGCGGCATTTTCTCCTACCGGATATAATTTCAGCGACCACAGCGGTTATTAAATCTAATATTCTGTTTAAAGCCTCTTGCTAAGTGCGTTGAACCATGCTCAGCCTTTCAATTAATTTGCTCGTTGTTTAGCAGTGACCCATTAACGCTACACAAAACGCAAACCTGCACCTGTGTTATCATTCTGCAGTGATTTCGAACGTCGAATTGTGTTTCATGATCTGCCAGGCGAGTTTTCTGTCGTTAGTTCTGTGGTCTGCACACCCAGTGTTCTCCCCTCTGCATGTGTTTAGCATTCCATGTCTCAGGAAAAAGTCACCACAACTATGTCATGCAGACATTTATTTTTGCCTTGTAAAGCTACCCAAATGTTGTGGCATTTTTGGAAATAGTTTGAAACATTTATGATGCAAAAAACCATCCGAGACCTTTACAGGAGGCATCCGCTGTCATGTGAAAAAAGGACTTGATAACACTGGACGTCACTCAGCCCACACTAAAACAAACAGATCTGAACGTGTCAAAGGCCTTTGACGTCCCTCTTCGCAGTGTAGGTCATATTATCCTCGGCTAGGACAGACTGTGGTTGGACCGCTAGAAAGAAAGCACTCCCTCACTCTTTCATTTGGTCGTTTCTTTCTCTCACGTGCCTTCCATTATTCAGCAGATCTCAATGACTAGTTTACTCTGTGTTGTTGGTTGTGGAAGGCCGTGACGCTGCTGTGATGGAGACTTTAGTCATGTGAGGGCTGGAGACTGATGTCTGTGTGGTGATCCTTCTCTGCCCCTTCAGATAAACAAACGCACAAGCTGATTCGCTGACCTTGAGGTTAGTGACAAATGTACGTCATACATCACCGTCACCTTTGAAACTGCCGACTCTCACATGCCAGCTTGCTGTCAGAGACTAAAACACGTTTGGGTTTAGCCTTTCATACAGAATTTTTGTTTGTTTGTGTTTCTTGAGTAGGTGTGTCAAATATGCTATAGCTATACATTTTTTCAGTTGGTTATATGTCAGGGTTTTCATGCCACTAACGGGTCCCTTTTTGTAGCTCAGTAATGACTAGGGCCAGACAGAATCTGCAGACATTTTTAGCTATTTCTGCTGAGAATTTTGTTAAGAATCTGCGGATATATGCGGAATGATTTGGAGAGTTTTATAACTAAAAACTTAATAAAAAAATAATACCTTTTTAACTTTTATTTAATGTTTACAGTGCAAATCCAAAGATTATTTGGTAAACAAAGCAAGTTTCTCATATCATACATCTACTAAATAACAAAAAATATTACTTTACAATCTGTATTGTAAATAAATCATATGCACATTTTTTAATTATTTATTCATTCAATCATTTTTCTTCAGCAGAGTTCCTTTATTCATCAAGGGTCACCACAGCGAAATGAACTGCCAACTCATCCAGCATATGTTTTACACAGCAAATGCACTTCCAGCTGCAACCAAGTACTGGGAATACTGGGAACATACACTGGGAACATACACACTTATATGGCCAATTTAGTTTATTCAGTTCACCTATAATGCATGTCTTTGGACTGTGTGGGAAACCGGAGAACCCAGAGGAAACTCACGCAAACACAGGGAGAACATGCACTCTCCACACAGAAATGCCAACTGACCCAACTCACCCAACTAACCAGCGACCTTCTTGCTGTGAGGCGACAATACTAACCACTAAGCCACCGTGTTGCCATTTTTATATTTGTCAATAATATTACAGAAATTAATAAAAAAAACTGAATAAATACAAATTTACACATTCACACAAGCAAATAAATAAAGTCAATGATGGGCTAAAAATCTGCGAGCACAGATGTGTGGGCCTAGTAATGACTTCAAAACATTAGAACTTGAGTCTAAAAGTAACATTCATCTATAATGCTACATTTTTCATTCCACAAAGGTTTCTATATAGTGGAAAAGGTGCTTTAAATTATTAAAATGTTCTTCTCAATAGGGAATGATTCTTTAAAGACTGGAACTACCAGAAATCTGACCGTTAAGAATGTCACATCATATTTATGTTCAAAGCTTCTAATGAGATTTTAAAATATCTGTCATGGTATGTCATCACCCTACATATATAATATTTTTTCTTAATAAAGCTTATACATATATTGTGTACAAATTACTAGATTACCTGTGAAAGTATGTACCTCAATATTGTTCAGCAAGCAGGAGAGCAGTTTTCACTGTGATGTAATTGTTGTTTGAAAGACATATGTGATATAGTTATGCTTTTGCTATCAGAAACTTGTGTTTTTGTTAGCAGAAAGTTGCTAGGCAACAGAGACATGCATATTCAAAGGCACAGGGAAAAGTAGCAATGCTCATAATAACTTGTATTTTGTAATTTTAATAAAATAAAAATGTTAGAATTAAATATACAGGCATTTTGGGATTCACTATACTAGTTATATGGGTTTTATTTTAACGGTTATTAAATTACAAAATGTAAAAATTTTCAAAATGGCTGCTTCAGAAGTTTATTTATTTATATTGTATTGCAATAACAGTTACAATGAAAATACAGTAGAATAAGTAAAATACAAACAATGCAAATATTACTGTTATATATTATATATTATGGCAAAGAGAAAGATAGTGAGAAAGAAAATAAATCAATAAAATAATAAAATAAAAATAGGAGAGAGAGGGCACACGAAAATATTCACAAGTTAATGCAGAATATTAAATAAAGCACATGTTTTGAAGTTGTAATTGCTTTCTTGTTATGACACTCTGAAATGGTAGTATATTTAAGTTTAGTATATTTACATTTATGTATAGTATAAAAAAACTTTTCAATAGCTTTGGTAGTGTTGACTTTTTTAAATAAAAATTTGAGATAAGTTAACTTTTTTAATGCAACAACCAATGGATAATCTTCAGAAATGATAATGTCATTGGATGGTGTTTACACAACTAAATCGACGGTCCAAGTTTCTACTTTTATTTATTTCCATTGAAACAATAATATGTGATATGTGTGCTATTTGAACGATTAATCACATTTTTACTTATAGTTCATTAATGTATGTAATGCTAATTAAAATATACTATTCTTGTTTCATAATTGTTTATTTCTGCAAGTTATTATTGGCATAGTTGTATTTAAAGCTAACATTTTAAACCTATTGCTTTAAAAGTAATGTATTTGATAGTTGATGTGTAAACCTTTATTTGTAAGTGTTGATTGTCTTGTTGTTAACTTTGCTCTTTGTGTAGAATTAGTTTTTTTGACTGCCTACTGTTTACTCTAGCATGCATGTATTAAAATTTATATTAATTGGTATTATAATTAACTTTCATAAAAAAAATATATTATCATAACTTTTTG
>CAIGQZ010032409.1:22169379-22182926 GCA_903798205.1 Danio tinwini
ATCTATCTATCTATCTATCTATCTATCTATCTATCTATCTATCTATCATTCTGTCTGTCTTTCTGTCCGTCTGTCTGTCTGTCTATCCAAAAAAAAATGTGTTCTTGTAATAATAAATTAATTTAGCCACAAAATCCATCAACAGCAAACAACAAGACATGCAGACAATAGTGAGGACAATCTGCTGAAGTTAGGGATTGAGAATAAATATAAAAGAAAATGCCTTTGACTGTTTAGTGCCTTAGTATTATAGACACTGCTGATTTCCTGAAATTTTCATGCACAGCATTTACATTGTGTGGTTGCCTTGTCTGTTGAGATAAAAAAAATTGTGTAAACAACATGAATGCATGGATCGATTCTGCCTTGAATCAAGAATTCAGACCATGTTGGTGATATAATGGTATGGGGCTGTGTTTTCTTAGTAACAACTGAATACCCCACAGCAGAGTATTGCATCTGATCATGAATATTTGGTATGTTTTTCATACTTTAATTTCATGCCAACTTTAAATAGTTAAGTTGTCTGCCACTGCCTCCTTTTTTTCTGCAAAATGAGACATTCAAGGTCCGGTCCTACTATGATGAAGCATTTTGCATCTGCTATGCAAAATCAAGCACTTTATCTCCTCAGCAGCCGCTGCCTTGAGCTACGCTGCCTGTATCTTGGTTGTATATTGAACAAGTGTTCCTCCTTAGTTAAACAAAGCCTCTCGTTCCCACTGGCATGCAATGAGACAGAATGGGCGGCCGAGTTCGATGCCTCATCTCAAAAGACGCCTCTCTCAGGTTGCGCAGGTGTACATGTGCTGAGGATTTGCTGCTATTGAAGGACTGAATTAACAGGGAGCCCTGTTTGTCATAGCTTAGAAACCTCCCGCAGACAGACCTCCCTTCATCAAGGCCAAGACCGAAGAGAAAGCAAGCAGGATGCAGGCGAAAAGCATCTGTCAGCACTCTGTCATGTCTTTATAATCCTGCAAGACAAATTTGCAGGATTTTTCAGAAAAAAGGAAGACCGTTTTACCCACTGTTGAAAAGCGCAAACCATCACTCCTAATAGGGAATCATTTCTTTCTGTCTGGTATTTCATGCTGAGGTTCAGCTGTTACTTTGGAGATGATTCCCCCTCCAAAAAAAAGTCAAATGTTGTCTAGAATCACAGCAAACCTGTTACCATATTTCCTCAGTATTTGGTATTAATCTGTCAGTTCAGAAGGCTGAAGTTGTCGGAATCATCTCAAACATTCAGGTGACAGGAACATGAAAAGATTGTTGTGAAATGACACCCCCCTCCATAGATCATACAGGACCACTGGGTTTTACCAGAGAAAGACCCTGATTATTGACTAATTTATGTCCCACTGTATGACTCTTCAGCACTCCTGTTCACATGGTTCACATACTTTAAAATGATTATTTTTTAAATGCACAGATCAAGTAATCACCGGAACCATTGAACACGGTACATCATTTATGGACAATTGAACATCTACATTTTATTTTATAAGCTTATTTCAGAACTTGGATTCAATGTGTCTTTCCTATCAAAAAATTAACTGGAATGGACAATTTATTAATGGACAGTTTGCTAATTTTATTTTGTAATTAAGGAATAAATACATTTATATAGAGATTTACGGTGTATTGCTGTATACCAAAATGTTTACAATCACATGAGGGGGTCTCTCCTCACCACCACGCAATGAGAGATAGATGGACCAATTTAGTGGATGGGCCAATGGAAGGAATTTGGGCAGGACACCAGGGTTAACTACTAACACTTTATGAGAAGTTCCATAGGATTTTTTAAGACCATGCAGAAAGTCAGGGCCACGGTTTAGCATATTTTCAGAACAATGGTGCTTCTTAATAGTGTGTCTTTCAATATACTGGGGCATTAGACTGCAGGGTAAGCACCACCTTTTGGCATCACTAACACTGAGTTCAAACAGCAACCTCAACAGCTCATGTCTGGTCTTCCCCAGGGCACATCTTCTCCCCCTGGGTGTGATTCTGAGAAAGTTCTGATCTCTGAGATCATTCCACCTCTATGCAGATGATTGTCAGATCTACCTTCCATTGAAAAGGAAGACCCCTCTGATTTACTCACTCTACTGTCTTGCCTTGATGAGTTATGGAATGTAGAATCAAAAGTTCAAAGAACTTTTTAACTCTCAGGGACTCTTATAAGTCTGTTATATTTTTTGGCCCATATTTAATAAAACAGAGTTAAATAATTCCTTAAATGTTTTAAAAGTTTTCAATTCAAGCTGTGTATGGAATCTTGCTCTCTTTATTGATATTCACCTAACATTAGACAAACATCTTGTATGCTCTGTCATTGCCTCAAGTTTCTAGTTTATTTTCTAAAACAAAAAAGTAATGGGAGACAGTAATTCATGCGTTCATAACTTTGCATTTAGATAACTGAAATTCTTTATTTAATGGCATCTCTTAATATCAGGAAACTTGACTTCAAGTGGTCCAGAAAGCTGCAGCAAAATTCTTCAAAAATGGTCACAAATATGACCATGTCACCCCATTTTACATTCCAACCACTGGCTTCCAATCCAAATTAGGATTGACTTCAACGTTTTTATTTGTGCTCAAATATTTACTAAATCTGAATACAAAATACCTATCTGAATTTCTCCTACAACCCTTCTAGATGATGTTGTAATTTTATCCTATTGAAAATTTCCTATTTAAGGTGGAAACAGAGAGCCTTTTCTGTGGTGGGTCCTTGATTGTTCAATGATTTGCCAGTACAACTTAGTATGGCCCCATCTTTACCAGTTTTAAAATCTCTTCTTAAAGCTCATTTGTTTTCCTTTGCATTAAGTGAAGTTTATTTATAAACTAATATTGAGAGGATCACATGCTTATGATTGACCACAGCCGGTCTCGCATTAGCTAATACATGATCCTCCAGTCAGATTATTTCTAAATCACTATAAATAACCACAGTCTTCATTCCACAATATTCTTCGGCTGGAAGAAACCCCCCTTCCTCCCCTTCTCCTCCCTCCTTTACCTAGATCGGGCTGCATGGCGGCCCAGTGGTTAGAACTGTTGCCCAACAGCAAGAACACTACCAGCTCTGGTCCTCTCCAGGCCGGTTGGCGTTTCTGTACGGAGTTTGCATGTTCTTTTCATGTCCTCGTGGGTTTCCCCCGGCTTCCCCGATTTCTTTCCACGTCCAAAGACCTGTCATACGTAAACTGACTAAGCCAAATGGGCACCATAGTCCAGCTCTCATCATCAATATTTTTCCTTCTTAAAGCAGTTCACCTTTAGCCACATCAGTGGGGGAGTTTTTGAGATCTACCTGAGATCCATCTCCCCTCTCGGCCTGCGAATGGGAGGGATCCTCGAGCTCAGGGCTCTCTCCCAGGACAGCATGCCATACAAGCTTCTTATAAATCATCAGCTAAGTGTGAACTCTTGAAACAGGCACTGATCTGTTGGTTTTCACATCTGTTGTTTAATGTGTCGGTCTACGTTATATTGAGTAGTATAATACTTCTATTTCTACATTTTATATTGCTCTTATTTTTATGTCAGCACTTTAGTCAGCCCCAAGCTGTTTTGAAAATTCTTCATAAATGAATTAAATTGAACCTAGTTTTCCCAGGTGGTCTACTGATTAGGCTCAATCATATTTCAGCAGACAAATAGTCTAGGGCTACAGAGTGCTATTGCTGTGCTTTTTTAATGGTAGTATATGTTAGAAGAGGGGTGCCCAAACTTTTTCTTATGAAGGGCCAAAGACCAAATTTAATTCAGGTCTGTAGGCCAAAGTTAAATATACCAAACTGTATTATTTTAAGGTTTCCATGGGTATTTTCCTAATATTTAAAAATTTTAAAAATTTTGTTAATTATATTAACTAATGCAGTGTATATTCATTCATTTTCTTTTCTGCATAGTTCATTTATTAATCAGGGGTCAGCACAGCGGAATGAACCGCCAACTTATCCAGCATGTTTTATGCAGCGGATGCCATAAAGAGACATACACAACATCCATATACTCTCATTCGCAAACATGCACTAAGGACAATTTAGCATGCCCAATTCATCTATAGTGCATGTCTTTAGACTGGTAGGGGAAACCGGAGCACTCGGAGGAAACCCCATGCGAACAGGGGGAGAACATGCAAACTCCACACAGAAATGCCAATTGACCCAGCTGAGGCTCGAACCTATGACCTTCTTGTGGTGAAGCGACAGAGCTACCCACTGCGCCACCGCGCCGGCCCTACAATATATGTATTACATTTTTTAAGATAAATTCATCACAGTAAAAATACAAACAATTCCATTATTAAAACGTTGCTGAAGCCAGGCGATGCGGTGGCGCAGCAGGTAGTGCTGTCGCCTCACAGCAAGAAGGTCGTTTCTTGTGCTCCGGTTTCCCCCACATTTCAAAGACATGCGGTACAGGTGAATTGGTAGGCTAAATTCTCCATAGTGTATGTGTGTGAATGAGTGTGTATGAATGTTTCCCAGAGATGGGCTGTGGTGACCTCGGATTAATAAAGGGACTAAGTCAAAAAGAAAATGAATGAATGACTCATTGCTGAATACACTAAGGCCCAATCCCAATTCTACCCCTTAGCCCTTCCCCTTACCCCTACCCCTCGTTTTGCGCGTTCACGTCAAGTGGTAGGGGTGTCTCAATTCTCTTTAACTTGAAGGCGTAGGGCTAAGGAGATGGGGAGAATAGCCCTTCGAACAAAGATTTTTCAGGACCACACTCAAAACCAAGGGGTAGGAAAATTTCCCAGAAAAAAACAGCTACAACGACAGTATTGCTGAACCCAGAAGGAGATCCACAAATTTGTATTTTTTGCCATTACTACAAATTTTTACGACAAACAAGCATATATTTTTATATATTCATAACCGTGTTTGTGTTTTACTGTCATGCTTTTAAAAAAAAAAAGGTAAAATAAAAAACACTAAATTTCGCGATCTATAATCCATAATCATAACTCCCGTACAGCAGTTCCACAACATTCTGACACTCGAATACCCTGTCAGAAAAGTGGCTGGGAATGAGCCTTTTACAGTGTCTGCTTTAATGTTAGTGTTGTTTTTGTGTGCTTACATAGATGAATATGGCTACTGTGTAAATACACAGTATAGTTACGATCTTATTGCCACATTAGATCGTTATGATAACATAATAAAAGCCTTTAGTGATTTCCTGAAGATAAATACCAAAAAATAGCACAACTGGAATCACTTCAGCAGTCGCCATCGTCTGATCTTATATGAAGCAAAAGATTGTGATGACATATAGTGAGGTGTGCAGGTGCTGTAGTGCTGTCCCAATTCTTAAGGGTATTTTTTTTTAACCCTCTGTTGTAAGGGCCAAGGGGAAGTGGAAGGGGTAGGGGTACAAAAATAGAATTGTGATTGGGCCTAAATTGCACTTGCCTTTGCCTTGATTTGCTTGCCAATGTCTTGTGCATTGCCCTCTCTCCGTTAAATGACAGCTATTACATTTTTTAAAAAAAATCTGACTCAAGAAAACTAATTACAAAAGAAACTAATAAAAAGTTCTGCTCTGAAAATTTGAAATGACAATCTCTGTCAAAGATATTTACCCCAACCCCTTCCCCAGCATTCTCCCTCTATTCTCAAATGGAATGGTGGGCCAAATTAAAAGTTAGCAAGGGCTATCTTGGCCCGCGGGCCCTAGATTGTGCTTCTCTGTGTTAGAACAAGGAAAGTAATTGTAGGTGTTTTAGAAAAAGTGATCAGTGTTTAAATTTGGTGATTTGACTTTATGATGGGGTTTGTATGATACAGATTAGAATTTCATTATTTCCTCTCCTTTTTAAACTATCATTCTGAAAAAAGTGAAAAACTATCAAATCCTGGGAATAACAGTGTGAAGATTTACGAACAGCCGCTTCCTTCACTGCTGTGCCCCTGACTCAATTTAAACTCCACCTTTATGTGTAATATTTTCATTGCACATTTATTAACTTTTGTTAATTAATTAAGAAACCCAAGGGGAATTTAAAGCATGAGTTATAATAAATTGCAAGCCAAATCTGTTTATCGTCATCACACTTAAAGATGATATTAACACATAAGCTTCCGAAATAAAAAAAATAAAAATCTCATAGTGGGAAAGAGAAAGAAAGTGCAAAAAAACCCACAAATATCTATTGTCTCTCTTTGTTTTATTTTTTATTTTTTGCTCGTCTCAGTGGAATTACTTTTCTGCGGTTGAACTTCCCACCTTGCTTGAAGCACTCTAGCCCACTCCACGGCCCCCACCGTGCACAGCTGTCCCAGGAGAGGAGCCCTCTGACCCTCCTCAGCCTATCTGCGCCAATGCTGCCCACTTCTCTGAGTCCTGGAGAAGTGAGCCGGGCTCCACCGAGCAGCTGGTGAAGAGGCAGAGAGATGACGCCTCTCTCTCTCTCGCTCTCCTTCTCTCTCATTCCTTGCCAAGTTACATCCAAATGTCCGTAGTCCAGGCAACTAAATTCACTGATATACCAATGCACCTGTGGATTGGATTCAGCATTGGTACTATTTGCTTTTAAAGATTTTTATGTAAATAATACAGTGCTCTCGAAGAAGTAAATAGTAAATATAGTAAATTTCTGATGTGAAAGTGTTAAAGGCACAAACCCTACTGGATGATCTGATATGTATATCTAACATAAAATGGACCTGAGTGTTTATTAAATGTCTTCATTTCAATTACTGAAGAATTAGCTTTTTCTTGAAATTGTGGGGAATGATTTTTTGCTGGCGACACAGTGGCTCAGTGGTTAGCACTGTTGCCTCACAGCAGGGTCACTGGTTCG
The DNA here is from genome assembly GCA_903798205.1 of Danio tinwini. NCBI lineage: Eukaryota > Metazoa > Chordata > Actinopteri > Cypriniformes > Danionidae > Danio > Danio tinwini. Next base: position 22,176,218 of record CAIGQZ010032409.1, read on the forward strand.
AGTCCTGGCTAGGGTAGTTGGCATTTCTGCGTGGAGTTTGCATGTTCTCCCCGTGTTCGTGTGGGTTTCCTCCGGGTGCTCAGTTTCCCTCACAGTCCAAAGACATGCGCTATAGGTGAATTGGATGAACTAAATTGGTCATAGTGTATGGCTGCGTCCGAAACCGCCTACTACTCAGTAGGTACTGCATTTGAATTTAAATGTACTACTCGGCCTTTAGAAAAGTGCGTTCTATTCAGTATAAATGTAAGAAGTATGAATGGAATTCGGACGTACTACATCCGCCATTTTGTCATGGTCACGTGACCTACCTGCATCAGTTGCGTCGATTCATTCCCATTCATGAATTCTCTCGCAGAGCATCATGGAATAGCGAAGCGTGCATGGGATGCGCACTTCAGAATCTCGCCGGAAGTAGTAAGTCATCTGGGTACTTCTCGCATACTGATTTTCGTATTCTATGAATTCGGACATACTACTCGGCTCGCATACTGATTTTAGCATACTGTATAGTATGGAAGTATGCGGTTTCGGACGCAGCCTATGAGTGTGTGTTTGAGTGTGTATGGGCATTTCCCAATACTGGGTTGTAGCTGGAAGGGCATCCGCTGTAAAAAAAAAAAAAAACAGGTGCTGGATAAGTTGGAGGTTCATTCCACTGTGGCAACCTCTCATTAATAAAGGAACTAAGCCAAAGGAAAATGAATAAATGAATAAAATTTGGGCCTTTTCTGCAGTATAGAGGAATACAAGTAAATCATCCTAATGGTGGGGTAGCTCATGCAAAAATAAAAATTCTGTCATCATTTACTCTCCCTTCACTGGTTTTAAGCCTATTTGAGTTTCTTTTTCTTTTGTGTTTCTTTCGAAGACAAAAGAAGATATTTAAAAGAAAGCTGAAAACATGTAACTTATGACTTTCCATAGTATTTGTTTTTCTTACTATGGATGTCAATGCTTAGTTCTTTCTTAGAGTATTTTATTTTGTGTTCAACAGAAGATAGAAACTCAATAAGCTTTATAACCACTTGATGGTGAGTAAATAGTAAGTAAATGCTAGAGTTTATAATCCTTTTTTATTATTTACTGTTTAGTTTTTGTTGCCATTGCTGTTGTTTTACAGCTACATTTTTTGAAAGAAAACAAATTAATCAAGCAATTTCCCCCCCTTTAATTTATAAAGGTAAAGTACTCCGGAAAAACAATTCTGCCCCAACACTTGAAAATAAAAAAACTTAGATTTTTTTTTGTGATGTTTACTTTTTAATAATTTTAACAGTAACATTCTAAACATTTTAAAAAATCTTTGATTCTCTTTTGAGAAAACTCTAAAAGTAATGATAATAATAATTTTACAAAACAAGTACAAATAAAGTGGCACTGTGGCTCAGTGGTTAACACTGCCGTCTATCAGCAAAAAGGTTGTTGGTTCGAGACCATTTCTGTGTGGAGTTTGCATGTTCTCCTCCTGTTTGCGTGGGTTTCTCTAGGTGCGCCGGTTTTCCCTACAGTCCAAAGACATGCAGTACAGGTGAACTGAATAAACTAAATTGGCCGTAGTGTATGAGTGTGTGTGTTTGTGAATGTGAGAGTTTATATGTGTTTCCCAGTGCTTAGTTGCAGCTGGAAGGGCATTCGCTGTGTAGAACATATGCTGGAATAGTTGCTGGATCGTTCCGTTGAGCGACCCCTGATAAATAAGGGACTAAGCCGAAGAAAAATGAATGAATGAATTACAAAGAATTACAATTAACATTGTTTAATATGATATTTTAAGTTGGTAAAAACTGAAATAGCCTAATATATTCTTGTAAAACATACTCCAGTAATCTTTGTTTTATTTAAGGGTTGTGCCTTTAAAAAAATAAAACAGTTAATACATTATTACCTTTGGCCCCCCTGCAATTGATGTAAAAATTTTCCAGAAATTAAGCACCTACTTTTACTGACCATTTTGTAAAAAATAAAAAATAAAACTGTTTAATGACAATAATAGGGTATATGTCGAAGTATGCTAATAGGACTTTTAATTTGCCAGTAACTTGGGTTAAGCGCTTCCGGTGAACTGCAAAATGGACACGTTTAAGGTCTGTTTTCTTTTCAAATCAGCAATCTTTACTGACTGAGGGATATCCGATATAAAGTGGGTCTCAGATTTTACAAGAAGCATTGCATTAAATTACATTTTCCCTGCCATGTCTTTATAATATGAGCATTTATTTTACCCCAGTATATTCAATGGAGCTTCTGCGCTAACCTGCCGATTCTGACAGGCACGTGCGAGTAAACGGCTTTTTGTCTCGTTTTACACTTAAGCCACTAAATGAATGCCAAAGTCTATTTAACTGATTATATTTTATTTACATTACAACATTGATGCTGTAAAAGGAATCGTATAAAATGGAAAAAAACTCACAATAACAGGTCACCGGAAGTTTATCAGTATGGGAACAACACTAGCTTGACATATACCCTATTACTTCATTTGTGAAAAGTACAAAAATACAGTGCTCAGCATATATAAATACCCTCCTCACAAATCTTTCTTTTAAATTCATACTTTTAATAGGAAGCTTTACAATATTATATTTGTGCATATACATTAGATTAGTCAGTACTAAAGCCAAATCTGAAGCTTATCTAACAAAATAACTTACGATAAAGGTCCAAATACTAGTACACCCAAATTTATGTTATAGAAAAATATTAAATACAAATTTAAAAAAGAGGAAAAATCAAGAGAAGCTAAACAAATAAAAAATGTTGTTGAAATTTTGAAGGTTGTAATTTATTTTGCAATATTTTGCTTGAATTTAATTGTAATATCTTTCAATTTCTAAATATGTTTGGTGACTAAAATATTATTTTAATAAATATGTCTGTTTAATAAATCTGTTTTGTTTAAATGCACCAAAATACATTGCCAATTTTCACTGAGAAATGGATAAAAATGTTGATTTTCAAAATGGGGTGTACTCATTTATGCTGAGCACTATACATACATCATCTGAGTAACTTTCATGGGCACATTGTAATGTCTGAAAGTCTGTGTGAAGAGTGAAGGTAGATCATCACTTTCGAGACTTGGAGCACTGATCCGATAACATGCCAAACTCCTCTGACCCCAATCGGCAGAGTTCCCCGCGGGGCCTTTGAAAGGAAGCAGACTAATGGTCATTCATCACTAAGCACAGGGTAAACAGAGGAAGTGAGAGGGTGATCATGCCTTTGTGTAATTTATGTGGGAAATGGTGTGTGTACTGGGCTGAGGTGTCTATGTTAGGCTCCAAAGGCTTTTATTTAAGGTTCTACTTGACCCTTAGTGAATCACCTCGGAGGCACCTGATCCAATGGCACTAACTTCTGAACGGCCCCCCAGGTTGATCTTGCTTGAACCCGCTGATCTGTGCATGAAGATTAGCTGAGCATATTAAACAGTCCATTTGATGCTTTGTTTTCCATTTAGTTTAGTTTGTTTTGTGTCTGTTTATGTATCTATAAGATCTGCAATGTAACAGGACATTACATTAGTCTGCCACAAAGGGCAATATTCTGTCTAACATATCTTGAGTTGCGGCACGGTGGCTCAGTGGTTAGCATTGTCGCCTCACATCAAGATGGTCACTAATTCGAGTCCCAGCTGGGCCAGTTGGCATTTCTGTGTGGAGTTTGAATGTTTTTCCCGTATTGGCATGGGTTTCCTCTGGGTGTTCCAGTTTCCCCCCCATACTCCAAAAACATGCGATACAGATGAATTGGATGAACTAAATTGGTCATAGTGTATGAGTATGTGTATGGGTGTTTCCCAGTATTGGGTTGCAGCTGGAAGGGCATCTGCTGTGTAAAACATTTGCTGGATAAGTTGGCGGTTCATTCCGCTGTGGCAACCACTGATAAATAAGGGACTAAGCTGAAGGAAAATGAATGAATGAATGAATGAATATCTTTAGTTCTTGATTGCAGTCCTGGTCTTTAAATGTCTGTCAAAATTGAAAATTTAAGCAAAACACTCCCAAAATGCATACAACAGGGGTCTCAAACTGATGGCCAGCGCCCTCCTCCTCTTCACTTCATGCGATCATAAGCATCATCATCTTCACCCCCCTCTCGTCACTTCACGCAATCATATGCATAATATGAAAAGAAAATGAATAATGATGAATGTGAACATTTTTAAAAGCCCACATTTTAGCATGTCACCACTATACGGCAAATACGTAATTGGCTAAAATAAATAAAACTATGTGTGATATTTTAAATGCACCTGAATTGCCCACGCAGATGTTATACTCTGATCCATCTCACCCCATGCCACCCATTTAGAACCACTCCTGCTGGTCCTCCAGCTAAACCAGAACCACATCAGCTTTAACCTAACTGGGTTTATCAGCAGGGTTTTATTTATGCTATTATATTTATTTATTTATTTAAGTGCATTACACCTACAGCAACACAATTCACTGATTACCTACCATACAATAGGGCATCATTGAAAAAACTGACTAGCTAATCATGACTTTCCAAATTAGTTCAATAGAATTGGGCTGTTGTAATTGAAATCACATGCATGTGATGGAGTAATAATAACTATTACAATAACAATTTGAAATGAATACTTTAGTTTTTTGTTGCCTGTCATTTTGCTTTATTTAATGTTTGACTCATCATGTATAAAAGCATCCTACAGTATGACATTCAGTACTTTGGGATTACCTTGGGCATTTATACACATCCATCCTTTTCAAATGTCCTTTTCATGGTTGACTCACAATTATTATTATTTAGTGTGTCAGTATTGAGCCAACTTGTAAAAAAAAACATTTTTTCTTACTATGTTAAGAGCTGTAGACCATGTAAGTTTCAAGGATTATAGGAGCTATTTTTTACATTAAAGCATCTTAACTTATTCTATCACAAAATAAACTAAAAAGGCAATGTTTTAAGATGGCCGATGGCAACTTTAATTGGATATGGACAGTATCACTGTAAATCTTTTACAATTTATAAACACCACCCACTTAAACTTCTTGTGGAATCAGTTGCATTGGATGCACATGTATATTTGGTGTAGGTTTAGTTTTTGTTATTGTTCCTTTTCACTGTCACTCTTCCAGCCCCTTAAGCATGTGTGACTGAATCATACCATCCTGCAAGTTCATTCAAGGCAAACAGTACAAAAAACGATAACAATCCTGTTGGTTCATGTTCCTGTCTTAGTATATGTTCGTAGTGAAATGCCAGTGATATGCAGAAAGAGACTGAGAACTGGTTCGAATAGATGCTACTGACATGTTGCTGGGCAGAACGCTTGAAAGTCTGTTATTATGAGTTGACAATTACAGATTGTTAACAGTCAGAGAACAGACATGGATTTTGTTATCTGACTTAATTTTTTTTGCATAATCATTTAAATAGCTAATTTTGCTGGCTTATCAGAGAAACAGTATTTAGCAATTATAGTTTCTCTCAGTGGCTTTGGTGCATTTCTCACAACACTATTTACATTCACACAACAGTTAATGCATTTCTCAAAACAATTAGTACAAACTGCAAAACCTGATAACCAGCAAAAGCGTGTCACTTGCTCAAAATGGATAGCTCATTCCTCAAAAGCAAGTATTCATGTCAATGAAAATGTCATTGTCATCAAGATGAAAAGTCCTGCCACCATTGTTTATGAACAAGATAGTCAAATGGCTTTGTCATGTTTTCATTATGACACTTTACTCTGTAAATGTTTTTTCAATGCAAAAAAAGTCCAAATTTTGGTGTCACTTCCTGAAAATGCTCAAGACAGCACTGTATACTATTTGCACAGCCATTTGAAAACTACAGTAAAGTTAGACATCACTGCATTTAGTAAGGTATCTGAGTACAAGACACTAAATATGTGTTTCACATTTTACTGCAGATGCTCTTTACAATTCTAATTTATTCACAGCATTGTGTAAAAGAATAAATACACCCTTATTTACAAAAAGCATAAACTTCCTTTGGGCAGAACTGTGCACAACTGTAAACAATATTGCAGTACATATTGGAACTGAACCTACAACATACACAGGTCTGTAAATCATTGATGAAATTGTTCAATTTAGAAGACATTTTCAGAAAATGAAAAGATTTAAAAAAAAAAAGTTTTTATAAAATTTGCTTGACAGATTTCGACAACTAGTTCAACGTTTTTGTATGTAATGACTCAAGTAATGAAATGAGGACTATTGGCTTTTCTATGGAATGTCTATTCAGCATTCAAAAGTTTAGTTAATTTTGACTAACATGACATAAGCAAATGATAATGTTACAAACAGCAGAGAGTTGTATGAAAGCAATTGATGCATGTCCATAAGCATTTGCAGTTTGTTGGAAGGAATGAGAAACTGCTACTATGACGTGCACAAATGACTAATTGTTTTGAGAAATGCATTAACTGTTGTGCAAATGTAAATAGTGTTGTGGGAAATGCATCAAAGCGACTGAGAAAAACTGTAAATAAACATGAATGTGAAGTTGTGATGTTAATCTAAACAGCCTCATTGTTTTAAGCATTAGGGTTAGGGCTAAGTTGGGTTGCCATTAAAGACCTAAAAATGTGTGTGTGTAAGACATTTGTCTGGATTTTTACAGCTTTGCTTATACACAGAGAATGGTAATGCTCAACAATAGATAGATAGATAGATAGATAGATAGATAGATAGATAGATAGATA
>CAIGQZ010032409.1:22187987-22201133 GCA_903798205.1 Danio tinwini
GGTTTGGAAAAGTCAAGGTTTTAAAACCACCAGAATTTTCTGTTATACCGTTCCTAATGTATATACAATTAAAAGTTTTACATGCTTTTTGTGACTATTTTGTTGGACCCTCCACATCAACAGCTACTGTTACAAAATATTTTAAATATTTCTTCACAATAAAATATATTGTGTTCAATGTGGGAAAAAGTTGTTGTTTTTTACCCAGACACTTAAAAAGAACATAATTTAGAGCAGTAATCACAATACCGTGATACCATGAAACCATGATTTTTTTTATCCAAGGTTATCATACTGTCACAATGGGTAAACCCATACTTATAAGAAGCGTTTTCAAGTATTCTAATATGAGAAGCTTTTTCAAGTATCATATTCAATGTAGAAAAGCTTGTTTGGAAGATTAAACTATTCAAGATTTACATAATCATATATTTCTGAGTATATTAATAACTTTCTTAGATTGTTACTCATGGCAGGCCATTTGTAAAGTGATTTGTATCATTTAATTTAAAAGACAATTCAATCCTGTTCTTCTACACAAAGTACTGTCTCTCTCCAGTAAAATATTAAGCCGTACAAGTCTGAGATGTTTATTATAAGCTTGGTCAGTAGCACAGCAGCGCAGTATTAACAGAAACTAAGTTACAGTGCCCACGAGATAAATAAATCACAGCAACAGCTCACATCAAATGAGGGACGTGTTTATGAAGGAGCCATTAGGTCAATACTCACGGTCCTGTGACAAAGACAGATGCTGCAATAAATCATTACAACAGATAACAAGTTTGATGGTACTTTCAACGAACCTCGGGCAAAAAAAAAATTCCTGCTTTCCCAAGGTACGCAAATCCAGACCTTTTGAGGGAGGTCAGAGGAGTCAAATACCACAAGGAAATCTCCTCGAGATGAACCCCGAAAAAAACGAAAAACCTCCCTCAGGGTGCGTTCAGACTGGCTCTGTTGCTTGGAAACCAGACGTGTTTGTCTTATGTTTTGTATTATGTCCTGTCTTCGGAGGCAGAAATTTCGGTATGTATGATTTGCATTGAACATGTCGGCCTGGCCGCTTACCTCCGCTGCAGCGCATTGGAGTGATTTACTTGGAGCCGACTGTGGATGATAATGAGGTACTTGTGCGGTGAGTGACGGGGTTGCTGTTTTCACAGGAGGAATCGCAGTGGGGCAGCTCCCTCCTGGCTCACGGCCCCTCTGGCTCCCCCATTATGCTCAACAAAGAATGTAAATCCACTGTTAGCTATTAGAGTCCCTCCTCTCCTCCTTCCCACACAAGCCCCTGCTCTGAAGGGGCACTGAGAACATTCCACCAAAGCTGTGGAATTTCACTGTTTTCAGAGAGGGAAATCGGGGAGAATTGAGGAACGTAAACGTAGCGCCTTAATTCTGTTATCTGAGGTAGTTTTGATATACAGAATAGGCATGGGCCGGTATAAGATTCTGAGGGTATGATAACCTTGGATAAAAATATCACAGTTTCACAGTATCACGGTATTGTGATTACTGCTCTAAAATATATTCTTTTTAAATGTCTGTGTAAAAAACTAAAAGTTTTTTTGATCACAATATATTTTATTTTGAGAAACATTTATAATATTTTGGAGCAGTAAACGTGCCAGGCCAAATAATGAAAATTAATCATTGACGTCTGCTGTCTTCATTAGTTTCAAAAACACAGATTTATTTACAGTTTTCTGCTGGAGATGCTGAAAAAAAAATGTAAATAAAAAAATCTTACACATACCTAAGGAACGGTATTAGAGAAAATGTTGGCGGTATGAAAACCTTGACTTTTACAAACCATGGTATACCTTGAAAACGGTTATCGTCCCATGCCTAATACAGAATAACCAGTGTGGTAATAATTAGACTTTTGGTCTAATCATGAACAATACTGTATGATTCATTCTGAATGTTTTGCATTCAAAAGATGTGATGCACTTTAAAGGGATAGCTCACCCAAAATTGAAAGTTCTGCCATCATTTACTCTTTCACGCTTGACTTGTTCCAAACCAAATAGATTTTTTTGGTTCTCTTGTCAGGTCACAGTACAAAAAAGGGGATAGCTTACCTAAAATTGAAAGTTCTGCCATCATTTACTCATGCTTAACTTGTTCCAAACCAGATCAAGTGGGCTTTTTTTGTTCTGTTGAATGCAAAACAATATATTTTGAAGAATGTGAGAAACCTGTAACCATTGACAACCATAGTAGGAGAAACAAACGCTATGATAAACAATGGTTACAGGTTTTCAACCTTTTACTAAATAAATTTTTTCATGTTCAACAGTACAAAAAATGGGATAGCTCACCCAAAATTAAAAGTTCTGCCATCATTTACTCACATTCGACTTGTTCCAAACCAGATCAAGTGGGCTTTTTTTGTTTTGTTGAACGCAAAATAATATATATAAAGAATGTTAGAAACCTGTAACTATTGACATCCATAGTAGGAAAAACAAATACTGTGGAAGCAAATGGTTACAGGTCAGGGTCACAGTAGGATGAAAGCCAACGGTTACAGGTTTCCAACTTTTTTCTAAATAGCTTTTTCATATTCAACAGTACAATAAACTTGATAGCTCACCCAAAATTTTAAGTTCTGCCATCATTTACTCACGCTTGACTTGTTCCAATAAAGGGTGTTTCTTTTGTTCTGTTGAACACAAGATAATATATTTTGAATGTTAGAAACCTTGACATCTATAGTAGGAAGAACAAATACTGTGGAAGCCAATGGTTACAGGTTTCCGACCATGTTCAACAGTACAATAAATAGCATAGCTCACCCAAAATTGAAGGTTCTGCCATCATTTACTCTTTCACGCTTGACTTGTTCCAAACCAGAACAAAAGAATATATTTTGAAGAATGTTAGAAACCTGTTACCATTGACATCCATAGTAGAAAAATACTGTTTAAGCCAATGGTTACAAGTTTCCAGACTTTTTTTTTTTTAAGTATCTTCTTTCATGTTCAGCAGTACAAAAAAAACCTCAAACTGGTTTGGAACAGTAAATGATGGGTGAACTATTTCTTTATAACATGATATTCTTTATTGCCATTGATGCTTCAAAGAAACTATAACATCCATGGAACATTCCTCGAGAAATATGAGAAATGTGCTTTAGATTATGAAAATTCAACCTAAAGAAAAATGGCTCTTTGAAGATCTTATTTGGGGTACCAAAAAGTTTTTTTATGACATCACTTTGAAAACTAATTTTTGGTTCTTCCTGGTGCTTTTATTTTAGTGTTGTTTAGCCTTGTATAAAACTCCTTTCAGAGACTAATTGCTCATAATCAACCGGTAGGGAGCACATTCTGCTTTAACTGTCTTTACCAGCATGAAAAGTAAGGGAGCACATCAAGACCTGAAGGTTTCACTCAGAATGATGGATTCTTACCGTTTGGTCTCTTGGGTTTCTTCTGTCTTTTCATGCTATGTGGTGTCACATTTTACTTTCACATCCTGTAGCTTTTCAAAACATATATGAAAAACAAATAGCATATTTTTAGGTTTTAATGCAATTCATTTTTGAAAATTCAGTAAATGTTAAGAAAAGAAACATGAACTAACCATGAACAATACTTCTAGAGGATTTATTTGTTTTAGTTAATGTATATGTACATGTAGTAATGTAGTAATACATTAATAAAAACAAAGGTTGTGTTTGTTAACGTTGAGTTGATTGACCATGGACTAATGACATTACCAAAGGTTAATAAACGTGTTTAAAACTATACTTAGTTCACACAATCATCACCACACAATGATACCCCCATGTTCCAAGAAATACCATTATTTGGTCTCTTTCGTGCTATACATTATAGAATTAATTGAAATAATGGTCAAGGAAATGTTTTATTTGTAAAATACACATAGTTTATCACTAATCGCAAAGAATGAACCACTAGAAACCATGTATATCAACATTACTTAAAGGGATAGTTTACTCGCCCGTCACTTGTTCCAAACATGTCGGAGTTTCTTTCTTCTTTGGAACACAAAGGAAGATATTGTGAGAAATGCTCAAAACTTGTTAACTTCTATAGTTTTTGTATTTTGTGCTATGGATGTTAAAGGTGCAGTAGGTGATTGTGTTCAGAAACATTTTTATTGTGCTGGTTAAAAGTCTCTTCACATTCCAATAGTATGATTAAAGTAAATGATCTAAATGTATTTATGTGCATTTTTATATTCTGGGTAAGCAAAACTTGTCAGGCCGATAATTCCTATAATTCTGATAAGTAGCCCAAACTGTCTGTCAACAAATGTAGATTTACATCTGCTGCCATTCACACAGATCCGCCATTTGCGTTCACCTTTAAACGTGAGAGAGAGAGAGAGAGCAGTAAAGACAAATGCTGAATCAAAACTTTTTAAAATCCTGAATCAATATTGGCTGAAGTATTTCTTTTAGATAGGTCATGTTATGTTTTAAACCTATTTTAGTCACGCAAAGCTCATGTAGATTTTGTTGTTACGAAAGGGTTATATGCACGAAAGTGTTGTTCAGCCACTGAAATCTTCTGGCAAAAGATTGATGTGACTATTTTCAATTTCATAAGAGACCTTTTACAACATCGATAATGTTGATTTTTTTATTTAGTTTAACAACAAAACATCGGTAAATAGCGCTATTCCACCTAGCCTGCTTTACTGAGGTCAAGTTGGTTTTATATTCACATAACATTGGTTGATTTTTGAACAATGACAACTTGCTCCCTATATTGTTTACCATGCTACTTTAAATATTCGCTCTGAAATAGCATGTCAGTATGGCTTAATAAGTATGGCTTAGTAATTCCTGCATGCCGCCGGCCAACCACTAAGCACACAGTAGTCGCTTTAGGACAAGGTGCATGAGAGACAGCGATCCTTGCATGCAATATTGCATATTATTACAAGTTTTGCTTGCTAACTTTACAACTGAAAATGTGCTAGATATAATACAGTTTTTCGTTCAGAATTGTACTATTATAAAGTTCTATTAAGTTTTCTAGCTGGCGAATGACATGATCTAGTAGCGGGTTTCTGTCATCTTTAATGTGCGTATTCCTTATTCAGGAGGCGTGGCTTTGGACGGCAGGAGAGGGACTGTGTTTCAAATATATTATGCTAACCGTTTAGCATTTAGGAAGATCACCTACTACACTGTTAAGGTAAATGCTTACAGGTTTTCAGCTTTCTTCAAAATATCATTGTTTTTAACAGAAGAAAGACACACATTCGTCGGCGCAATAGCTTAGTGGTTAGCGTGCTGACATATGGTGCAGTAGCACATCAGGGCGTCCCGAGTTCAAATCCCGGCTCAAGGACATTTCCCCTCTCCCACTTCGCTTCCTGTCCTATCTAATACTTTCCTATCTAATAAAGGCAAAAAGGGCAAAAATAAATCTTAAAAAAAGAAAGACACACATTCATGTTTAAAACTACATGAAGTTAAGTAAATAGTGAATAAATTAAGTGTAACACTCCTTCGTTTTGTATAAAAATCCCTGTGTACTTTGACTACATAGAAATTAAAATTACTGAAGTTGTTTGATTTTTTCCTGCATCATCATCAGCATCATCATCTTATCATCATCATCATCATTATCATCATCATCATATGGCTGAATTATGCATTTTTGTATACGCTTTCCTCTCTACAACAGTCTAAATTTTCACTGACACAAGTACATTTTTTTTCTACACCAGGAGACATTTAAAGCCAAAAGCGAGTGAGCCAGACTCTTACAGTGTCCTTTGGCACTGTCTGCCAGTTGGTGACCTCTCAATGACAGAGCTGCAGCATGCCAGGTGGGTTTTGCCAGCCTGTTCAATTGTCCTACTGTGCCATTGTGGTGCTGCTGCAATCTAAACTGGAGAGCCGTGCCTCATTAGAGCGGGACATTTGTCAGCCACCTGCTTATTTTATAGCACCCTATAGTATCCAGCGGCAAAATATATCATTTGAAATGCTGACAACGCAAACTAACATTACGCTCTAAATAAAGTCTGCTGCTGTTTCTTTTGCAATTTTTGTGTGTAATAAGTCGTGGTTTCCAGTCTGCACGTTGGTGTCAAAGTGCCGTGTAGCAGAAGTTCCGCTGACTTTCATCCTGCTGCGCAATGGATTGAACTGTGAGGTTTTTACATCATCTCTGGAGGTTCGGCTGAAAGGCCACGGCCCGTGCTGGTGTGTGGGTTTTTAGGCTGGGCCTCCGTCAGTGTTGCCTCCTCCTCTGTCATTTGCTCGCCACCAGCTCTCCCACTGAGGAGACAAGGCACTGTCTGCCTGCGGTCTCTCTCATCTGCTGCACGGGATGCTTTTTGGGTGGAGTATCAGGGAGAGCAAAATGCAGCCCAAAAGCTCCTTGATATTCAGGTTGATGTTTGTTTGTCTAGCACAATATTTCTTAAGCGTTCATTTATTCAGGCATTCACATTTTTTCGACAGAAGATGTTTGTGTGTGTTTGTTTTATCACAGTGTGAACTTGTGTGTGTTAGCTGGTTTAAATGGTTGAGGCCCAATCCCAATTCTAAGGCCCAATCCCTAAGGCCCAATCCCAATTCTATTTTTGTACCCCTACCCCTTTGTACCCCTACCCCCTACCCCTTCCCTTCTCCTTGGCCCTTAAAAACGAGTGTGAAGGGGAAGGGCTTCAAAATTTACCCCTAAGAATTGGGACAGAACTACAGCACCTGCACATGTCATCATATGTCATCGCAATCTCTTGCTTCATATGAGATCTGACGATCGTGACTGTTGTAGTTATTCCAGTTGTGTTATTTTTTGGTATTTATCATCAGGACATCACTGAAGTCATATATTATGTTATCATAACGATATAATGTGGCAATCAGATCGTAACTATACTGCACATTTACACAGTGGCCATATTCATCTATGTAAACACACCAAAAACAACATTCACATTATAGCAGACACTGTAAAACGCTCATTCTTAGCCACTAGACTTTTCTGACAGTGTATTCGAATGTCATCAAGTGTCAGAATGTTGTGGGGCTGCTGTACAGGAGTTATTATTAGGGATTATAGATCGCGAAATTAACGGTTTTTATTTTAGGGTTTTTTGATAAAAGCATGACGATAAAACATGAACACTGTTATGAATATATTAAAACATGTCTTTGTTTGTGTAAAAATTTGTAATAATGACAAAAAATACTAATTTGTGGCTCTCCTTACTTCCGGGTGCAGCGAAACTGTCGCTGTAGCTGGTGCATTCTGTGAAATTTTCTTACCCCTTGGTAACTAGTGTGCTCCTGAAAAATCTTCGTTTGAAGGGATGTATACCCCTTCCCCTTAGTCCTATGCCTTCAAGCTAAATAGAATTGGGACACCACTACCCCTTCACATGAACGCGCAAAACAAGGGGTAGGGGTAAGGGGAAGGGCTAAGGGGTAGAATTGGGATTGGGCCTAAGTCTATTTAACTGATTATATTGTAATTACATTACAACATCGATGCTGTAAGAGGAGCCTTATGAAACTGAAAATAGTCAAAGCTTTCACTGGAAGTTCATCATTAGCTAAAAAACACTGTCTGTGCATATAGCCCATCGATTACCGTTAACATTTATAATTACAAATATAGTTACTCCCCAACACTGTATGTATGTAATCTCATTTGATTGTAAATATTATTTAAACACCATGCTAAGGACAAACTCAATACAGTTGTGAGTCAAATCTTATGTGCTTTTTATATTAAACTCAGAGCTGCTGCCTATGAAGACTTTTCCAGATCAGTAACATGAGACTTCATGCAAGTTTAGATCTTTGAATGCAGCTGCTTATGAAGATTGTAGACATAGATTTTGGGCTTTAAAGGGATAGTTCATCCAATAATGAAAATCTGCTCACCATTTGCTCATCCTCAGTTGGTTTCAAACCATTATGAGTTCTTTTTTTCCAAGTTGAGCACAAATGTAGATATTTTGAAAAATGAGAAAACTTGCGACCATAGAAATCTATAAAAGGAACAAAAAAAATGCATGTTAATGGCTATACTGGTTAACAAATTACTCCTTTTGTGTTTAACAGAAGAATGAAATGCAATCAGGTTTGGAACAAGTGAAAGGGTGAGTAAATAATTTTCATTTTTGGGTGAACTATGCCTCTAATATAGTACAAAACATAATTAATAACATTCATAATAGAGCTGTTCAGTTGTCATGCGGCTCTGCACAGATTTTTGCATATTAAAGCACATCTCAGAGGCAGTAAGTGGTCTCCTGTGGGCGTAAATGCAGGCCGTGCCTACTCCATCATGGGCGACGCTCGCATTAATTGTTCCACATGTGTATCGCGGATTCTGTTTGACCCCAAACAAACATACTGGCGTGTTGAAGCGTCAACATACACATTTTCATTTGCTTCCTGCAGCCACCACCTACTTACCGCCTCCATCCACCCACGTTCCTCTCCACCCTGCACTTCCCCTGCGTGACTGACAGCCCAACTAACAACCCTGCGAACCCCGCTCGCAAACACACATCGGAGGAAAAGGTCGCCCCCGGTTCAAGCTCTCCTCAATAGCGGTGGCACATGTTCATAATCAGGCACGAGGGCTGACACTGATTGTCCTGGCTTTAATGCTGTTCAGATGCAGATGGAGTTGAGGGAGGGAGGATTGTGGATTGAAATGTGGTGATTTGATTCACTGCATCCCTAGATAGTGTTCACTACTCCTAAATTGAGTGCAGGATCTGTCTGCAGAAATTCACCTCAGCGACGAGGGTTTTAAATAAGGTGTGTAATACAGTGCTCAGCATATTTAAGTACACCCCTCACAAATCTATCTTCATTCATTCATTCATTCATTCATTCATTCATACATTTATTCACTTTCTTTTCAGCTTAGTCCCTTTATTAATCTGGGGTCGCCACAGCGGAATGAACCGCCAACTTATCCAGCATATGTTTTACGCAGCGGATGCCCTTCCAGCCGCAACTCATTCACACACACTCATACCCTATGGTCAATTTAAGTAAACCCAATTCACCTTTACCACATGTTTTTAGACTTTGGGGAAACCGGAGCACCCAGAGGAAACCCACTCGAACATGGGAAGAACATGCAAACTCAACACAGAATCGCCAACTGACCCAGCCAAGGCTCGAACCAGCGACCTTCATGCTGTGAGGCGAATGTGCTACCCACTGTGCCACCGCATCACCCAAATTTACCTTTTAAATTCAAATTTTTAATAGGAAGCTAAATAGGAAGCTTTGCAATATTATGTTTGTGCATATACATTAGATTAGTCAGTACTGAAGCCAAATCTGGAGCTTATCTAACAAAATAACTTATGATAATGGTCCAAAAACTAGTACTTTTTATGTTATAGAAAAATTTATGTTATAGAAAAATATTAAATACAAATTTAAAAAAGAGGAAAAATCAAGATAAGCAAACACATCCTATCATATACTAATCCAATCATATACTAACACCATTTCACAGCATTTGTTATTTCTGTCAATTTTTCATTTCATTGTTCACATGCAATTTTAATAAGTATTTGAATATTTCTTAATTATCCTGAATATGTGACTAAAAATTGTTAATTGTTACTTCGTTATAACTGACGTGATAATAGGATAGTTCACCCAAAATTAAAAATGTACTCTCTATTTACTCACCAATAAGTTTATGAGTTTTAAACTTTATGAGTTTCTTTTTTCTTTCGAAAATTTTTAAAGAATATTATGAAGAAAGCTGAAAACCTGCAATCATTGATGTCTATAGCAGGTAATACAAATACTATGAGGTCAATGGTTATGGATTTTTCTTTAAAATATCTTCTTTTGTGTTTAACTGAAGAATAAAAAAAGAAATAAGTTTGTGCATTTTAGGTTGACATCATCGTAAAGGATGACATCATTTTTGGTTTGGAGTGAACTATCCATTTAACTAAAATGTTAACAAAAATTCTGCTTCATTATTATATATTTTTGTTAAATAGGGGCTGTATGAAATTAGGGCTGTATGATAATGACAAAAACTGGCATAGAAGTTGTAGTTAAATAATGTAATTAAAACTGTGTCAGTCCAGTTTTCAAGGTTTAGGTTTAGTTTAGTTTAGTTCAGTGTGGTTTAATTTTCACTACTGAAAGTCCAAATTCTGAAGAGCAAATCCATCGATGCGCAGCTCCACAAGTCCTAAACCAAGCAAACCAATGGCGACAAAACTTCACCAATTGGCGAAAGTGAAGGGGAAAAAACTTTGAGAGAAACCAGGCTCAGTTGGACACGAACATTTCTCCTCTGGCCAGACTCCCTGTGCAGAGCTGCAGTCTAGGCGACGGAGGCGGAAGAACCCTGGACGTCCAATGTCGAGAAGCTACAGGTGTGAGAAGGTGTACAGGATGGCTCACTGGATCAATGCAAAGACTCATCTGTCACTGGGGGTCTTTCGGAAATCAGTCTCATGCCATCCACTTCTCCATGACTGCCACAGCGTCTACTCAGGATACGGCCTGGTCTAGGATTATGGAAACCTCTAGGATAATAAAAAAACCAGACTAACATAAGCACAGATTCCGTTCAAATTATAATGTCTTTTAGGAAGTGTTCCCGGCTCCGGTTGCCCTAAATAATGCAGACTAACAGTCCTTTAGAGGATATATATTGAGATTTAAATATAATTACCTGAGATGATTTAAATAACTCTATTTGGAAAGAATTCCTAATTTTACATTGATTGGGTGTGTATATGCATAAAAGAAAAGAAATGACAAGCATAAATTATTACATTAGAACAAACATAGACATACAAATTAAACACACATCGCTGTATTGGTTTAGAGTCTAACAGTACGGAGTTAAAGAAATACAATAATCAAATATAAAATAACACTGTAAACAATATAGTCAACATTTGAAGTGTATGAATAATACCACGAAAATCAATGTTGTCCTAAAACTATTCAGTAACACCTGTTCTTATTTTGATCCACTTCAAATGTTGACTACTGTCCTTACTGTATGAATAAACACAATCTTTGTTGAAGCTACAAATTTGATCATTTCTTATGCCCAAATGGTTTAAATTATAATCCCAACTCAACATTGCGGATACTGCATCGGAAATATTGCAGATTTGTGCATTGCGATATCGATGCTGAAACGATATATTGTGCAGCCCCAGAGGTGTGGACTCGAGTCATGTGACTTGTACTCGAGTCAGACTCGAGTCATAAATTTGATGACTTTAGACTCGACTTGACGAAATATAAAAAGACTTGCAACTCGACTTGGACTTGTACATAAATAACTTGTGACTTTCACTTGGACTTGCGCCCATTAACTTGTGAAACTTTGCTCTCTCTCTCTCTTTCTGTGCGTGTGTGTGACAAAGAGCATGCGCGCATTCGGCACGACATCCAATCAAAGCACCGCAGATTGTTTTGATTCGACAGTCCAACATGACTATATGGCGCCGGAGTGGACAAAAGTCAAGCGAACGCAGAGAGACCGAGCCTAGTTTATACAGTCATTGGACCGAGCCAATACTCGCGCGCCAATACTCGGTCTCTCTCGCGCGTACATATGGTCTCTCACGCGCATGTTCAGTCTCTCTGCGTTCGCTTGACTTTTGTCCACTCTGGTGCCTCATGCCATTTGTTCTTTTGCTCTCCAGAGATCATCCCGTAAATTGGTTATCCCAAGAATGTTGATATGGTTTCTATATTGCTACACTATTTATTAATAACACACGAAAAACTTGAAAGGTTAAGGTATAAATTCTATAATAAAATCTAGTGTTTTAGGTATACTGCCTGTGTTTTAGGCTAGTATTATTTACAACTTGTTAATGAATGCTTCAGCATACTGTAGTATTAGGAATAGTGAACTGATAAAATGAAATACAGAGTTTTACTACTGTAAAGTGTGGTGAATTGTAGTATAATATACCCTATAGTGTAAAAAAAACTGCACTGGGTAATTTGTTTTTATTACACTTGCGTTACTGGCAACGCAGTGTCGCAGTGGGTAGTGCTGTCGCCTCACAGCAAGAAGGTCGCTGGTTCAAGCCTTGGCTGGGTCAGTTGGCGTTTCTGTGTGGAGTTTGCATGTTCTCCCTGCGTTTGCGTGGGTTTCCTCTGGGTGCTCCAGTTTCCCCCACAGTCCAAACACATGTGGTACAGGTGAATTGGGTAGGCTAAATTGTCTGTAGTGTATGAGTGTGAACGAGTGTGTGTGGATGTTTCCCAGAGATGGGTTGCAGCTGGATAAGTTGACGGCTCATTCCGCTGTGGCGACCCTGGATTAAAAAAGGGACTAAGCCGAAAAGAAAATAAATGAATGAATGTTGTGTTACCATAGCAACAACAGTATTACCACAACAGATTACTTTACTTATCAAGACTTTATTTTAGTTGCCATGATAAAATGGGATTGATAGTGACATTTATTTTAAGAGTGAATAGTTCAGTAGGCTGAAGTTTTTCCTTATTTTTTTCACAGTTACATTTCTGCTTGTGTTAGTTATTGTTTAAATGTTTTTTTTATTTGATTAGTATGGTGCACCTTTACAATGTTTAATAAATGTTTTTAAACTAAAATGTATTTTTACATCCACCGTCTATTCCAGGGGCGCCTTTGAGTAAACTCTAGCCACCTCTGTGGCCACCCCAATATGATTTTACTGTTGACATTATTCATTTAAATGTACTTATGTAAATGCACAATATTTCAATAAATGAATAAATAAATAAATAAATAAATAAATAAATAGCAGCCACTAAATGATTGTGGATTGATTGGTTCCACTAACATAGCTGATTCACTTCCCCACCCCCCTCCCAGATTGTCGTTGACACCACGCACACACCTTCAATATAGACAGCAATGGCAATTTATTATTTACCGTAAGATACATCAATAGAAAAAGCTGTTTTAATAATAATGTGGCTCAAAAAGGAATATAGATAAATTATATTATTAGAGTCTGTATAGTGAGTGTGTGCGTATATAGTAATGCCTTTTGTTCACTTGTTTGTTTTATTAATTAATTAATTAATTATTCTTCATTAATTTTAGACACGGCATATATCGTATGCTGTACAATAAAAGTATATATATATATATATATATATATATATATATATAT
>CAIGQZ010032409.1:22214353-22278909 GCA_903798205.1 Danio tinwini
TATATATCTCAACCTCTCCAAAGCAAGCATGTTTATGAGATCTCTACTTCACATACCAAATGCTTCATTTTTCCACATTCTCAAAATGGCCCTTTTGGCAATTACCATACCAAATAACATGGCTTGTCTTTCATGTTTAATAAACATCTCTAAGTTACTAAATATCCCAAGAACAGCTATAAGTGGACATGGTTCAAGATTTTTTGAAGGGCTTAAGAAAACATTCAAATATATTTTCCCAAAATTCTTGTAATTTAGAACACAACTATATTAAGTGGGTTAGGGATCCTTCTGTATATTTTTAACTTAATTATTTTATTCAGCAATAGTGTATTAAATCTGTATCATGTTTTCCACAAATAATATTAAGCATTATTTATGATGGAATAATGGTATAATGGAATAGGGATAATTCAGCTTTGCCATCACAGAAATAAATCCCATATTAAAATAAAATACATTTAATATCTAACAATATTGCTGGTTTTTACAAATACGTCCAGCCTTGGTAAGAATTCAAAACATCCGAAAAATCTTAACGACCCCAAGCCAGACTTTGTGTTTTAAGCATGCAGGTTATTTCAGGTCCACCTTTGACACTTCCCATGAATGGTATGTAAATTCATGGCCTTCCTCCACACCTGAGTCACCCTCACCTGAAAGCTTCAGAGCCGTTTCTCTAACAGGGTGTCCTGTTCCTACTTGTTATGACAAGTGCAGTATTGGTATAGAAGTCAATGCAGCCAAGCATGCGGAATGGGAGATTTGACTATCTAGGTATGCTCATAATTGTCAGTTTGTGAATATTGCATGGCTTAAGGGTGACTCCCACTCACATTCCTTGATGTCTTGATTTTAATCACCTGTCCGTGTGTCCACTGGCTCTTTGAAGTTATTTTGGGAATTACCTGGTTAGACAATCCTCAGTTTTTTTGTGTTGCACGTTGGAATTCCTTTTTGAGTAAATGTCTGTTTTACAAGAGGAACTGGATTTGGATGAGGGGACGTGAACATTTACGTAGGGTGTGTCTGAATAGCTACTGTAAGTCCACCCCTAACGCTGGTTGTACCTGAAGTGTCTCCTTGCTTAAACAGGTGACCTGGTTTTATTTGTTCCTTATCTGCAGTTCTCACTTTGGTTTTGCCAGACGTTAAACTTTTCAGGAAGTGGCTTTGGTTCAGTCCTCCTAACAGATGCCAACAGCTACAAACTTAAGCAAACAAAAGTTAAACAACAGCTTCAATAGCATGATGCTTCTTGTGATGTACTAATGCTGCTGGAGTCTTTAACCCTTATGTACTGTTGGGGGTGATTTAGAGTCTTAATTTGGCCATAACTTTTTTTGTGTTTCAGCTAGTTGAATGATTTTGGTGACAAATCTTATTTAGACACATTTAACACATATAAAACATCCAATGAATTAAATAATGCTGTAAAAATGCATCAGAGAATTTTTTTTTTAAATGTTTTGCATAAATCTATTAATCAACCTCAGTTCTGATCAAAACTACTAAATTGTTTAGAATATTACAGGATTTTAACCCTTTAATTGCCAAATTTACAAATGATGTCACAGATTTGGTGAAAAAAAACACACAAAATGATGTATTTTCAATATAAAACATAATTGTGGTCTGATTTTTTTTACCTTTTATCAAAGTCTTGAACATGTGAAACAACATTGCCTTTGCATTGTTTTTGATTCATTTTCACAGTTTTCTCCCTAATTTACTGCTGGTGGCTGTTTCTGCCCAATTGACTTCCATTATAACCACTTTTTTTATTACAAAGCCATGACACCATATAATCATGTATTTTTGATTGTTGGTGTTTTTTTCCTGTTGGGAAGAGGTAACATTTGTGATTTTTACTGTTGATCATCAGTTGGCACCCTTAAACCTTTAGATAGGCCTGTGGGGGAAAAAAGCTTAGTTTCTGGATTTTATATGGAACATAAAGCAAATTAAAGGGTGTTTATGTGTTTCTGTGAGTGTGTGAAAGTGACCTTTGTGCCCTTACCCTGATGTGTCTGAGAAAATCAAAATATGCATCTCTCAGAACTACATGGAGTAAGTAAAAACAAAGACTGTGTATTTATGCACCATTAAATGTGGTTATTATGGAAGTCAATGGGGCCAAAACAGCCACCAACAGAAAATTAGGGAGAAAAAATTTAAATCTAACAATGCATCAAAGCCAATGTTGTTACTTATCGTTCACGTGTTCAAGACTGTGATAGAGGGTTTAAAAAAATCCAGTCCATTTTTATATTGAAAATACATCATTTTGTGTGTTTTTTCACCAAATCAGTGACATCATTTGTGAGTTTGGCAATTAAAGAGTTAAAATCATGTAATTTTCTAAACATTTCAGTGGTTTCAGTAGACTGAGGTTGATTAACAAATTTTTGCAAAAGAATTAAAATATATATTTTTCTGATGCATTTTTACAGCAGTTAAATTAATGGATGTTTTCATCCTGAACATAACAAAAGGGTAGTAAACTTGAACAGTGTACAAGGGTTAAAATAAAGGGTCCTTATTGACATTGATGGATCCACTGAGAAATTTTGGAACTTTCCATGGATATGTTCCATTACAGAAAATGTTATTTTTTGGTGGCATAGCTTCCACAATAAAATGTGGTTAAAATGGTTAAAATGTTCAAAAATAAAAATGAATTGTTTTTAAGAATTGTTCACTTTAAGAACCCTTGAAAATGCAAAATTGTTCTTTATATTTCTAAAATATCATTTGTTCCACTCTTCTGATTCTTAAAGCTTAAATAAATCACACTCCAAAAAGAGAGGACAAAAGTTTGATGTGCCTGTATTGTATTAAAGTATTAATGTATTAAAGTGATCATAAAGGTTGTAAACTTTAGAATTTTACCAGTTCTAGCTCATGGTCACCTGTTGACACCTCTTGTCTGAATGCTAAATGTTTATTGGCAGACATTTGCTTTCAAGAAGTTCCAAGTATGGAAGTTTTGATGTGATCAGTTAAGAAGTAATCAGATTAGTAATAGTCATAATCTAGTCTGCAGTCAGAATTTCACATTTGCATATTATTAGAAGTGTAGAATCAGAGGTTGGAGTGTTAAAGGTCCACAATTGTGTTTCAAATATAGATGGATGTAAAATGAACTGAATCCTTTAAGTTTAAGTTTAAGGCATGATAGACAGACAGACAGACAGACAAACAGACAGACAGACAGACAGACAGACAGACAGACAGAGACTTAAGGTTAATAGGGATGATAGAAAGATAGTTTAATTGTCTAGATAGACAGACAGACAGACAGACAGATAGAGATTTAAGGTTTATAGGGATGATAGAAAGATAGTTTAATTGTCTAGATAGACAGACAGACAGACAGATAGAGATTTAAGGTTTATAGGGATGATAGAAAGATAGTTTAATTGTCTATATAGACAGACGGACAGACAGACAGATAGATAGATAGATAGATAGATTATATGATAGATAGAACTATTGATAAACAGACAGAAAAAGACTTAAGGTTTATAGCAGGATAGATAGAAAAATTGATTGATTGTCCAGATCCAGTCCACAAAGACAGACATCGCTACTCACCTTGTGATTGTTTGATAGTGAACTGCCTGGTGCATCAAGGTCCCAGCAAATGGTTCAGGTTTGATGATCTTTGACAAGTATTTTAAATGTGATAAACGAAACAAAATAAAGCAATATTTATGCATAGTTATGTTGTCATGACATCAGCTTAGCAGCACGTAAATGGCGAACTGAACTGAACTGAGGTTTATTCTTTACTGGATGAATTAGTGAAGGTTACTGGTACCGGGCAAACATGCATTGAATGGAAAGTTGTGTTCACTAGGGTGTAGCCTTCCATAAATAATCAGATCATAAAGCAGTTTAAATCTAAATCAACACATCCCCAGTATTTTAAATTAGAATTTGAATAATTTCCATGCATGTACGAGTAAGCACACTGTTATGAATTATCAATGTCTCTTTTTGTTGTCTTTGCTGTAAAATTACAAGGGGAACTCCCTTCTACATCAAATCGAGAACAGTTTTTTACCAGCATAAACTCCTCCACTTCTATATACATCTATTAATTATACAGCTGTTTTTAAATGAAAATATACAATATTTCTTAATATATTATCAATGGTATAAATTACAATTATTTAAATGGTGTCAGAGAAATTCAAACTGTCTCCAGATGCAGGAATCACACACACACACACACACACACACACACACACACACACACACACACATAAACTTACAGCCTAGATAAGATTAAAACAAATTACTAGAATGTGAGTTTGAATGATCTTGGAATTCCTCAGTCCTTGTTGACTCTAAATGAAAATAATTCAGATACCTGCCTGCTTTAATGGCTCTCATACATTCCATGATTGAAATTGTCAGTGGATGAGAATAAATGACCTTTTAGTGTTTTAAGGCATATTCAGGAAGTGTCTAGACATACAATATCTGCCATAAAATTCCGTTTTATTGCGTCTGTCATTGACACACAATTTAAAATGGCTTTCTATTTTCTGCAGGTTACAAAATAAGATTTATTTTTTATAATATCTTCTTTTTTTTCAACCAAAGTAGCAGACTCTCGGATTTGTAATGACATAAGTGTAAGCAAATGATAAGAAAATCTTAATTTCTGGGTGAACTTTCCCTTTAAATCTAATGTTCATAATTAGTAGAAATGTTTTGAAAGTAAAGATAATGCTGTCTTGTTACCGTAATTACAGAGAGTCCAGAGGGTTTTCCCACTGCGTCTGTCCTCATCATCCCACCTATGAAAAAGTACCTAACTTGAAGATGACTTCAAATGTTTCATAGAAAGTCTTCCTAGCAATTTTTAAGAGTAAAAAAAGTGTACATTTATTCTCTATTATTTTAAATAGTTTGTAGATGACTCTCCAGAGGTTTACTCATATCTTATGAAGCACGTATTGCCTCTTGCATGGATCTCAGATTTCCACAGCATGAACCTGTGTTTTTGCTGTGTAAATTCACTTTGAACAGCTAGATGAAAGTTTCAACACCCAGTGGATACCCTGAATCCGAACCTAGTGGCCGGTGTTTGTGTGAGAACAGGTTGTGTGGGTAAATTCAGGGTGAGAATGTCGGGGTGGATCTTTATGTTTACTTATAAGTTGAGAAATTACTCAACTGAATACGGGAGTGTTTTTGTTTTCATGAGGCCACGCCTGTCAATTCATCTCACAGCCTGTTTATTCAATTGCTTCATGTATAATAAGATGTTCAATTTGTAGGTAATAATCTACTGATATTCTAATATCATTCTGTCATTTTTGAATTTATGTATTGTGACTTGAAAAACAGGCACTCTGGGAAACAAATTTATTTCAGCCTCAGTTGGACTGATTGAATTCTTTAGGCAGCTCAGCAAAACAAACTTTTGCTGTTGGTGATTAATACTGGTGGTTCACAAACTCTTAGATGTTTGATTGAACTTAATGAGAAATTTCAGATTTAAATAATTATTATTATTTTTTTACATGATAAAAATCTAAGGGTGACGCAGTGGCGCAGTAGATAGAGCTGTCGCCTCACAGCAAGAAGGTCACTGGTTCGAGCCTCGGCTGGGTCAGTTGGCGTTTCTATGTGGAGTTTGCATGTTCTCCCTGCGTTTGCGTGGGTTTCCTCCGGGTGCTCCGGTTTCCCCCACAGTCCAAAGACGTGCAGTACAGGTGAATTGGGTAAGCTAAATTGTCTGTAGTGTATGAGTGTGAATGAAAGTGTATGGATGTTTCCCAGAGATGGGTTGAGGCTGGAAGGGCATCTGCTGCGTAAAACAAGTGCTGGATAAGTTGGCGGTTCATTCCGCTGTGGCGACCCCGAATTAATAAAGGTATTAAGTCGAAAAGAAAATGAATGAATGAATAAATAGAAAAATCTGTTGTATTAGATTTTCATTTAATTTATTTCTTAATATTAGAAAATAAATAAAGATTATAATAAATTTTGTACATTTATTTAGAGAAGATGCCCACTGAAATGTCATTTTTTTGTACAAATGTCAGTACTTTTACATAGCCAAAACGTTTTGTCCAGCATATTTATACCAAAGGATCATTTTGTATGATGCAGCTCTAAAATAATTGACTAATGACTAATTAATTGGTAATTTCAGTCTTTTAAGTTTGCCTCTAGCCCTCAAATCACTAGAATTAATTAATTTGTCACCAATATGTTGAGGTGACTATATAAAACATAGTACTAAAGTGTATGGTCTTTCAAATATTTTTGTCAGAATAAGTATGTGGCCTAATTTTTACACAAGTATATATCAATTTGTAACTGTAGAGTATTGAACAACGGAGTTGAGGATGTTTTATTAACAAGTAGTCGGGCAGGCAATGGTCAGACACAGGTAGGAATGGCTGATGTGAAACTGACATTTCGACACAGTGTCGAGATCCCGAAGCGCAAGTGTTTAAAAAATCCTGCATCAAATAATGATCCGAAACACCCACGTCACGTGACTAAAGCGATTCAAAGCATTGATCATTTCAGAAGTGTTTCGATACCTGGCGAATCTGCGTTTGACTGACAGGATCGGAAAATAACCTCTATTCTTAAGTGGCCTAGTACATGGTGCTTGTGCACAGATTAACTGTGCTGTAAAAATTCGAATCCTGACTTGTGTAAATACTCTGAAATTTTGACTTTATGTATTTTATAAATTTAAATTTGATATGACCAAAACAAGACAGATTGAGAATATGTTACATAATTTCAAAAGTAAATATGTTTAAGAATGCTTGGATATATAACATCAAAATAAAATACGTCAAGAAAAAGCTTTTTTACAGTGCCAAGCCAGTAGCTTTTCACAACGAACCTTAATGTACTAGTCAACAGCAAAAGTATTTATTGTGGATAAGCCTCGTTTTTCCCCATTTGAGTCTATGAATTTTATCTGCATATTGACAGAGAGTGTGTGCTCTTCCCACGCATAACTCCTGTCTCCTGTCCATAGCCATATTACTTGAATGTATATGAATATTCTTTCAGTCTCGCTCTCTAAAATAGTCCAATTACTAGCTCGGAAAAAAGTAATCACAAATTGAAGCACGCACACCCACTTCAGCTTAATGCACAGCAGTGAAGGTAGAGCTGGTGTGTTCTAATAGAGCACTTGTTGTCTAAATGGTCTCTCGGATAGACAAGTTCTCATTTTATGACCTCTTTGGTTAGTTTTAAAAGGGTAAGGACATGGAGAGTTTGACTCAAACATATCTTCCTAGAAATGGGAATAAAAAAAACACACACACACACACACACACACCATACAACTTCACATAAGCGCAATAAACTGCTCCATTGTAATATTTCAGAGTTGATGGAAATACTGATTGATATGTTTGGGGCCGCGTATCCATATTTGTTCAGAGTTTTCTTTGCCTGTCGTCTCAATGGCTGTTTGATCTCTGATTGCGTTCTCAACAAAGGCATATGTTTTCCATACACTGACATTTCTTTGAGTCCTCACACTTTTTAATGCGTGCGCTGTCTGTGAGTGTTAAAGGACTGGTTTGATGAGATGCACATGGAAACGAGTACACATTTTGAGGTGACCTATTTATGATTTAATGGAGTGACTAATCAATCCAATAACAGGGTGAGCATTGTGAGGTCGTGAATTGCAATTTCACATCCACTTTGCTTTTTTCCCCCTCCTCAGATGACAAATCCTAACTGGAACGTGCCTCAGAAGAATTGTTTGTGTCCATAAGACAAGCCCTAGCTTGTGAAAAAAAACTATCGCAGTTTAGTTCTCACTGTGTACTTATGCACTATTCACTCAACTGCCTGGTGTATGAATGGCGTATGATGATTTTGTCATTCAGCGCTGCAATCTGAAAGCCCCACCCCTTCTACTACGTAATTAAAGCAGTGACAGTTGAGTGCGTAAAATTGTCCAACATTCCACTCTGTCTTTTTTCTTCTTTGCTTAAATAAGTGCATTATGTGGGTATTGAAAGTGCATTAAAGAATGGCACAAGTATTTAATTTTATACTTAATTAATAAAAAACTTTTTTTATTAACTTAGAAAATATATGAGATTTTTTAAATTAACAATATATGTTTTTTATTATTTTGTTATATGTACTTAAATGTACTATCAATTATGCATATTTAAATGCAACAAGAATAAAACAAAACTTAAGCATACTGTATGTTATTATTATTCAGTTTATACACTCACCGGTCACTTACACCTTACAAGTACCGGGGTTGGACACCCTTTTGCCTTCAGAGCTGCCTTAATCCTTTGTGGCATAGATTCAACAAGGTACTGGAAATATTCCTCAGAGATTTTGGTCCATATTGACATGACAGTATCACGCAGTTGCTGCAGATTTGATGGCTGCACATCCATGATGCAAACCTCCTGTTCAACCACATCCCAAAGGTGCTCTATTGAATTGAAATCTGGTGACTGTTGAGGCTGTTTGAGTACAGTGAACTCATTGTCATGTTCAAGAAACAAGTCTGAGATGATTCGTGCTTTATGACATGGCGCTTTATCCTGCTGGAAGTAGCCATCAGAAGATGGGTACACTGTGGTCATAAAGGGATGGACATGGTCAGCAACAATATTCAGGTAGATTGTGGTGTTGACACGATGCTCATTTGGTACTAATGGTACCACCACCACCAGCCTGAACCATTGATACAAGGCAGGATGGATCCATGCTTTCATGTTGTTGACGCCAAATTCTGACCCTACTATCCGAATGTCGCAGCAGAAATCAAGACTTATCAGACCGGGCAACGTTTCTCCAATCTTCTATTGTCCAATTTTGGTGAGCCTTTGCAAATTGTAGTCTCAGTTTCCTGTTCTTAGCTGTCAGGAGTGGCACCCGGTGTGGTCTTCTGCTGCTGTATCCCAGCTGCCTCAAGGTTTGATGTGTTGTGCATTTAGAGATGCTCTTCTGCATACCTCGGTTGTAACAAGTAATTATTTGAATTACTGTTGCCTTTCTATCAGCTCGAGCCAGTCTGGCCATTCTCCTCTGACCTCAGGCATCAACAATGCATTTGTGCCCACAGAACTGCCGCTCACTGGATATTTTCTCTTTTACAGACCATTATCTGTAAACTCTAGAGATGATTGTGCGTAAAAATTTCAGTAGATCAGCAGTTTCTGAAATACTCAGACCAGCCCGTCTGGCACTAACAACCATGCCACGATTAAAGTCATTTAAATCACCTTTCTTCCACTTTCTGATGCTCGGTTTGAACTACATCAGATCATCTGCATTGAGTTGCTGCCATGTGATTGGCTGATTAGAAATTTGCGTTAACAAGCAGTTAGACAGGTATACCTAATAAATTGGCAGGTGAGTTTAGATGCGCTGCAACATGGACATTGTCAAACAAAGTGCAACCAAATAATTTCTATATACAGTCTCACAGTGTACTTAATCATTTATCGCATAAAAAAGGACAAAAAGTCATTGGTGTTCTTTTTTTCTTTTTTTCCTTTTTGCAAAATAATCAGTGTGATTGTGCCTGATGAAGAGTTTGTTAATAGAAACGCCTCTTGTTGGCGAAAATAACCTCTGTGAGCAGCAGCATGCAGACTTCTTGTGCTTTTTCATTGATTATTTTGCTTGTTTTCATTACTGTTTCTCGCATAGCCATAATTGAGATGTGAAAAACTGATGAAAAAAAAGAGAAAAACCTGGAGAAAAAAGAGGAAAAAAATGAAGTATGTGTGGGCTGACTGTGGTAGGCTGGTCAGGTGACAGCATTTTAAAGTAGGCAGTTAATGTGTGTGTGTGTGTGTTGGGGGGGGGGGGTGTCTGGGGGCCGACTTACACAGCCGTGTAGGCAGGAAACCTTCCCTGCTCACACACGCACCATGCAGCCATGGGGGTGGAGAGATGCTATGTAGTTAAACCCAAGGCAGCCTGTGGATACAACACTTCCAGCATGACACTCGCAGAGAACGGCAAAAGCTCAGCCACAAACACACACTCACACATAGACACACACACAAAGCAGCAGATCTCAACAGGATACTGCAGTCAGTCACAGGCACATGAGCACTGGAGGAAATGGAGTGACAAGAAAAAGGAAGACACAAATCACACCAAGCGTGCAGGTAAGGCTCTTTTAAAGACGCAACTTCAACTTTTTGATTAGATGGAACGAGAGTTTCTGCAATGATGTAAACTTTTGGCTCAGTCTCTCGAATGCTAAAAATGTGGTGAATTTCATCTCCTCATGAACAGAAAAGAGGCGCCTCACGCTTTGCAGTAAGAGTGGATCCTACAAGCTGCTGAAAGACTGCGATCGTAGTTGTTTTCTCTGTGCTGAGAGAGCATCTGGAATGGAATGTAACAGGGACAGCAAATGTAGCTTTGCTCTTTGTTCTCTGCAGTTAAAGAGAGATAAATGGAGCGCGCACCTATCAGCTTCTTCCCAAACTGCTTGAACTTTGCCAAAGGGACTCGGCTAATGTCATTACGTGAGGTATATTTTTGTTTGCGTTGTATCCTCTTGTGTGCAGATCATGAGAAACTTATTGTGTTGGAGCATGTGTGTGGGTGGATGTGTGTGTGTGCCATGTGCACTCAGGAGCACATGAGTATGTGTGTGTGGGTGTTTGGATATAGGTATTTGTGTGCGAGGGTGTAGCTCGATGTGTGGGTGGATGACCAAGTGCGTGTGCGCACAAGTGAAGTGTGTATGTGTGCATGTGAAATATTCTACCCATCGCATACATTTGGAGAAAGCCAGGGGTGCCTGTCAAACCCGGAGCATTCCTGTGCTCTCTGAAGCTGCGCTCGATGAATGCTGCGAATTTCAGCTGAAACGTGAAGACAAAAGCCAGGGGGACATTTAAGAGGGTTTAGCTCAGACGGATCCCTGGGAATCGCAGCAGTGGGGAAATCCAGTGTTCGGGCTTGTATTTCAGGTTCAGCTGGAGACGGTTGCTGCCTGCCGCCGAGGGGCTTTCCCAAAATGGGGCACAACCAGGAGGGGATACAAAGAGACCCACCTGTGGTGCTGTTAGAATCGCAGTGTCTGCTGGGAGCCTCAAGTGTCTTGCTGTCATTTCCCCGCAGGGTTGGCGATATTTTTCATTTCCAGTTCACTGATTAATGCGCCGATGAATTTAAATGGTGTGTGGTCTGAGAGGTGGTCTCATTCCATCCTTACAAATGACAAAGAGGGACTTTTCTATTGATGTGCCGCTTGCGGTTTTACGTTTAGTGAGAGTAAGAGTGCACAGATTCACTCACTAGCAGAACAATGTATGGAGACCGCCTTATTTAGGGACATAAAAGCAAATACATAGATTGTAAATGCAACATGAAACGTATACACTGACTCAATAATGATTCTGATAGCGATAAGGCCTGATTGATTTGAACTGATTCAATCTTTGGGATTGATTTTATTTAAGGTATTTCAGCGGCATTGCCAGGCTGAGGATATTGAGTTTATCTTGTATATTAATTGTCTAAAATATCTATTCATTGGATATTCCTTTTTTGAGAAACCTGTTTGCATTTGGGATGAGTGTATTTGCCTACATTGGAAATCATTTGTATGGTTGACTGCCTGAATGAGGAAAGAGGTGAAAGTTCATCTGAATTCCTTTAAGATGACATTGCATTCAGGAATTCAGATTCTTGTTAACTCGTGATGGATCTTTGCTTCACTAGATTAGGAATTATTAGCAAAAATTACGAAATAGGACTATCTTTACTCTCTCTTTTTTACCGCACATCCTGATTTTTAAGTCTACCTGAGAATTCTGAATCAAAGAATGCACCTAAATCAAATGGCCGTTTATGAATGATGATGAATAGCGGCATTTGAGCTGTGTTTAACAGGATTGGTTATTCATTACAATATATATCTGGTCTAACTAAACAAAGGCAACATGTCCTTTAGACTATGGTTAAACAAGTTCTAGCCACAGCCCACTGAAGTCGCTGGTGATTGTCAGGAAGAGATTGAGAGAATTCATTCAGGTTTTGGTTGCTATTGTTTGCATCTAAAACAAAGCGCAAAAATATCTAGTCCTTAATGTACCTCTTTGATTTTTATGTCGACGTTCTCTCATTTCTTAACAATGCTATTCATAAACACTATAGCATTGATTTATTATCGTGCTGCAAGTGGAGGAAAATTTGTATTTGCCAGTGGATTTTACTTGATCCACAAGTGTGATCATTGCCAAGTAGTACAGCTGGCATAATTCTGTGTGCAGATTTTACTTCTCATTAAATAGAAAGCTTCTTTCAAATCGTTTACAAATATATTTAAATGTGTTAAGTAAAGTGAAAGATGTCTGCTTCTTGGTTTAAAAAAATTTTGCATTCTCATTTTGTGCATCGCAACTGGATCACTGTGCTATAACATGCAACTGTATTTTTGCATTCTGGTTGCTGAATGTTTTTGAAATGCTTGCGATGGTAATTTGAAAAGGCCAGTGCTGAAATTTATGAAAACGAGCCATTATTGATTTTGATATTACTGAAGAATAGTCATGTTACCATCAGTGTTCTACAGAAATACAGAGTTTTAATAGTGTATAATGTAGTCTCTTTTTTTGCCATTTAGATGTTTCTGAATAGCTAAGGGAATTTATGTCTGGATGTAACAAATAGAATTTAGTTGGTTAGTTCTAATATTTTATGTGTTAAACAAACAAATAACCTTCTTCAACCCCATCTTTTTTCCAAAAAAATAAAAATAAAAATCAGTTTTAGCATGTAGATGTTTCTGAATAGTTACTGGAATTTCATATCTGTGTAAAAAAACAAAACAACTGAATTTAGTTTAGTTTCACTATTTTAAGCGTGGTAAAAAGACACAGATTTAAAAACGAAATCTGGTTATCTGAAAGTGCATTAATCCACTTTAGTGTACAGCAGTTTAATTATGAGCACTTTCTCATTCTTTGTCTCTCACTTTTGTTGTTTGGCTGAAGCAGCTGTGAAATTGATATTTAAAATGTTTCCATACCAGTAAAGGCTCATACTGCGCTGTGTGTGTGAGCAGGGCTGAAGAGACACGCTGTGCAGGTTATGTTTTCATAATTTCTGTGTGCAGATGTGCTCACACTGATTAGGTCAGAACAATATAGGTTAGCAACAAATTATATACATTTTTTGTGTGTAAAATTCATAAATAAATGATAAATAATAATAATTGATAAATGTATTGAAGCTTGATGGATTATTATCTTTGAAACCTTTAGTAATTAAGACTTTGAGATGCGCATTTTGCATCAACTTTGAATGCATCCTTCGAGTTGTAGAAATGGGTTTCTTGATAGATTGTGAAAATTTCCCCAAGTTCATCATCTGCTCATCCTTCCCTTGAAAGCCTTCTCTGAGATGCTGCCTCTGAAAGTGTGAGAGAGAATGGAAAAAACGAGACATTTTGTCATTTGCCAATCTGGCACTTTGGAAACTTTATGCAAATCGTTGGGCACCTCCCACAGCTGTTGTATTTCCCCTTATGCATCCTTTCTGCATTCGGACAAGGATTGAAGAAGAGAGCTGATGGTGTGTTGTGAATGAGAAGATGTGGTCAGTTAGGTAAACTCCCATACTTTCTGCTAATCTTACTTTCTGGTGAAACCCCGGGTGTCTATTGTAAAAACAGCTCTGCTGTCTGAAGAGGGGGGAAGCAAAAGGGGAACATAGGTTGTACACAAAACTCAGTGATTTCCCATATCAGTGTACAATAACAAAACAACTTAATTGAGTGAACACATACATACATTACTCATTTCTTGAAATGCAAATTTCAGCATTTGGCATGCGATTGGCGATGCTGCAATTGAAATTGTGTCTTATGAAAGTAATTGAAGCTTTCTACATTTCCATTGCTGTTGATTCAGTCTTAAATTGTCTTTTGTCCTTTGGGATGTTTTAAATGTAATATTTTCAAGGTTAACCCAGAATTTAGGCTTACAAAGCACCTAAATACAGAAGGAAGTGTTGTTTTAAAGTAATATTGACTAAAAGTGAATTAAAAGCTATTGTTAACTTCCTCCTCAATCGGATTAAATGTTCTGAACTAATTTTAGAGTAACAATTGAGCACTAAGATAAACACGCTCAGTTTATACCAATGATAATTAATATCCTGATAACAAAATATTTCAAATAAAGATTATTTAATGATTGCTTGCAGCAATTTCTTCATAGCAAGAACCATTTTCACTTAGAATGGTTATTACGGTGTCTCTGTGGTCCTTTGGAGATTGAAAAACTGGGATTTGAAAGGTTTGTCTACTGGCTAATAAGTTCTTTAAAGCAATGCTTCCCAAACATGTTACTTTAGCTTTGTGGTGTACCAACAGTAAGTAGTACTGTAGTTTTACTAACTACAAAAGTTTGATGACAAGTTAGTGAAATGAACTTATTGAAGCTTGCAAAAAAAAAAAAAAAAGTTTGGTAACCATAGCAACAGAGGTCGAGAGCGGCGTTTCGTCGGAAAAAAAACTCGGATTATTTTATTACACATTTACTTATGCCTATCACAACCATATTATTGTATTTATGTATTATTTTTAAATAAGACCATTTAAGATTAAGACATTTAGGTTTACTGAATGAATATGTAAATCTTCGAGCGAAATTGACACTCACTTCCTTTCGCGAAAGTCATTTCGCGTATTGGGATTTTAAACACATCCCAGCGACTCCTTGCTGTAATTTTAAATAAAATGTAAAGTATTCTCGAATTGGGAGTACAACAAAATGTACTGACAAATTTCCCTTTGAATTTACTGTTGAAATCTTTATCATCTGCCTACAAATGAAAGTTATGATAAACTGACGCCGCAGTTTTGTCCCTTTCTGTTCTCAGAAACATGCACGTACGTCGTCAAAAATTGATGTCATCTCACCATATAACTTTTGCCTTTTTTGCACAAAAGTCTATTTTTGACTTAGGAGTTTCCTCAAATCGTGTGCATAGGCTATATATCATAGGCCTGACTGCGGTGCGTTGTATATCCACGCGCCCCGGCGGGACGGCCCCGGCGGAGGGGGATTTCTGAAGTGAATGCTGGTTAGTGAAGTCAGCAGCGTTCATGTGAATGGGGCAGCAGTGGCATTTCCAAGCCATTCCGTATGTTAATGCACAGCGTGAAAGGGCGGCCGGCGCAAGGAAGGGGGAAATGACAAGCAGATGAATGAAACATGCGATGAAGAACATGAAGTGTTTCTGCCCTCTCGAAGGAGCCGTACTTTCATTTTGTCGAATGCGCTCATTTTTTCATGCCTTTCTTTCTTTTCTTTTCTTTTTTTTCTCCTGGACACAGAGAAACAGATTGTCCGCTATCAGCGGTGATGGTGCGCGAAGGAAGAACGCGAACGCATGCAGCGAACTCAAACAAAAGGTGCGTCCTGTGTCTGTTTTATGATTTTATTGTACCATAAGCTGCAGATTGTACATGCTTTGTTTAGCGTTTGCTTAATCCATGTATCGTTCAAATGGCATGTACACAAAACTATAGCGTTAATGTTACAAATATAAAACATGCTGTATATGAAAAATAAAATAATTTCTTGTTCTCGCTTCTTCCTGCATTTATGTTACTTTGTGCCTAAAACCCCGAACTTACAATGCCGCATGCACGAGACACACACAGAGCATGCAGTGTGTGTGTGTGTGTGTGTGTGTGTGTGTGTGTGTGTGTGTGTGTGTGTGTGTGTGTGTGTGTGTGTGTGTGGTATCTGACAAATGCATTTCATAGAGAGACGAGGAGACTGTGAAAAAGTGATTTAACGATTTGTCACAGACGTTTTTCCCTTATTTTTGTTATTTAATGTAAGGACCATTTGGTGGAGGGTGATGTATTCTTTTTTTTTCCTCTTCTTGAAGTGAGGTTGGAGGGGAGGGTTTGTGAACTGAAGAAAAGGAAATTCTTGTGTGTGTTTTGGAATGCTGTTGCCCCGGGGGGACTGAAAGAATTGAGTTGGGGAATAAGAGAGGGGCAAGTTTAGAGAGGGGAAACAAGGGGGGACACAGTTCCCCTTTCCTCCTTTTCTCCCCCCTAAATGACAAGGATAACACCACAGCCTAGGAAGATGAAGTGCAGTGGCCGGACGCCTGCAAGTGGACTGAACGAACACATTATGTGTATATGGATTCAACGAACCCGCTCACCCCAACACCTCTCATTACAATTGGGGAATTGGGGGCAAAAACGTTGAATTGATTGTTAATAACTTAAACTAGTGCTAGTAGTGATACTAAAGCAATTATTAAGCCACAATGTTCTGAATAAGCAATTAAAATTGTGCTTGCATATTTAATGAGTAATTTGCAATTAGTCTTAATTCATTTGATAATTTTCCAATCTGTGCGTGCAAATGGTGTCATGCACCCACAAATCATTAGCCTATTATTTTTTTAAATACCTGTTTAGTGTGAATTTGTACTTTTTTTTCAAATATTTTCCATCAGGGGGCACACATGAGACACTCTTTGTGCAGAGGTTGAAGAGAGGAAACCTTATGTGGAAGATGTCAAAAACGGTCCTATTGCCCATCTTAATTTGTTTGTTGCTGATATTGTAAAATATGACTGCAGTTTAGCATTATCAGTGTTGACAGTCTGCATTTTTCTTCAGCTGATCTTATGCTTTTGAGCTTACTTTGCGTACTTAAAAGGCTCAAAGCCTGGCGTGTCATATTTGTTGAATTCTTCTCTGGTGCACAGGAGAAATTGGATTAATTCTTAGTAAACCTATGTCAAAATGTAATTTCAATTTTCGGCACATGGCATGTCTGATCAGTTACAAAGTAGCGCATTAACAGAGTCTTCTATGTGCTGTCAGACATGTCAGTGAGGTTTTTTTTTATCCTTTTTCTTTTTGCCCTCAAAAGTGCTGTTAATGGATCCAGTACCTCAACTGGCATAATGATAAGGATGTGAATGATTCATACCACAGTATATTTCAGTTAAGTACCTCAAAGTGCCTTAAAAGAGCTTCCCTTTTAATAGCAACGGCTGTATAATTGCCACATTTTCGCATTCAGTTACACAATAGTATTTTACACCTTTTATCCACAGTGTAGAGTTCACTGCTACCGGGGTTGTAATTAATATAAAGTCCGCAATTATTAAAAGCAAGGAATGACGTAATTATTTGTGCGATTTGAGATTGTTTTGCAAGTGAAGCCCTCATCTCTGGAGATTATTTGAGTTGTGATGAAGAATCGCCCACACACAAATGTGAAATATTCTAATGAGCAATCTGTCTCACTTGAGTGTCATCTAGCTGGTCCGTTTCAACAAAATGTTCCTTCACAGTCCTGAAGGGTTTCATTTGAATTGGATGTGTTATACAACCTAATCTTGGTCCAAGATGGATGGAATGGTTTTGTGAGCAATATATGCACTTTTGATATTAACACACATTTATTCTCCTTCTCATGTTCCCCTAGAGCATCAGATGGCGATTCCTGGAACAAGACTTGATAAAACCGAATCTCACACTCATCCTGCACCGGTAGGTTGAACATTTTCCCTATAGTGTCTTTCCTGAGCTTGAGCGAGCTGGGCATTTTTACCAAACACCAGACTTTTGATGGTGTGCTTTTAAAAGCAAGAGTGATGATTGGCAGGTGCCAGACTTGATCCTGGGTCTGTGCGAATAAAGTGAGATTGGTGCACAGCAGGAGGTGCTGGTGAGAAGAAATGCGGTCAAATGTGCAAGAAGAAAAAGTTTGAGAGCAAAGCCTACCAAAAAGAATCAGAATTTTACACGCATGCAGCTCAAACGTATAGAGGATAATAGCCCACACATTATCCTGAGTGCTGTGCTTCTTTAGATGTGAGGATTGATGACATCATCAAATGCTCCCTCGATGTGGGCTCAGCTCGTGGGTAGAAGAGGTGTATGTGTGCAGAGGAGTAAGTGAAAGAGAGCGACAGTACCATCATCTCTCTCCTGCTTTCTCTAAGTGTAAAGCCCGTAGGCTCCGAGCCCAGCGTTTTCACACCCACTCTCTCTGGTTTGTGTGGGTGTTTGAGTGGGCAGCAAACTTGTGACTCATCCTTGTTCAGACCCACACAGGGGCAACTCTTCTCCTCTTTTCTCCTCTCCTCTCCTGTCTTCCACCTCTCCTTCACCTCTCTTGTGTTGTAAGATGTTAATAACGTGCAGATGAACAATCGATTCACTTATTTATTTTCATCAAACGATGACACATCGTCCCCTCTGCTCAACCTGTGACTAGTATCTTTTTTGTGCTTTTTGGAGAGAGTAGTATTACACATGAATGAGGCAGTGGCGTGAGTCATATGTCAAAGATTATTGTACTCACTCGGATTTAGTCCTTATTTATACATCACTGTTCAGACAGAAGACTTTTGTTTCCCTGACAAGGCTGAGTTTCCTTCATGCCTGGTCAGCATCACTATGTAAGTAAAAATTGACTCCAAACTTTCGTGTGTATGTATGTGTGTGTGTGTGTGTGTGTGTGTGTGTCAGATCCATCAGTTAGGCTTAAGTGGCCCTCCATGGTCACAAAAACAGAAATGTGTCACTTTTTTGACTCATCGCTGTTGAAGAATTCAACAGCTGGTGTTTTTAAAGGGTATATGTGCATTTGCTTCTAGCAAACAAACTGACTCAGTTTGCACATATAATGTTTATTCCTTTTTTACATGACATGTAAGGAACTGGGAAAATAATTAATGATTTGCATTTAGTTGTTAAATATTATTATTTAATTGGACTTTATCAGTTTTGTGGTCCCTTTTATGCCAAAAACAGGTCCAATAACCTCAAAATTCCTTTTGGTATCATGGAATACGTTAACTTCCAAAGATAAATTGGTCAGTAGTTTGAAATAAATATATCTGAAGATAAAATACTTCAAATTCTTTGAATCCTTAGTAATTCAAAACTACCCAGCAGGCACACAACATCATGAGACGTTAATATTAGGTTAGATTTAGGTCATGACGTCAGGTGACAAAAATTAAATGTCTAGCCAGCATCTAAGGACAACTTTTTTTGACAGCCAATAACGACATCAAATTACATTGATATTTGGTGGATTATAGATTGTGTTGGAAAGTGACCAAATTCCAACGTCTGATAGATGCCATATTGGTAACGTCCACACAACGTCAAGGTGTAACATGATTAGATGTTGATATTTGGTTGATTTTAGGTTGGACATTGGACATTGACATCAGCCTATTGTTGGGTTCTGATGTCAAATCATTTTTCATTTCAGAACAAAATCGTTGTTGGGGTACAACGTCAATATAACGTCATGTTGATGTCCTGTGCCTAAACCTTCAAAAAAGTGACAAAACCTTCAAAAAAGGGACCTAAACCTTCCAAAACCTTCCAAAAAGTGACATTTAACCTAATGTATATGTGAAAGCCATTGTGCGTCGGCAGACATAACACTGACGGAGAGTCACTGTGGATCAGAGAAGTCCAGTTTTCACCCTGTATCACACGCGAGGGCAGAGGCGGACAATACAGTAACACCAGGAAGTCTGCAGGGGATGTGTGACGACGAGCTGTGCGCCCCTCTTAAATTAAAGACAAAGGGACACAGGCTGGGCCTGTGGTAGACACCCCTAACGTCCCCCAGGCTCCTATCAGCTTTGTCGGCAGATGATCCAGATAAAGACGTGTGTGCTCTGGAGGAAATGAACCCTGCTGACCCGTAGCTCTGTTAACAGCTGGAGAAGAGCCCTGACTCTCTTTCTCGCTCTCTTTCGCTTTTTTAATGTCATGTCTTCCCTCCTTCAGACACTCCCCACTGGCTGTCTTGTTCAGCTCAATCTTCCAGCCCAAGGTTACTCACTGTCTCTTTTTCCCCAATTCTCTTATCTGTTCTTCTCGGAGTCTCTCTTTTTCGGTCGCCCCCACCATTGTCCAGTGAAATCCTGGGCCAGAGTAATCAGTCCCGCCTTTGATTACGCCACTCTGCCTTCACGAGGAATGCATGAGGGAAACTTTATCAGCATTGTATAACATCAGCACTTTCTCCCGGGCCCTAAGATAATTGAAGGTGGTACTCCAGGAAGCCCTGAAAGAGCCCTTGTCTGGGCTGGGGGAGGCTGGGTGCAGAGGGTGGGGGGGCTGGGCGTGAGAGCAGGAAACCCTTCTTGGTGTGGAATGGAATGTATCAAAAGAACGTGTTCGGAACTTCCAGGACGAGGGCGTCTGCCGCTGGTCACCCTCGCTGGATGCAGTGCTGGATATGGGGGGGGGGGGGGGGGGGAAAAAGGAGGGGCGGGGTCCCCGTGTGCACCCCCCCGCGTTGTGTGGCGGGGGGAGGGGGGGCCGGGGGGGGGGGTGGCGGTGGGGGGGGGGGGGGGGGGGGGGGGGGGGGGGGGGGGGGGTGTAAAAGGGAAGCAGTGGCTCTCCTTTTGCACTCTCTCTCTCTCTTTTGCTGGCGGACCAGCCCACTCACAGGATATACGCAGGGGGAAGCGTGGACTAGAGCGGATGGGGTCACCATGGCGCAAGGCGGGGGTCCCGCATCCTGAGTTTATAGGGACAGCCAGAGGCGGCAGGGTGAGGGGTCTTGGGCGTGTGTCAGTGTAAGTGTGAGCTGGGAGTGTGTGGGCAGCTGAGGAGGAGAGAAAAGACGTGGGTGTTGAGGGGGCGAGGACAGAAGAATGCTAGAAGCGGAGTAAGCGAAAGCAACAGTCTCTCATGCTTTTCATCTGACACCTTTTAAAGGGCCAGCCAAGGGGTTGAGAAAGAGCCGCTCATGCTCCTTTTATCGTATCTTACAGTTTCCCACCCAGCATCCACCCAAACCCTTGCAAATGGCACAGGAAAGGCATAACATCACACTTATTAGCAGATTGATTTATTGCTTACTAAAAGGAAATGCTTCCTAATTGTTCTTTAGAATCAGGCTTCATTTTATAATCCATTAATTGAAATGAGAAGGCTAGTATCTTTAGCAATGTATCCATCAGAGTTTTGTAAATATTTCTGGAATATACAATACTTATATTTTATTTTTATTTTCTTTATGGTCATTACTGTTATATTAGACAAACCTTTGGTTAAGTGTTTTAGCAGACATTTTTAATAGCTGTCCAGTGTAGGCACGGGCTGGTATAAGATTCTGATGGTATGATAACCTTGGATAAAAATATCATGGTTTGACAGTATTGTTATTATTGCTCTAATATTTGCTCTTTTTAAATGCATTTTTCCCCCATTGAACACAATATATTTTATTTTGAGAAACATTTATAATATTTTGGAAAAGTAAACATGTCCGGCTAAATAATTCAAATGAATCATTGACTTCTGCTGTTTTCATTTTTAAAATTTTATGTTTCAAAAACACTGATTTCTTTACATTTAAAACAGCATCTTTGGAGATCGTTTCTGCTGGAGGTACTGTTGTTCTAAAAAACAAAAAACTAAATAACGTAAATAAAAAATCTTACACATACTTTAGGAATGGTATAGCAGAAAAGTTTGATGGTTTTAAAACCTTTTTCAAACTTTTCCAAACCGCAGTATACCTTGAAAACGGTTATCATACCATGCCTAGTCCAGAGTAAGATTTATTAAATAAAACAAAAATAGTATTAATTTAGTAAATTACATCAAACCCCAAAAGATACAAGTAGGGTCAGTCATCAAGCCTTGCCTTGTCTTGATCAAAAGTGACAATAAATCAAATCTTTATATTATTTTAAAGAGTCCTGAAAAGAATGCACATTTTCTGATACAGCACTATTGTGCTGAAGTAAATTAGAAGTGTTTCTTGTGCAGCAAATCAGTACCATAGCCATGTGACTACCATCAAAGCTATCATATTTAAATTGTATTGAATTCTGAAAACTGGACTGACACAGTTTCAATTTACTAGAACTTCTATGTTAAGTTGCTTTGACACAATCTACATTGTAAAAGCGCTAGAAATAAACGTGAATTGAATTGAATAATTATTTTTATTACTTGTTAAGAATCATTTGTCCAGGATTCAAACTACACAAGTCACGTTGTATGCTTGTACTTCGCTGTACTACACTCGCTTGTATGCTATTTTCGTGAAGACATTTCTTTGTCAGTTTTTCGCATTACACGCTCTTTTATTGCATCACTTTAAGCAAAGACCAGTTCATTCCAAGAACAGAAGTTTACGAGCGCTTCCATGGCATACTTAAATAAATCAGTCACATGATAGATTTCCTCCGCCATCGTGTTTCATATTAGCCGCCCAGTCAGAATGAAGTGAAAAATGAAGATTGCCTCCGCGTATGCAGAAGGGTCCCATTGTTCTGCGAGGCATCTCCAGCAGTCACAAAGTGTCAGACAATTATAACCGCAGTCGTAAGGCTAATCATTAATAGACTGTTCGTTTCCTCAATAGAAATGTTTCGCATTCCTGGATCAGGGTCAGATTCGCCTCCACTCACCGGCTCAATCCCTCATTGTCTTGTCAGCTACAGTATGTCAAACAGATGGTTGGCATGGTTACAAGGTATCTGGGCACACGGTCTTGTGCCTTTTTAAATGCTGCATGCTAGTGAAGTGATGGAGGAAGAGCGTGTCAATGCATGTGGCAGAATATAACACAAGCACGCAGGGCTATCTGCAGCCGATAAGACGCATGAAGTCATGCCACCACTGCATGACAATGACATCACAGCTGCATCCCTGCCCGCCGGCAGCCGCCTAATATAGACATCCAGTGCCTGAGGCCAGACTGGCAGAGACCGGCATGCTGGGACCTAGCAGGCATGCACAGCAGCCGTGAAACTGCAGAGCGTCACCCTGACGTCTCTAAACCCAATTCCAGAGTGGCTCAAACAAGCTGAGCAACTCATGTGATTTTTTAGCTCATTCGCACACGTCTCTGTCACCAGTGCGCCTAAGGATTGATGTGGTCACCTGATGTTGGCAGCTGCTTTACCCGTTGTGCAAACCGCCCCGGATGAGTCTGATTACAGCAAGGGTCACATTTAACCTGCTCAGATGGAGCTGCTCGTTTTGCAGGTGAACGCTTATTTGGGCACAGACAAAGATGACAACCGTGCTTCTCTTTTGCAAGCGTGTCATTGTTTCATGTGGTTCGATCTAGGAATTGTGGGTTGTTTGGAAGCAATTAGTTGCAAAATTGATTCGGGACATTTGGGTTGCTGTTCTCGCATTCCTTCTAAATCTGTCTTCTTGACCCCTGTCTTGTGTCAGGTCGTAGTTTATCAGGTTCCAGTGAGGTTGCTGAGGGCAGTTTTGGCAGGCTGGACGAGTCTTTCATCTTTACATTTATGGTGGTGTTGGCAGCTATAGCTCACACCTTTTACACCTCAGTAATGTGAAGAATTTAGGGCTATTTCTGTGTTCCGGTATGGAGTTGTTGTCATCAATTTTTTACCTATAGATAGAATTCTGTAGATAGGGCTGCACTTTAGATTAGTTGTTTAAACCCAAATTTGGGTAAAAATATGGACAAACCCAACTGTTGAGTTAAAAGTGTCATTTAAATTTAATTGAAAAAATTATCCCAACGTTGTTTTTTTGTCTATATTTGACCCAATGTTGGGGTTAAAACTAGGGATGTCCCGATCAGGTTTTTTTGCCCTTGAGTCCGAGTCATTTGATTTTGAGTATCTACCAAAACCTGATCTGATACTTCTACAATACATAAGAAAAGAAAAAAGAAGAGCAAGAACACTTACTTTCTTACTTTTATTTTATTCAATTTAATTTATTTTAACATTCAACAACTGTGTTAAAAACAGAGCACTTCTGTGGGGTACAGTAAATTGAACAATCAAATAATAAATAATATTTAAAAAGAAATTCTTCACTTTTAGACTTTAGTGCAA
Organism: Danio tinwini; assembly: GCA_903798205.1. Taxonomy (NCBI): domain Eukaryota; kingdom Metazoa; phylum Chordata; class Actinopteri; order Cypriniformes; family Danionidae; genus Danio; species Danio tinwini. The sequence goes on from CAIGQZ010032409.1 coordinate 22,238,228, forward strand.
CTGTAAAAAAAAAAATTCGAATAAAAAATACAAATAGCACCTCAACTTTACATATCTTTTATATAACCCAAGTTTACATATCTCACAGTTTGCTTTAGCAATGTTGTCATCATCAACTTTATAAATACCTCCAGACCGCAAACATACTTGCACTTTTCGCTTTAAGCTGCTTCCGTGTTCTACTTTGCTGGCATTTTGCTGGCAACCCATAGCATCTCTGCAACAAAGTGATGTCATGCCGCACACGTTGCTGTTTCTGTGTGAAGTCAAGAAATAGGTCTAACTCTATGCCACTGCATAACTGTAGATTTGTTAAAAAATAATAAAATAATTAATTAAATAAATAATGAGAATATATATATATATATATTCCAGTCCTGATCTCCTTTTTAAAAGCAGTTGAGTTTATCTAATATCTAAGGTAGCATTTAAGATTATGAAAACCTTTCCCAAAATTCTCTCCCATATGAAAGGACCGGGAAGCACATGGTTACAACAACAATCATCCCTGTTTGCTCTGTGGTAACTTTGTAATTTTCCTGAGTCATAAGCTCTCAACCCACTGACAACTAAATGAAGGAGAGCAAATCATCTGCAAAAAAAGTCAAAACGGCAAATCAGCAAGTTGACGCGTTACAATGTGTGATTCATCGCCACCTCCTTCCCTCTGTTGGAACACACGCTGTCCGTGCTGTGGTCAAGCTCAGTTTTACCATGCAGACTGAAGCACAGAGCTTCAACACAGCCTGAATGTTGGGTACAGATTGCTGTAAAGAGATGCCGAGCGTAGGAGAAGATACAGACCGAAGGCAGTTGATTTATACTGTAACTTTGTGCACCTGAGTTCTCTGGATTTCCTCAGGATTTATATCATATATACCAAATAAATAATAATAAATAATAGTTGCTGCCTTTTTGTAAAATTGAATCAAATACATTTAAATTTACACTAAAACATCTTAAAGTTAAATCTTGTACATGTCTTTTTCATTTTTATTTATTTTTTGTTAAATGAGCTTAAAACTGATGACGCCGTAACTTATTTATCAATGTAATACAGTAGACATTTAAAAGCTTTATTCAAACATTGTAAAAAAAACTACAATTTCTTAAATTGAAAAAAAGCTGAAACAAATGAACCTTTTGAGTCCATGGAACTTATATTGACTTAAAACAGCTTGCGTAACTTATAAAATTAAGTTAGAACATGATTAACTTAGTTTAATAAGTTACAATGAAATAACATATGTTGTCAGGACAAATTGATCATATATTTTTTTACAGTGAAGTTTTTTACATAGAAAACTATTAAACAACAATGCTATTTTAAGACAATTGTGATTTTGAATTTTTGATCCACTTCAAAAATGGACTACTGTATTTTTTACAGTACATAAAGTTTAGGCTAAGAGTTTAAAACGGAATTAAACTTCTATTTTTCCTACCTAGAATTTTTAAGGTAATCTGACCAGTCATAACTTTGCATGCTTAACTAATGACTTCTAGACATATTTATAATTTAATCTGTATATACTATAATACAATATAATAACTTAATTTATATATTTAAAAAGCTAAAAATATTATCACAAACTTTTATAGACCAAAACAATTGCTATTCATCTCATAGATTAAACTATTCTCAACAATTTATAAGCTTTTACTAGTAAGAATACATATATCTTACACCAATAATATATCTTTAAAATATTATTACTTTTTCCGAGTGTATCAAACCACAGCATTTAATCCACAGCTTTTTCTCTTCCTCCTCGAATGGGGTGACTAAGAGCTGTCTATGAGTCACATCGGAGAGCTACTATAGTCCCCCTTTTTTGCTTCTCATGACTGAGGCTCATTTGAGCATCCTGTAAGTCAGCGGTGGTTGAAGAGCTGGTGGGTCGTCGGAGGGGCGTCAGCGCTGGCTGACCGGCCACTGTTTGTGTATTGTGAGGTGGGCAGTAGAGAAGCACAGAGCTGCGCTGTGTTACTCAGGCAAAAATACAGGGCTTGTGCATCCACTCGGCTCGGTCCACGGCACACGGAGATGACTCACGACTCTTTCAGTGACTAACTACTGAAATATGGTAGTTTAAAAGACGTTTCAGTGGTGCTTTACTTTCAGAACCACAGATACAGGCAGGTTGTCATGTCTTCCTGCCATCTGCATATCTCTTTCTTATGGCCTTTCTTTTATTTCGGTGGAAAGGTGATGCTCTGAAATATTAAACAGCCCAGTGTCCTCCTGTGGTGTCAGGTTTCTCAGAGCTGATGAGAATTCAGGTACTAGAGGTGAAGGTTTATAAAGGAGATGAGACAGGATAAGCAGTGCTCCTCACTTAATTTTTAGCACTTTTACATAAACTATTATGAAAATGCTAGTTGGGAGATATTTGAATTTAAGGTGATGGGAGACAATATCGATATCGTATTGATATAATATTTTACATATCCACTGCACATATACATTTGTAATCATGCTCATATCTATATGCATACTTCTGATTAATAATAACAAACTGTACATATATTAATCTATTGTAAATCTCTGATCATAGTTAATACAACCGGTAAATAATGTTCATAGTACATCCATATGTAAATAACACTGTAGTTTTTCAAAAATTGCACTTTATAACCTATGCCTATATCCTGCACTTGCTGCTATTGCACTCCTGGTTAGGCCTAAACTGCATTTCGATACCTTGTATTTGTACATGTGTAATGACAATAAAGTTGAATCTAATCTAATATGTCCAATATTTATGTTTTTTAACACAGATTTAATTGAGAGTAAGGCAATTATGTCTTTAACATCTAATATTAAAAATGTATTTATCTAGTTGTATAGAATGACAGAATGACAGTCAGTTCGTTGCATGTTGCAGCTGTAGAAGAATATTTCTTGTAAATCTTACAAAAATAATATTTACTAAGAATCAAAATGTAGCTAATTTTAATTAATTTTTGAAGTAAAAAGACTACAATAATATTGTCTTCAACAAGTTATATTGACTTCAAAAATGTATTATTTTTTAGCAGTGGAGGGGAGAAATTTAACCTAATATTAGTATTTAAGATATTTAAGTTTTTTAAAAAAATATATGTAAACAACTGAAACTAGTATATAAGACATTTTTTCAAATGTAGGGAATCAATTAAACCCAATTTGAGTCTTAAAGATATTTAGGCATACAAAAACAATAAATTACATTGTTTTCCTATACTAAATGCCATCAAAAATATATTTATCCAACTTTTCTAAAAGTTTCATCTTAAACCAATTATTTCAAATTTAAATAATAAAAAAATAATAAAATAATTGTATAATTAAAATCATTACACAAAATATTGCAGGTGTAGAAACATTTTGCACTTATAAATTACTAGTAAATTCACCAAAAAAGACAAAGAATCAACATGTAAGAATGAATTAAAATAGTTTGAAGCAACAAAGAAAAAGACTGAAGTCTTAACAAATATTTGTTTTGCTCAAAATATTTTATTACAATGTATTGAAAATGTGACAATGTTGAACCTAACATAAGTAAATAAGTCATTTAAGTTGTAATATGTAAATGTAATTTTAAAACTAGGGATTCTAATCCGACTTTTACTGAAATCTGTAATATATTAAGTTTAAAGAGCAATTTTTTGAGGTATAACATTTTTAAGCTGATCCAATGGTTCACAGTGTATATTTGACAATGGTAAACTTATTTAAAAACACATTATGAGTAGTTGGTTTGGTAGGACGGGATCGAATTCTTCCTTAAAAGAGACAGTAACTCAACGTTCCTCGGTCACATAAGTAGGGGAGTTTCCTGCTCCTAAAGATCCTCGGCACAGCCTAGGCGTTTTTCACCACGACTGCCGGCTTTTCTCTCTCTCCCTTCCTCCCTTTCGCTCTCCCCCTTCTTCTCTTTTTTTCTGAATGGGTGTCCTCTCTCTAACCTCTCAATTCACAGCAGCATTGAAGCAGGACACTACCCTGAACACTGATAGGCTGTGGGCAAATCGCTCAGCCCCTCGACTCAACCCTATAAGTACTCTGGCAGTCCCTATCCAGTGTATGACTGACTGTTTAGAGGCACAGAGAGAAAGACGGCTAGGGGAAACGGAGAGAATAGGAGGGGGCGGTAGAGAGTTTAAATTCAGTGACAGTGATAACAATGATATTATTCGTTCTCCGCTGAAACGGGGAAGCACTTTCAGACTCTACGGCACACTTCCTCTGTCTCTATCGCTTTAAGAGTGTTACTGATTAGTCGCTAAAGAATGCAAGTGAAGAGAGAGAGAGAGAGAGAGAAGAGAATGAGCAGAGGCATGCGGGAAAGACACAGGACTGAAGCTCATATGGAGAAGGCTGATAATACTGAGCCGAGTGGGGTTTGGTTTTATTTTCCAGCGACATGAAGAGGCTGGACGGAGGGGGAAGTCAGGGACCCCGCACATGCAGCACTCAGCCATCAGGAAATACTCTTTTCACCCAGACAGAGTAAGTCAATGGGGGCGGGGGGTGGTCTGGAAGACAGAGCTCTGCCTACTAATGGATATCATATGGTGTTGCTTTAAAACTGAGAAATTGTTTGCAGGCTCAGAATTTGGGTGATTAAAATTATTAGTGTTTAATATCTAGACTTACTCTGGGTGTGTGTGTTCATAGGACTTTCATTCATTCCATGTGCTTTCATTTGCTATCTGAGTCACATGATGGTAGTTAACTGGGGAAAATTGTTGATTTTAACTTAACCGAGACCAATTGTTGAACTGATATGGAAAATATCTGAACGTTGCTAATGTGCTCATTCTGATAGCTGATCCCACATGCGGCTGTGTTTTAAGACAGATTTGTCAATGTGCCTTTTGGAGAACATATTTTGGGGGGTTTCCCTTGGGACGGCGGTTGTTACGTTGCCCTAATGAGAGTGCGCTGTGTTGTGGCTAAGGCTAGCAAGCACAGAAGGAGGAAGAATTTATAGAGAGTACCCTACACAATGCTGCTTCTTATGAATGGAGCGTGTGAGCATGACTTCTGATTGGCCGGCTGCTCTGGGGTAATCAGAGGACGCACTCTCTGGTTTGCCGGCCGGCCTACTAGTGGCCATTCAGTGGGTGGAATCACCGGTGTTTAGATTAGTTACCTTCTATGTCTTCTCCACCAGCTGTTGCTGCAATCTTTGCTGTTTGTTCATGTGTAGATATATTCGAGGTGACATTTTATGAGGCTGTGTGAGAGCGTGTAGAACAAGAAAGCCGCTCAGGGCTGCATATGTTTATTGTAGTCAGTGGCCAATCAGAATAGAGACACACTGGATTCGGCCCAGCTGTTGTCCTTCAGGATCTACTGTATGTGAATGACCTTCAAATGAGTCGAGCTGAGCTTCGAGTCAGGATTTTGTGTTGTTGTTGAAAATGGTGTGAGAGATATAGTTATTAGATTTGATCGAATTCGTTTGGATGAATTAAAAACTAAAACGTTCATTTATAAACTATATTTCAAGATTTTATTAAAATAATTTAGTATTTTAATTCAGCAACTATGCATTAAACTCAAAAAAGTAACATTTTTATAATGTTACAGAGAATCTTTGTTTGAATTAAGTGGTATTATTTAGACATTTTTGTTCATTAAAGAGCCTTTAAAAATATCCAAAAAGTCCACAGAGCAAGCACAACTGTTTTTCAGCATTAAATACATTTAATTAAGTCATATTATGAGTAGTTTTATGAAGGATCATGTGACATTGAAGACTGGAGTATTTGTTTAAAATTTATCAGAAATAAATGACATTTTAAAATGTATTTAAATAGAAAAGTCAATTCAAATTGTGATATTTAAATACTAAATATTTATCTTTGTAATTTCTATTATAAAAATATAACAAATTTTAGGAAGCTTTGAAAATTGTCATGTAAAAATTGTACTGTTACAAAAAATTGTATTGTGTCATGTACAATTATACTGTGGATATATACACTGTAAAAATAATAAGATCAATAAGTCATGACAGCATAATTAAGGTAGTGCTTTAAATGTTCAGCTGTTTTCAGCATTAATTACAATTTTAAGAAAAGGAAAGGTCATGTTAGGAGTAGTTTTATGAAGGATCACATGACACTGAAGACTGGAGTAATTGTGTTTAAAATTTATCAGAAATAAATTACATCTTAAAATGTATTAAAAATAGAAAAGTTGATTCAAATTGTAATATTTTACAAAATATTTCTCTTTGTAAGTTAAAAGTCAGAATTATTAGCCCCCCTGTTTATTTTTCCCCTAGTTTCTGTTTAATGGAGAGAAGATCTTTTCAACACATTTCTAAATATAATAGTTTTAATAACTCATTTCTAATAACTGATTTATTTTATCTTTGCCATGATGACAGCAAAAAATATCCTACTAGATATTTTTCAAGACACTTTTACACTCTCAGAAATAAAGGCACGTACCTTTATTTCTGAGAGTGTAAAAGTGTCTTGAAAAATTGTATACTGTATACAGCTTAAAGTGACATTTAACGGCTTAACTAGGTAAATTAGGTTAACTAGGCAGGATAGGGTAATTAGACAAGTTATTGTATAACGATGGTTTGTTCTGTAGACGGGCTAATAATTTTGACTTAAAATGGGTTTTATTAATAAAAAATTGCTCTTATTCTAGCTGAAATAAAGCAAATAAGACTTTCTCCAGAAGAAAAAAATATTATCAGACATACTGTGAAAGTTTCCTTGCTCTGTTAAACATCCTTGGGAAATATAAAAAATAGAAGAAAAATCAAAGAGGGGGTGGGGGGCTAATAATTCTGACTTCAACTGTATATTACAAAATATTAGAAATATTATAATTTTTAGGAAGCTATAAACTAGAAGCTATGAATTTGACAAGTCAAATTTTCAATTTAAAATGTGGATAAATGCACTGTAAAAATAATAAGATCAATAAGTCATGACAGCTTATGGTTTTGTTAATCAATCATAATAAAATCAGGTAATCTTTCAACAAAATAAGGTATTACTTTAAAGCAGTTTAATGGAAAATAAATATAAATATCAACTTAAAAAAAATTTAACACAAGACTTTTTTTTTATTTTTTTTTTTATCTTTCACCCAGTCTATCTAGTGTGCTGCAGACACAGGATGTGCAGTTAAAGCCCCGAAACCGTCACCTCACACACTAACCTAATTATTTTATTGTCGACTCTAAGCAGGCGCCTTCTGGAAACGACAGCAAACAATAGCTACCCTAAAATTAGACCTCAAGGCTACCTTCCACCATGTAAGACTCTAACAGGAAGTAAAGTTGGAGGATGCAGGGCGTTGGGTGTGGAGAGGGTGTGAGTGTGAACATGCAAAGACTGACGCCTCATGCAGCCAGAGGAATGTGCCGGTCACACATTGACCCCCCGTGCTTACAGAAGGGTGCGGCGGTAGAACCTACGCCCACCAAACGTGCTCACGCATCCTCTGTGTCTTTGTGTTTCTACAGCTATACCAAACCTACCACTCCCTTTAGTCCAACCTCGCAGCGGGCGAGTTCTCATGCCCACCCAAGGAAGTCTGGCTTAAAATTAAAATAATGCCATAATTTACTCACCCTCTTTCCTTTCCCTTTTTTCCTGAAGAACACAAAAGATGTTTTGTGCACGTTATAATCAAAGTTATACAAAATGAAAGTTGCATTTTTCCCCTCAGTTGAAAGAAAGCATACAGGTTTGGAATTGTTGCAATGCAGGAGAATTTTTTTTTTACCAGCATGCTCCTCGTGGAAGACCCGGGTGTATCGCATAACAGGGCTTCCGTTGTCTGTGAATGGAGCATGACAGTGTAGTGCAGTGCCTACAAGGTATTTAGATGAGATGATAAAATGTTAGTTAATCATAAAGTCTTGACACCTTTTGCCCAATCTCTGTCTCTGTAGGAACCAATATTTAAATCTGATATATGACAACACATGCAAATACGTATGACCTACAAGTTCACGTTTGGATTTCACATATATAAAATACTCTATATGGAATGTATATTTCATTATATTGCAAAAATGGCTGTTTATTTATATACATTACCTGACAAAAGTCTCGTCGCCTATCCTAGTTTTAGGAATAACAAATAATGACTTGACTTCTAGTTGATCATTTGACATCAGAAGTAGCTAATATGAAAGGCAAAGTCCTCTAGATTACGCTTAATTTACCAAAATAAAATATTATCATGCCTTGATTTTTAATTATTAAATTAGGACAGTAAGGTCTGACTTTGCTGAGAAAAAAGTCTGATCACTAAACAGAAAAAATGTACAGTATAGAATATAAAGTCATGGTGCAGTAAAAAAAAAAAAAAGAATTATTATTGTGTATGACTCCCATGAGCTTAAAGGACTGCATTCATACATCTCTACAATGACTCAAAAAACGTATTAATAAAGTCATCTGGAATGGCAAAGAGCGTTCTTGCAGGACTCGCAGAGTCCATCAAGATTCTTTGGATTCATCTTCAATGCCTCCTCCTTCGGTTTACCCCAGAGATGCTCAATAATGTTCATGTCTGGTGACTGGGCTGGCCAATCCTGGAGCACCTGGACCTTCTTTGCTTTCAGGAACTTTGATGTGGAGGCTGAAGTATGAGGAGCGCTATCCTGCTAAAGAATTTGCCCTCTCCTGTGGTTTGTAATGTAGGCTGTTGATGTTTCCATCCACTCTGCAGATCTCTCATCCGACCCCATACTGAATGTAACCACAAATCATGATTTTTCCTTCACCAAACTTGACTGATTTCTGTGAGAATCTTGGGTCCATGTGGGTTCCAATAGGCTTATGCAGTATTTGTGATGATTGGGATGCAGTTCAACAGATGATTCATCTGAAAAATCTACCTTCTGGCACTTTTCCAAATGATCAACTAGAAGTCAAGTCATTGTTTGTTGCTCTTACAACCGGAATTGATGACAAGACTTTTGTCAGGTAGTATATATATATCTTTTCAACCATTGGAAATACAAATATGCACATATATTACCTATATTTTTGTATATGTATTCATATATGGCCATATAAATAAATATTATGTAAATATTTGTAATTTCAATAGTTGAAAAAAAAAGCTAAATGTAAATGGCCATTTTGATAAACATAATTCATATATGGCATACATTTTATTAATGTTAAATCCAAATATGAACTTGGGTGTCATGTAATTTTGCACATTTTTCATTCAGATTTCTATAAGGCAATCGAGGCTGAAATCAGCATGATTCAGATTTCTAGGTCAAGTTTCAGTGGCAAATAGGAATTGTCAGACTTCTGTATGGGAAGTGGTGGGAGTGACAGGCGCAGGGAGCCGCTGGCACGTTCCACAGGTGTACAGAGTTGCTTTCGTATCCATGGGTGTGTTCAGGCAACATTTATGTCATCGAGACAACCTTGACATACCTGCCGTAAATGTGCCATAGTCAGCTTGCGTAAACGTTCTTACTCTGCATTTCTTGTGCTTATCTATTCAAATGATAAATATAATTCTATCAAGCTTAAAATCTGGTTATATAGCAGAGTTCCTGTCAGAGAAATGCTTTTGTCCCCAATTCTGTCTTCATGCTGTACCTGATGTAATGAAAGTTGCAAAGAGGTAGACGGAGAGAAGGTGTGTGTGTGACGTGCGTGCTCAGGTAGCGGCAAAACACACACCCAGTGCTTTGTACAACCGTGCCCATATATGGGCAGTGTTTCCCCACCTGGGCAGAGCCCATGCAGTGCATTGAATTCCAATAAGAGACGAGTGTAGTACGTGTGGCAGCACGTCATGGAAAATGAGAATCAATGCTGATCACAATGTTTCCTCTCTCTCTTTGCTTGTTTTGTGCTTCCAGTGTCCAATTAAAGTAAATTATGAAGCAGGTAGCAGGTTGCCCACAGATACATGCAAACTAGGTTTTAGCAAGGCTGTGTGCCATTTAGAATTCAAGAATATTGTCATGTAATGGCAAAATGACAAAAAATGTACCTGTAAAATCTTTAAAACTGACAATTGTGTATCAAAATACATTATATAACTACTCGATTTCTCTGGATTACCTGGGTTTATAGTTATGTGTTTAAGTAAAACACATTTCTTACAAAGAATAATAAAAAGGTGTAGTGTTTTCAGACACGTTTATTTTCGTTTTTAGGCAACACAATGCCAATATATTAACTTCAGAATAGTTAAAAAAATAATAATTTGTGCAATAACCATGATTTTCAATTACAACAAATGGAAAAATGTTCTGCCAGATGGATGCTGCACACCAGTGGTACAGCAGAGAGACCCCCTCATTTGATTGCAAATTCATTGGGTGTGTATCAAAATACATTGCTAAGTAAATACATTCAATTAATTAGTTACATTTTCTGAAAAAAATAAAAAATAATATTTTATACCCTCTATACCTTACAAATATATATGTATATAGATAATTAGGTAAATGTAATAATGTAATAGAAACAGCTATAAAATGTAAGAAACATTTTGATCACAATATTAATTTTGTTTTTTGGAAACATCTTGGTGGGCGATTTATGAAGCTGCATTGCAAATTTCAAGCGCTGATGCGTTCGTTGCTTTGCTCTTATTGAACTTTGTGTAATATTATTCAGCAATAACTTCATTACCAGAACTTTTCGAGTAGTTTGGAGCACTGGCATCATGTAAAGCAGAAACCCTGAGCTGCCCTGCTTCTTGCTCTGGAAGACCTGCATCCAAACTCTTTATGGCCTTTGCGATCTGTGCTTTGAGGTGGAGGTGGTTCAGATATCAGCGGCAGGGTTAGTGCACTCTCAAACAGAGCGAGTATTATAGCTATTTTAAGAGCGCTGTGTTGCCCTAATGGAGAAGAATTTATCGGCCCTCATTTAGGTGTAATGCTATACGCTTCAGTGTGCTTTGAGAGCAGGACCGGGCCCAGGGCAGCGCTGGGAGTTTTTCGCGCTGGGGAATAGAAGGCTTTTGCTCTCCAGGCCAGCGTGTGAGTGGGTGTGCTGTGGCCCAGACTCCCTCATTCTCTCTCAATCTTTCTCTCTCTTCTCGCTCGAGCCTGCGCTTCTGCCAAGACCTTGTAAAGGAACTGTAGGCTCTGATGTGTGCCAGCTCTTTCCCATCAATACAGCCCTCTGGAAAGAGTCTCTTGCTTTTTCTCACCGAAAGCCGAGAGTCCAGTGCAGGGCTTCCAGTAGCTCGTCTACCATTGGCAGGAAGGCTTTTCATGTATATGGTAGTTTGCCGTGAGACTTTACCGCCTTGCAAACAGATCGCTTTTCATTGCAAACCTGACCCATCTATAGGGCTTCGCTCTAATGCAGTCCACATTACAAGCCATAAAGCAAATGGACTTCCCAGCCCTGAAGTCAGTCAGATTTTGGCAACAAAAAAAAAGGAACTCCTGGTGTAATGGCGGCATGGCAGAAACCTCTCACCTTCCCTGAACCCTTCTGGGAAATGGAGCCTCTTTCTCTGATCCGGTCTCTTGCTGGTTAGCGACGTTTTAGAAGCCGCTCGGAACCAATTACACTCACCCTCCTGATGGCAGATCGAGCAGCCTTATCTGATCTACCCGTCAGGCTAATAGAATTACATGTTGATTCGCAGAACGTTGGTAGAATCTGACTCTTCCCTTCCACTGTGAGGGGCAAGTGGGCTTAGGGGAAATGAAATGAATCTCACTTACACCTTTCACAGAGTCTGAGCCATACTCTCCACGTATGATCGTATCACCGAAACTCTATCGAGGTTGATTATCAGCAAGACGCAATCCCTCATCAAGGCTGGTATGGCACGGTTACCCTAAATCAAATTAGACTTTAAAACCAACCCTCCTGCTTTCTCAATGACAGAAGACCACCTCTTGGTGAAAGCGATATCTGTCCTTGGTTTAAATGAAGCCCGAGGCCCGTTCAGTGTGCTTGTTTTCAGTAGGAACACATTCATAGCAAACAGCTGCTATTGACAGAAAGCAGTCCAGACTCCTTTAGAAGCATTGCCCCCGTGTAGGTAGGAGGTCAGAGGCGGCGAGGACAAAACACAGCCGGAGCCTTTAGTTGAAAATTGATTTTTGCTGTAAGCCATGAGCGCCGGCTGTCAGACTTATCACCTCAAAGATCGAAAATAGTATTAGGTCGTCTTATAAGTGAGCCTCTGAAATTTCCGGTTCAGCAAAGTAGTCCTCAGCATCAGCTAGAATTGAAAAGCTACAGTGCTGATTCTCGGAGGTATGAATCATTCATCGCATATTGATTCGCTTGTGCTTTTCTACAAATGCTTTGGCATGTACATATAGAAACACACTTGCCTGGGTTCCCCTCCTTCCCCCTGCTGCTGTGGGTAATGATTCAGTTCCTGCTTGGTGACCGACAACGTTGACAGCATTCTGGTCAGGGGCTCGGCTGCTGCTCCTCTCAGAATCTGGATGTGGTCAGGCCAGTCATCTCCCAGGCAGCCAGGAGGAAACCCACATCAACTGAAACTCGCTGGGGCTCCAGGAATAGCCCGGCTCGGGGAGGTTACCCTGGCAGCTTCCTCTCTTCCCTTTTCTCCTCCCCTCCAATCTTCAGCCTCCCCCTGAAAGGACAGCTCTGGCCCACGTCTCGTAAATAGTGAGTAGGACAAGCAGAGGCTCATCAGTTCTGGTTTTGGACCTGCTCCGGTATTTGGAGCCGCATCAATAAACACAAAACCTGCTGTGATCTGGGCTCTGCCTGCAGTGAACGTCTTCATTAGAAATGATTGATCATTAGCATTAATGTTGCTGAACATTTTTCATCAAACGCGGCGCTAGATAAATCACATTTGCTATTTGATTCGGTTTTCATTACGGAGCCGAGAGAGAAATTGTCTCTTAGAAATATCGTTCTGGAGTTCCCCCTCAAGGCTTTGACGAGTCGTAACTTTGATGTCTGTTCATAAGGCCACCTAAAGGCCCTGGATTTTTAAGAAACATCATGAATTTACCTGTCATGCTTTGAGTGTTTCTCTCTTTGATCAGTGGCAATAGAAAATGCAGTTTAAAAAGTACAGTGAAAGAGAACTTTAGCTGGGATTTTTAAACATTTTCATTTATTTTGACAATGAATATGGTAGCATTTCATCCTTTACTCTATTGGCTTTTGTTTGTGCATTGAAACAAAAGGGTTGAGCGTGGGGTTAAAAAAAGGCTTTTTTTTAAGTAATAGGGTTAGGGTTATACTGATGTCAGGTGATTAAAATATTTTAATCTGTATATTTTTCTCTATCAAAAATAATGTTTTGTTTCTGATATTACTATCATAGTTGTGTATATAAGTTGAATAACTTTTTCTTTCTCTCTCATTTTACTTACAGGGTCATTTAAGATGGCTGAGTCTATTCACATCACATGATCATTCTTCATTTCGGTGAGCACACGTTATATCTTAATTAAATTTGCAGCAAATGTCATGTTACAGCACAGAGACACACACTCTTCCTCTCCGTATGCACCAGACACCTTCTCATAAGTATCATATACTTCCTAAAAACACTGCGATTCTGAGTGTGCTCCACACAGGTGAGACCAAAAAAAAACACCTGTGCTTGGAGGAAAAATAATTCTAAATTAACTAGGCATGGGCCGGTATAAGATTTTGACGGTATGATAACCTTGGTTTCACAGTTTTATGGTATTGTGGTTACTGCTCTAAAATATATTCTTTTAAATGTCTGGGTAAAAAACTAAAACTTTTTTCCTCTTTGAACACAAAATATTTTATTTTGAGAATCTTTTAAAATATTTGGGAACAGTAAACATGTCATGCTGAATAATTCAAATGAATCATTGACTTCTGCTGTAGATTTCATTACAATTTAAAATGGCATCTTGGATATCTTTTCTACTGAAGATACTGTTGTCCTAAACAACAAAACATAAAAAAATGTACACTGTAAAAAAAATAAATCCGTAATATTTATGGTAAAAAGATGGCAGCTGTGGTTGCCAGTATTTCACTGTTAAAAATACGGTACAAATTGAAAAAAATATTTCTCATTTTAAAGTAAACTACCATATTTCATTAAATTATACAGGTAATATGTCTGTACTTTAAATTATCAATATCTACACATCTTTTATTACACAGATATACACGTTAACACAGCCATATGCAGGTGGTGATGAGAAAGTTACATAATAAATCAATGCTCATCACAAGCAACTTTTCCCACAAGCAGAAAAGTGTATCAGTGTATAGAAGGTGCTCAGTGTAATTTACACAGCTACTAAACACCAGTATGACAACACGCATAGAATTAAAGTCATAAAACAAACATTGTTTACCAACATTAGATGTAACATAAATCTGTAATGTACATTACTGATGGGAAAACAACTAAAAAGATCCACAGTAATGTCAACAAACTGCATAAAAAGTGATGTGCCATGCAGGGAATTCTGGGAAAGTCAATATACGATTATTCGCCGTATATATTAAGGAAACATGCTGTTAAAATCACGGCCATTTTATACAGTGTACATATACTGCAGAAATGGTATAGCAGAACATTTTGGCGGTATACCTTGAAAACGGTTGTCATCCCATGCCTAAAATTAACTTAAGCTTGTCAAAGCATTTATGTACTGTTACTCTTTGATGATTTGATGTGTATCTTTTATTCCCACTTTAGTCACTTGGGATGAATGAATAAAAATGTACATTGCCAAACCTATTCAGTATCAGCAACATAAAAATGTATAGTGATAAAATAGCAAACTGAGACTTAAAAAAAGAAGAGCGTGTTTGAATAGAAAATATTTTTTTTTACATTCAGACTTCCAAAGACGAACGTTTCACAAAGTGATTACAAGTTAAATTTCAATCACTTTTTTGTGCAAAAATGCTGCAGCACTTTAAAAAGACCTTCAGTGTCTGAAGCACAAGCCACCTCTTCTGTGCTGACTAGCAGAGCCTTGGGCTAAGCAGAGACTGTGGAAGGTTATGAATGGAATGTGCCGGAATTCTCCTAATGTTTACAGGTCATTCATGTGAAGTCGCGGGCTGGGGCTTCTCCTCAGGGGAAGACAATAGTGTTTGAGCAGGAAGCACATACCTCCCTCGAGAGCCTCACGGCACGCTCCCCCACCCCACTATACACCACACACTCACTAGAAAATGTAAAACAACTTTAAAACACAAATCAGGAAGGCTTAATAGAGCAATGGGTGGATTTATATGTGTACTTCATTACACAAATTGTTTAGTTCTTACAAGTGAGGCTTTTGTATTCGCATCTTTCCAAAGTGTCCCTCAATGTAATTCATTTTCGGAGCCCGCTGTTGACGCTGCCAGAAAAAATACAATGAGAATGTAAATGTGAGCGAATGGAACAATATAGCTGTCAACATCAGCTGTCATTCTGGAAACGGAGCAGTGAATTTTGACAGAGATTTTCAAGCCTGGAATCCAAAGCGCTTTACGGTCAACAAGGCAGACAGTCAGTTTCTCATTTAAACCGCATAATCATAACTTTAGCTTAGCATAAACGAAGCCCACGTTTATGAGACACGACACAGAGGTTTATTCTACCAGTGCCGCTCTGTTTAGGCCACTCTCACATGACAGTTCACTGCTTACTAAATGGCCTTAACTGTTTCAATCAAGAGTCACTTACAAAAGAGGACTGTGGCCGTACCATGGTACACTGAGAGCATTTTGTTGTACTTTTGATATATGGGTCAGTGGTGTGATCTGCTCATTGTTTTTAGTTGGTTTGTCTGTCTGTACTAAAGATTTTTAAAATCTTTTTGAAATGAGCCTGTCATGCTCAACATAAATATTTGTGTGACAAAACATATACTGCTCAGCATAACTGAGTAGACCCCATTTTGAAAATGAATATTTTGATCCATTTCTTAGTGAATATAGGCAATGTATTTTGGTGCATTGAAACAAAACAGATTTATTAAACAGATATATTTATTCAAATTATATTTTAGTCACCAAAAATATTTAGAAATTGAAATATAAAACAATTAAATTCAGGCAAAATATTGCAGAACAAAATACAGCCTACAAAATTTCAACTAAATTTGTCAATATTTTTATTTGTTCTTTTTTAAATTTGTATTTAATATTTTTCTATAACATAAATTGGGCTGTACTAGTTTTTGTACCATTATCTTAAGTTATTTTGTTAGATAAGCTCTAGATTTGGCTTCAGTACTGACTAATCTAGTGTATATGCACAAATATAATATTGTATAGCTTCCTATTAAATATATGAATTTAAAAGATAGATTTGTGAGGGGTGTACTTATATATGCTGAGCACTGTATATTATTTTAAATAACCTTTTATTTGAATATATTTGAAAAATGTAAAGCTCTGCATTTTTCTTCAAAAATCATCGTTATAATATGCTGAGCTGAAATGTCTTATCAATGCTGAAAGTAGCTGTGCTGTTCAGTATTTCTGTGGAAAATATTATACATTTGTTTTTCATTATACTAAAAGTTAAAAGGAACAGCGTAGAACAAAATTAAAAGGTTTTGATTGAATTCATTCCAGGAATAACTGCAGAATAAGTATTACTTTTTTTATTTCAAATCAAATAAATGTTGATATTTGTTTAACACAATAAAATAAACAAGTAAATGAATGTAGTTCATTTTACATTTAAACATAATAGTGAAAGATTACCATACACTATTACAAATATCTGTTAAACAACATTTGGCCATAGTTTATGATTCAAGAGATGGGTGTTTTCCATATAATTACACTTTTGAATTGCATTATGGGACCTTGAATGTGTGCTCACACAACTTTTAATGTTAAAAATTGAACACTGCAGTTTAACAACGTGATTTTTATTGTCATTTGTGGTGGTAAAAAAAATGTAATAGAAGGTAACCTGTATTTAAACATTCATTCATTCATTTTCTTTTCAGTTTAGTGCCTTTAATAATCAGGGGTTGCCACAGCGGAATGAACCACCAACTTATCTAGTATATGTTTTATGCCCTTCCAACCGCAACCCAACACTGGGAAATACTCATACACACCCATACAAAAACACGGGGAGAACATGCAAACTTCACACAGAAATGCCCTGACCCAGCCTGGGCTCGAACCAGTGAACTTCTTGCTGTGAGGTGATCATGCTAACCACTGCACCACTGTGCCACTGTATTTAAACAAAATCTGTAAAATAACAGGACAAAATACTGGAAGCTTATTACTGTATTTATGGATTTATGACTGTAATTGACATGAATAACCCTATGTTTTGTTTCAAACATTTCCTAAAAATGACACTTTGTTAAACTTTCCTTCTTCAAAAGTTGTCATTATGCCATAATGCATTTTAAATAAATGCTAAACACATTGTAAAAAGCGATTAGTTGATTTTACTTTAAAAAAGAGAGTAAACACATTACCTTAAAATGATTAAGTAAATGAAATATGTCCATAATTATACAAATAAAGCTGTCAGCTTAACAGTTCCAAGTTACAACTACTTTATGTGTCAATGTGATGCTTTTAAGACAACAAATTTACTCACTTAAAAAAAAAGTAACTAATCATTTTTTACAGTGACTCCATGAATCACAAAATACAGGAAACAGTTAAACAACATATTATTTTTTACACAGTGTAGTAATTTACTGTGCTAATCATAAGATACTGGTAGATTTTTGCCTTTTGGAAGATTTACCCCTTAATTATCAATCCAGAAGTCAGCCAGACACAGTTAGTCAACTTACTGTCTCTTGTTCACAAAATACTCTCAGTAGTTCTCTGGCCTCACGCTGCCCACAGTCAAACCGGGGCAGAGGATTGGAATTCGGGTTAGGAATGAACTCCCTAATGGAGCAAAATTGAAGTCAAGTGACCATCAGCTGGCCAAAGTATGTTTGATCAATACAGTCACAAGGTCTCAGGTATGCCAAGCTGGAGCTTTTACTGAATGGTGTGAAGAGAGCCTACAACATACACATTCACCACTAGCTATGTTTCTATCTAAAGATGCCATTTAGACTTGTGCGCAAGACTGGAATAAAACATTTGCCAATGAAGCACTGTTTCCATCCAGTCTATCAAAGAGAACAAAATTGACACTTTCTGATAAACTGGTGGCAAATATCAAGAAAAATGGTATTGGCTGTGGTAGGAAAAGTCACTGTGGGCCTTTTTTCATTCATTCATTTTCCTTCAGTCCCTTTATTAATCTGGGGTGGCCACAGTGGAATGAACCGCCAACTCATCCAGCGTGTCTTTTAAGCAGCGGATGCCCTTTAGCCACAACCCAGCACTGGGAAACACCCACACACTCCTGTATTCACGCACATACACTACAGTCAATTTATCTTATTCAATTCACCTATTCTGCATGTCTTTGGACTGTTGGGGAAACCGGAGCACCCGGAAGAAACTCACACGAACACGGGGAGAACATGCAAACTCCACACAGAAACGCCACCTGGCCCAGCCAGGGCTCAAATCAGTGACCTTGCTGTGAGGCGACAGTGCTAACCACTGAGCCTCTGTGGGCCTTTTTTTCTCAAATTATAAATGACCTCTGCCTCAGAAGATGAATTTCAATGAATGATCGGTAACTTTTGGAGGATTGAGACCGCTCTTTGGGTGCGCAGCTGCTCAAGATTTTCTGAGATATGGTCTGTCCATTAATGCCATCCCATCACTCTCTGTGGTCATTAAAACTCCCTGGATGTCCTTCGAAAAGAGTAGGGGTTTAACCCTGGCATCCTGGCTAAATTTGTCCATCATGGCCTCCTAACCATCCCAATATCATAATTGGTTTCCTCTTCTGCTGGTGTGTGGTGTGTGGTCTGGCGCAATATGGCTGCCGCCGTGTCATCCAGGTGGATGCTGCACACTGGATGAGGAGATTCCCCCCCGAGATTCCTCCATGTGTCACATGATCTTTTAAAACAAAATCGAATGACTTTTTGATGCCCATACTGGAATTTATTCATACGTTTGTAGTTTTCTTGGTGGATAAACGTTTATCCTATTCAGTTGTACACGAATACAATTTTAATGCATTAATTTCATTAAGCATTTTTTAAATGCAAAATTCCTAAATGCGCCTAAAAGTAGGTGGACGGAAACATCGCTACTGTCAGTCCAACAGGCACCCATTGCTTTTCATTGTTAAACAATACAACAATCTTCTTCACTTGTCAATTTAGCAAGTCCCTCTTTTGTTTATCCAGCTGAGGATAATTTAATTAGAGGACGACCCAATACAAGCGCACCTTCGACAGCTAACAAGCAGCCACTTCTAATTAAAAAGACTTGAATTAAGTGCTCTGGACGGACGCGTGCCAAAGCACTAAGTGGAATGAGAGCGCGATGGTGATTGTTAGGAGAGAAGCGCACAATGCTTGGCTAAAAAGGGTGTGATAAGCGGCACTAAAATCGGCCTGTGTCTGCCCGCCTGCAGTCCTGCCTCCAGGCTAATGGGAAAAAATGAGAAATATTTGCGAGAGTGCTAATGCCATGCTTAAAAATGCCCATCAGGAGATTAGCTCCCCCTCCCCGGTGCTGGCTGTCTCTGTGCTGCGAACCAAAAGAAAAGAAAAGGAGGACTGTTGTCGTCCTGTTGATCTGCAGACACGTTGATTTGGGGTTGTCTAACCACTCTCTGTCTCTGTTCCTCAGGCGTTCGGGACGTCTGGAGTGGACGAGCGCTGCCGGTGGCTTGTTCGGGTGCTCATGAGATGCTCAGTAGTCAGTGTAGATCCTGTGTCGCAATCAGCAGCTACATCTGGCTACTGGGTCTCTGATGGCATTTTCTGCTTCCAGTTGGCACATTCCTTTCTGATTGTGTGGTATGTTATCACAATGTGCGCTTCATCCTGTCAGAATCGGACTCGCTCTTTAATGGAGGTTAAAAAGGGTTGTTGTTCTAACAGGCCGTTTATTCCACCAGACCGATTTGCCGCTTTCAAAAAGGTGAGTGGATTGTGTCAAGTTTTGAGAAACCATTTTTTAGACGTGCTTGAATGAGACATTGTGTCTTATTTGACTGCTGAAGATTTGGTTTTAGCGATTAGGTAACAAAGGACAAGGCGACATGTCACATTCTCTTTGTGATTTGCCTGTCACAAGGGGCTGTCTTTGTTGCAAATGTTTTTGAGTTGCTGAAGGCTGACAAATAATGAGACATGTCGAATCCAGAGGATTTTTTGGGGGGAAGAGCAAAGGATGAAGTCTTTTGTGCTGTCGTGAACCTGGCATACAATGTAGATTTCTGTGTGGTACAATCTACAGCTACATTGTCTGCTGGGTTTCGGGCCAGCAGAATAATTCTGCTCTGCTGACAAATTGAAATAGGTGAGTCTTTTAATCCTTCTGCTAAACAAACTACTATGACAATAAAATACAATAAAAGTACTGAAAGTATACAAACTGTGATGCGTCCAATTATTTCTGCTGGTGTTTATTCTTACTGTGAGTTCAGCTTGATATTCACAGGGGCTCCACGGATTCCATCCAATGACAGACTGTCAAATTTCACCAGGGATTAAAAAGGCATCCAAGATATTTCAGCCGTACATCCAGAAGAGCTTCTTATCACTATTACCCATCTGTGTCTGAATACACCCATCCACAATGCACACAATGAATGTTAGCAGAAAAATTCTTCATTCACGCAATATAAAAAAAGAAAAATCTACCTATATTGCGTACTGTAATGTCTTCAGGGATTTGAACTAATGAAGAACCGAAGAAAGCCTGAAGCCCAAAGAGAACTCTGTTCATTAAGTCACAATCTGACTTCAATATTGACAGAAATGCCTTGCAGGAACGCTGCAGCGCATCTCTGGCAGTTTTCGCTTCGTGTCAGGTGTCTTTTTTTGTAATGCATTCATAGAGAAATGAATACCTGACGCCAGCATATTCTGTATTCCTGAATAATGTAAAAGGAGTCCAGTGGGTTTGTGACAATGCAGTTTCATTGTAAAAAAAATTGTTGTTAAGCTCAAAAAGAGCAGTTTTTGTTTGATAAAGTTACACTAAAAACAAAGAATCTTTTTCGGCATCAGTAGTTCCACAAAGAAACTTTTGACATCTATTGAAACTTTTCATCGCACAAAAAGTTTTTACTGTGAATGAATCAAAAATGGTTCTCATTCATTCATTTTCTTTTCGACTTAGTCCCTTTGTTAATCAGGGGTCGCCACAGTGGAATGAACTGCTAACTTATCCAGCATATGTTTTACACAGCGGATGCCCTTCCAGCTGCAACCCATCACTGGGAAACACCCATACACTCTCATTCACACATACACTACGGACAATTTAGCTTACCCAATTCACATGCAAACTCCACACAAAAATTCCAACTGGCCCAGCCGAGGCTTAACCTTCTTGTTATGAGGCGACAGCGCTACCCACTGTGTCCCAAAAATGGTTCTTATGTTACATAAATTTTTGGGGAGGGATGTGAATGTTCTTATGAGGTCCCATGTTAAATTATTGTACAGATAAGAAAATCAGGAGTGGGATTGTGTATAAACCGATGAGAGTTCACGGTGGATGGGGCTTCCAAACATGACACATTCAGCAAAATGTCTTGTTGTGCGTCATTTTCGCAACTAGTTAGGTCACAGAGTTAAGGTGCAATCACACTTAGACTTTCAGCATTATTCCCTTCCATCCATACGCATGTGAAAGCTGGAGGAAATGCAAGCACATGTGAAGTTTGGTTATGAAACCAAAGTTCAAGCTTGTTGAATTCTGACACAGAAATTTGCATAGAAAGTTGTTTGACCTAATACTGGAACTTTTAGGTCAAGAAACAAAGAGAATTCTTTGCCAATTTCTGATATAATATTCTGGTTTTGGTGCTTGCTAAGTGAATGCCAAGAAAAAAAAGCATGGGCGTGATTTAAAAAGGTTAAGGTTATTCAAAGTGGTCTAGAAAATGTTGTTTGAGGTAAAAGTAAAACAGAAAATAGACTACAGACTAGCAGAAATGGTTTGTTGTTTTGTTATATGCATGTCATGATTTTGCCAAGTACAATGCCATCCTGAATTAACATCTATGTTGATCCTAGAACATCATTTTTGTTTGAAAATGTAATCCATACCTATTCCCTGCCCCTAAACCCAACCAAAACTGTAAATTGTTGACAAAATCAGAGGGGAATAATAGTGGGATAACAATCATATAGAAGTATAATTTTATAATAAATAATTAACAATAATTTTGACCTGAAAATGGCTTTTAAAAAATTAAGAACTGCTTTTATTCTAGCCAAAATAAAACAAATAAGACTTTCTCCAGAAGAAAGAATATTATCAGACATACTGTGAATGTTTCCTTGCTCTGTTAAACAACATTTGGGAAATATTTAAAAAAGAAAAAAAAATCAAAAGGGGGCTAATTATTCAGACTTCAACTGTATATATATTTCACATTTTATTAGTTGCGCATATTTTGGAAATAAAAACAATAATAATAATTAACAAGAGGCACTTTAAGAAGATTAACTTCAACTGTTGCCATTTGTGACAGCCACATAAACAATATCACTGAAGCTTCCCTTGACAAATCAGTGCGTTTGCAACTACATGTCAACTAACTCTCATTAGACTGTTAGTAGACTGTCAGGTTTGGTTTAGGGTTATAGTTAAGCTGACACGCACTTGCAAAGTTATACTTAAAGTCAGAAGAATGTTTGTTAAGAGACCTTCAACATGAAGTGTTAACAGATATTAAGCAGAGAGTCTAATAATACTCTAATGACTGCTCGAGTCAACAGAATGTCTAAAGGGTCAATCAAAATAAAGCATTGGCAAAACATTGAAGTATTCTATCATTATTTAAATTGAATAGCCCTAATTAGTGGAGTAGCATACTGTTTACATTCAGAGGGATTCTTAAAGTAGTTTATTGCCATTGGTGGTTCCATGTACCACTGTTATATTGCATGAATGGTTGTGCATATAAAAAAAATAAAATTGATAAAAGATCATAACAACAAATGTATTTTGGTATTTTTTTAAGTTAACCAATGTTATGCAAAGTTTAACTCAATATTTTTAGTCAGTTTGACTGATATTCAACTAGTTTACTAATGTTTTCCAAGTTAACGTGTCGCTTTTAAGAAATTGGTTTACTCTAAAGTAAAAAAACTAGTCACTTTTTACAGTGAAAAAGTGAGATGACTAGAAAAGTACATTTAATTCAGCTAAAAATATAAAGGTGGCAGGTATTAAAATGTTCTACACTAAGAATCAATGTCTCTTTCAAGAAATGCTCACTGAAGTGTTCTTGAGGAACCAAAATTGGTCTTCTGTGGCATGGTTGTGATGCCTGGAGGGATTTTCAAGCATCAGTGCTGCAGAATAAAAGAGAAATGAAAGTGTAGGAAGGTCATTATGGCAGTCGGGCACAGGTGTTTCCAGACCTCACACTACTGTTTGCAGAGCAGGAATCTGGAGGCAGGTGGTGATGAGTCTCTGCTCAGCCAGCGGATACTGGAAACACTTCAATAAAACAACAGGAACACGCAGAACACAGTCGAGCTGCTCCAGGAACAGCCACTTCCCATCTGTCCGCTCCGCCATCATGTGACTCCTCATGAAGCGCTCCATTCACAGCAACCCAAAGCTGTCCATGGGGAGACAAATGTCTGACGGCTGCTACAATTTAATTGAAGCACACACTTACGCACAAAAAAAGAATAGAACAATTAGTTAATAAAACAATTTGCTATAAGGTTTTTGACATGAGTTCATCACATCAGTTAACATGAGCCTTAAGTTAAAGTACTAAATATGTTATTTATTGCTTAATAATAAGTAATGTCAAGCTTTATTGTCATTCCGCTACATGTGTGGACATGCAGAAGAACAAAATGTCGTGTCTCGCAGGACAACGGTGCTACAGGAATTATTCAGAAATACAAACACAACACTGGACTTAAGAGCTATTTTAAAAACCTAAAACTAACATTTACTATAAGATACTGAACTATACACTTAAGACAGGCTATACAAGTACTTTTACATGAGACTGAACAATGTTGTGCAGGATAGAGGTATTAAAGGTGAATATAAAGGCAAAAGAGCTGTTTAAGGTTTAGTACTGAGCAAATGAGGGGCGTCACAGTGGCACAGTAGGTAGCTGGTTCGAGGCATTTCTGTGTGGAGTTTGCATGTTCTCCCTGTGTTCGCGTAGATTCCTTTGAGTGCTCCAGTTTTTAAGACCAAAGGCCAAAAGACATGCGGTATTGGTGAATTGAATAAGCTAAATTGGCCATAGTGTATGTGTGTGAAAGAGTGTGTATGGGTGTTTCCCAGTGTTGGGTTGCAGCTGGAAGGGCATTCGCTGCATAAAACATATGCTGAATAAGTCGGTTCTTTCCGCTGTAGCGACCCCTGATAAATAAAGGGACTAAGCCGAAAAAAAAATTAATAATGAGTGCAAAAGAGGTATTTAAGGTTGAAGCATGCAGTGCAACATGATTGTGGTACATTTATAGTAAACATCATTTTCCTAATTATTGAGTTCTTGTAAGATGGAGTTTAGATAAAGCATCTGGTGCGTAAAAGAGTGTTTCTACAGGTGGTTTGTCAAGCCCACTCACCTGTATGAGAGTGTTTCCTTTTAAAATTAACTCATTCAGCTTGAACAAACATCAATAGCTTTGTTTTTAATTAACAGTTTGGGGGAAAGCACAAATCATGTAAATAATAATAATGTAATTATTAAAAAATAAAATTTAACATTTCAATGGTTTTCTTATTATGAATACACAATTTAACAATTATAAAACACATAATAATAATAATAATAAAATAAAATGACATTTAAAATAATAGCAAACAATTTCATTTAAAATGAATGATTAAAACTTGATACTAAATCTACTACATAAATGTGTAATAACAAATAAAGTACTATAATCATTAATAATATAATTATATAACTTAAAATAAATAATAACAATTTTTAATTTCCAAATAACATTTTATTTTCCTTAAAAATATTTATGAAAATGTAACTATTGGTTCCCAGTGCTGGGCTGCAGCTAGAAGGGCATCCGCTGTGTAAAACCAACGCAATCTCACGGCAACTCCTAACTTTTTGATTTAGTGGCTACTTTGTATAAATTTGTACGATCTAATTCGTACAATTTAGTATGATTTGCTCATCACCTAATGAAGGTTGGGGTTAGGGGTGGGGTTGGGTGCCACGCCTCCTTTTTAAAATCGTACATTTTTGTACGACTGAACTCAAACGAATTTGTACGAATTAGCCACTAAACTGACAAAACGTAAAATACTTACGTTTCCTCGTGAGATCAGGCTGGTAAAACAAATGCTGGATAAGTTGGCGGTTCATTCTGCTGTGGCGACCCCTGATGAATAAAGGGACAAAGCCAAAGGAGAATGAATAAAACTATTGGTGCCTATAGGCTACTTTTAAATGTAATAGGCTACCAATTACAGTAAGATTTAATATATGTAATTAAATGATGTAATGTGATCTCTTGTAACTAGTTACTCCCCAATGCTTTTCATAAAATTTTACGTTTTATCAGTAAAATATTACAAATATTACATGCACACATTATTCTTAACAATAAAAATAACGTATGCTGGATTAAATGCATTGTTATTTTAGCATCACTAAGTAACAATTCTAGTTTAATTAATGGTTTAACTGAGTTTTAAGCTGTTATTTTTAATTATTTAATTAACTTGAATTACTTTTGTGCTTTTTAAAATAGTCCCAGTTCACACAGATCTGCTAAGACGGCTAAAAATGATGTATTATAGGACACAAGTTGTGTTTTTGTGGTTTTCACGCAGACAATGATATTGCTTTCAAAACCTTTTCAAAATGCCATGCTGTGTAAATGAAAGCCGAAAAGCATATTTATTCATTCATTTTCCTTCAGCTTAGTCCTTTTATTTATCAGGGGTCGCCACAGCGGAATGAACCAACTATTCCAGCATATTTTACACAGCAGATGCCCTTCCAGCTGCAACCCAGTATTGGGTAACACTCATACACACAATCATACACTACGGCTAATTTAGTTTATTCAATTTACCTTTACCACATCTTTGGACTGTGGAGGAAACCAAAGAACCCAGAAAAAACCCACGCTAACAGGGGGAGTACATGCAAACTCCACACAGAAATGCCAACTGGCCCAGCCGGGACTCAAACTAGCGACCTTCTTGCTGTGAGGTGACAGTGCTAACCACTGAGCCACCTTGTAACCCCAAAAAGCCTATTTTAAACTTAAATTTTATTTTAAAATATCCGAGGTTTTAACTATAGGCTAATTATAAATATCTAGACGTAAACTACATCCTATCGAGCACGTGTACGTAATTATTACTCAGTATGACCTTTTTTGTAATTACACTGTAATAATGTCACATTAAAAAAAAAAATAAAGGTGTAATCGTCTATGTTTTTCCCCTCATAATCAAACACCTGTTGCGCTACAGGAAGTCTCATGCCTGCAAATTAGCAGTTATTAAATCACAAATGGCCGCCGCGCGTTTGTTTTTCACAGAGACGAGAACACTTCTGTTGTTTGTGAGCTGAATCTCTGACGTCGCAGCGCTTCAGTGATTCGCAGAGAGCAGTTGATTCGCACTAACATTTCCAGAGGGGAAAGTGTCCCGGCTCAAGTATTCCAGTAATGTAAACGTCTGAATAGCGTGTAATGGAAGTAAATGGCTGCTTTGATATGTGGTGCGGTGTGATGACATCAGCGGGGGTCCCGCGGGGCCACGGCTGGCCTGCTGTGGAATGATAATTGATGGGCTTCCCCTGGGTAACGGCAAGGACTGATAGCGGCAGATTAAGCGCGTTTATCTGGCCATCGGGACGCGTTTACACTGCTCTTCTCCAGCGGGGCGTAGGTGAAGGTCGACCCACGACACTGACGTCACTCCATCAGGAGATCCTCACCGCCAACACTAACTACCTCTCACCGCAAATCACACACATACGCACACACACGTAGGCTACTGCAGTTGTTTTGAGTGTGGTCTGTGGTGTATTATCAGATAACCTAAAGTACAAATAGTCCATCTGTCGATTTTTTTCTTCCAATGTAAAGAAAACACCCAAACACGTTTCTTTTATAGCACTTTTCAATTTATGTTTGTAGATTTCAACAACAGTTTATACTTTTCTTATACATTTATACATTTACTTATACATTTTCTTAAAATGAGATTTTCTCCTGCACTGAGCCATACATCTTCACTTTGGCTGCACTTATAGACATTCAACTCTACAGTTTTATTCATATCTGTATAATTCATAACTCATGTAAGGCTAACCTGTATCATTCATATTCTGAAGGTTTTTACTGAGGGATTTGTCCATATGCCTAATTATATACATCTACAAAAAAATAAGGCTTTTTGTAGTATACAGTGCTCAGCATAATTGAGTACAGCCCATTTTGAAAATGAATATTTTGATCCATTTCTATAGGCAATGTATTTGGGTGCATTTCAACAAAACAGATTTATTAAACAGATATATTTATCAAAATAATATTTTAGTCACCAAACATTTTTAGAAATTGAAAGATAATGCAATTAAATTCAAGCAAAATATTGCAAAAATAAACTACAACCTGCAAAGTTTCAACTCAATTTTCCTATATTTTTTGCTTCTCTTGATTTTCCCTTTTTTTAAATTTGTATTTAATACTTCTCTATATCGTAAAATTGACTGTACTAGTTTTTGAACCATTATCGTAAGTTATTTTGTTAGATAAGCTCCAGATTTGGCTTAAGTACTGACTAATCTAATATGACATTGTATAGCTTCTTATTAAAATATGAATTTAAAAGGTAGATTTGTTAGGGATGTACTTAAATATATGGAATAAAAGAGATTCCCAAAATCCCCCCAGTAAAAATACTTTAAACAAATGTAACTAAATAAATAAATAATTTGAAACATGACATCCATTGTTTTAGTTGGGGTGCTAAAATTTTATACAACACATAGTGTGTGGAATTGATAGTATCATTATGTAACTTTACAGTAACTAAATGTTTTCCAAATAACATTTTAGACTCACCCTACCGGTCAAAAGTTTAGGGTCAGTAGGATTTTAAAATGTTTTTAAAACAAGCTTCTTCTGCTGACTAAAGCTGCATTTATTTCATCACAATTACAGTACACATTGTAAAATTTTAATTGTTATTGCACTATAAAATAACTGATCAAAAGTAGTTTATGATTTAATTTATTCCAGTGATTTTAAATATGAATTTTCAGCTTCATTACTGCAGTCTTCAGAGTCACGATTTATCAGAAATCACTCTAATATTAATTATTATTATTATTATTATTATTATTATTATTATTATTATTATTAATGTAATAGAAAAAAAAAGCAATAATATCTGGAGTAATAATTTCATTTGAAACTATATACAATAAGAAAGCAGTTATTTAAAACTGTAGTAAATATATAACAGGCAACGCAGTGGCGCAGTAGGTAGTGCTGTCGCCTCGCAGCAAGAAGGTCGCTGGTTTGAGCCTCGGCTGGGTCAGTTGGCGTTTCTGTGTGGAGTTTGCATGTTCTCTTTGCGTTCGAGTGGGTTTCCTCGGGGTGCTCTGGTTTCCCCCACAGTCCAAAGACATGCGGTACAGGTGTCCGTTTTTGGGTAGGCTAAATTGTCCGTAGTGAATGAGTGTGTGTGGATGCTTCCCAGAGATGGGTTGCAACTGGAAGGGCATCTGCTGCGCAAAATCGTGCTGCGCAAAATCGTACTGGATAAGTTGGCAGTTCATTCCACTGTGGCGACCCCAGATTAACAAAGGGACTAAGCCGAAAAGAAAATGAATGAATGCAATATATAACAATTAAATTTTTTTACATTTAAAATGGCGCCTTGAACAGAATCATTTTCTTATAAAAAACATAAAAAAAAAAACTGACCGCAAAGTTTTGATTGGTAAGTGTATTAATTTTGCACCTAACAGGGTTTTAACTATAGATGCCTGTAAAGGCTACTTTGTAAATTTAATAGATTATGGAATAGGGCTGCACAACATATCCTTTCAGCACTGATATCGCAATGTGATCATTCGCAATAGTCACATCGCAGAATTATATAAATATAATTTATATAAAAGTAGTATAATTTATAATTTGCATGTTTTTGAAACCTGTGACTGTATGAGGATTTTAAAAGCAATCAGCCAGAAGATATTGTACCATTTAAAACGTTTAATAACAATTAATTTTTATGAATTATTATTTTTTTTTGTTATTCAATTGCTCTACCTAAATACTGTTAGACTTGAAAACTGGATTGTTTCAATTGCAACTTCTTCTTTATAGCATTTATCTCTGCATTTAATTTGTTTATTCTTTTGTATGCAGATGCACTCCTATAGAATCAACTCAATCAATCTAAAAGGATTGATTCATTCCAAATGGAGCTATTCAAGTCATCTGGTGAAATTGTATATATATATTGTAATATATATATATATTACAATATGAACAACAAAATATCGCAATGTTAGATTACCCTGTTATGGATATGTAAGCAGTTACTCCACAACACTGTACATAAATGCCTTTAAAACAGTTTTTAATTTGACGTCATCCAACGCTCCAACTGTTGTGCTAGACTTTTATGCAAATTAATTAGCACATATTTGATTAAATAATGTCTCATTTGCATATATAAAATAAAATGTGTGGGCCTGGACGACAAAGCCAGCCATAAATTGTGATTTAGCTGAGATGCAATTATTTGAAAATCTGTAATCTGAGGGTTTCTAAAAAATATCTAAATATTGAGAAATTTCCCTTTAACTTTGTCTAAATGAAGTGCTTAGCAATGCACATTACCAATCAAACATGTCATTTTGATATATTTACAGTTGAAAATGTATAAAATATACTCCAAGGACTATGATCTTTGTCTAATATTGAATATTAAATAGATTTTTGGTGAAAATCAGTAGCTTTGACCCATGCAATGTATTTTTGGTTATTGCAGCAAAAGTAGCTTGTGGTTCAGGGTTACATTTTAGAACACTTATTATTGAAAAATAATAAATAAATAAACTGGGGAAGTACAGTGATAACAATTAGTTGTTGTTTTTGAACGTATTGACCTGCAGTGTTTG
The DNA here is from genome assembly GCA_903798205.1 of Danio tinwini. Classification (NCBI taxonomy): domain Eukaryota; kingdom Metazoa; phylum Chordata; class Actinopteri; order Cypriniformes; family Danionidae; genus Danio; species Danio tinwini. Next base: position 22,268,385 of record CAIGQZ010032409.1, read on the forward strand.
CCATAATCTCAGTCTTTCCCAGCACCACAAGAGTGGATCTATTTAAATGCATTACTAAAATCTTTTCCACCTCAAAAACAGTTCTTGTATTGGACTTTAATGTGATACGATATAGAAAAGCTACATTTAAGCAAAGCGGGAGACCCCAAGCATGCACTTGACATGTGGCTTATATAGGGGCTATTAGTTCACACGCTTGGATGTGTCTTTACATGAGGCATTAAGAAGCACTTTGGAGATTTTCTTTGGCGTACAAATGTGCTGGATAATAAAAACGCATATTAAAAGAGAGCTCACAGGAGCGTTGTGTTTTCCCTTAGTACCTGCGTGACTCATAGAGAATCTCTTGATATCGGCACAGCTTATGTGGACCTCTGTGCCAAGGGCAGATTAGAAACTGATAAAAGTTTCTGCATTTCGCTTGGTTCCATCTGCTTGCTGGCAGTGCCATGGAGACCAGGCCTGGATTCCTGGACGGAGAGTGCTTGGTGCGAAAAACTGCCTCTCTCCAAATGCTCTGAAACAAGAGCCAATGATTATATAGGCAAATAAATCCTTTTCATTTGTAATTTGTATTAATACTCCTGGAGGTTATTACTCAAAAGCAAACCATTTCCCTTAAGACATTACTAAATGTTCTACAAATGTGATTTGGAAATCAGTTCTGACTTACATTACACATTTCAGTTTCATAACATTTAATCAGTTAAACAAGGTTCAGTTTATTAAGAATACTTATTAATGCATTGAGTTTCATAAACTAACCAAATACTTTTTTACTTGAGGTTAATGTTAATTAATAAACATAACATCACTGTTCAGTTATAGCTGCATAAACATTCATGTTATTACTTCTACATTTTTAAAGTCAAATGCTTCTGATAACATTAGTTAATTTACTGTGAATTAACATGAGCATTTTTATTATTTACGCTCCTGTTTGTGAGGCGGGAGAAAATTACAGATTTAAGAAATAGATTAAATGGATGTACTAAAAATGTTGGTACTACATTATATTTAGGTATACATGTAGTTATAATCCATTAATTATTTGTTTTATCACCACTTTTGGAGCATAGACCTGAAAGTTACATTTATAGTTTAAACTGTTGTAAATCTTGAATGCTTCAAAGCAAAGACTTAAATAATAAATAGGACATTTCACAAGTGAAAAACTGATAAACAATCAAATAAATAAAAAAATGTTTATAGCAGGCCAGTAGCCAGAGTGGTTCGAAAGACCCACCCCTCACTGACAAAGGTCCCAAATATGTCCCACATGAGCTCATTTGTCTTATTTTGACTGCTATGTCATCATACAATTGAAGTCAGAATTATTAACCCCCCTGAATTATTAGCCCCCCTGTTTATTTTTTTTCCCCCAATTTCTGTTTAACGGAGAGATTTTTTTTCAACACATTTTTAAACATAATAGTTTTAATAACTCATTTCTAATAACTGATTTATTTTCTATTTTGTCATGATGACAGTAAATAATATTTTACTAGATATTTTTCAAGACACTTCTATACAGCTTAAAGTGACATGTAAAAGCTTAGCTAGGTTAATTAGGTTAAATAGGCATGTTAAGGTAATTAGGCAAGTTATCATATAACGATGGTTTGTTCTGTAGAAAAAAAATATAGCTTAAAGGGGCTAATAATTTTGACCTTAAAATGTTTTTTTTTTTTTTTTTTTATTAAAAACCGCTTTAGCTGAAATAAAACAAATAAGACTTTCTCCAGAAGAAAAATTATTATCAGACATACTGTAGAAATTTCCTTGCTCTGTTAAACATAATTTGGGAAATACACAAAAAAATACAGAATAAAATTCAAAGAGGGTTTAATAATTCTGATTTCAACTGTATATAGTGAAAATAACCCATCGAAAAAGGCTTTAAGACCAAGTGGAATTAATGGCTGTGGCTTCAGTGTGACTTAAGCTAGTCAGTTTTGATCAATGCAAACATTTATTTTTCATAATTGAAAAATAGTCCAACATCCAGCTGTGCAAGAAATCATACAATCTGATGTAAGTGAAGTCATCTTTTGTTGCTGTATTGTTTTTAAATAAAGAAAACATTTTACAAGTAACTTTTCATCTTAAATTTGGACCTTATTCTTGAAACAAAAATGACTAATAAAAAGATGTGAAGCACTAAAAGCAGACATATTAAATTAATTTACATAATATTTTGGCTAATGCTGTTATCCATAAATATTCAAATGTACTTTTTTCAAGAGAGGCTAGAAAAATCATGACGCTCTACATTATTATTATTATTACTATTATTATTATTGTTTTTTTGTGTTTTTTTTTATTTAAATGGCCAAATTCTGACTGTGGAAAATTAAATGTGCTGGCTATTTTGTTATTTGCCTATTAAATGACAACGGGTCACAGTTTTTGATTGAATACTTTATCAGATTCCTGTTTTTTTTTCTAATGATTTAATATGATATATTTGTATATAAAAATAAGTATGTATTCATGTTTCTTTGTTCTAAATGTTTAGGAAATGTAATGGTACATCGAAACATGTGGTTATGACGACCACCTGACAAGCTAATTCAGCTAAAAGTAGTGCTTAAAATGTTACAAAAATGCAGTATTTTAATCTCATAATTAAATAGAAAATGAGGCAAATAACCCCAAAAAGTTCCACTTTTGGAGAAAAAAGAACCACCCACTCACCAGGCTGGCTATGGACCTGTATAGTAACCAATAATGCACAAAACTACTATTCTCAAATTTGAATTAAACTAAGTTGCTGTTTTTGTTTCATATGCAGTCATTTTCCTCCATTATTTATTTATTTATTATTATTTTATTATTTATTCAGGCAGAAATAATAATACCATTGGGATGAAGTAAATATTAAAAGACAACATGTACAGTAACTGATGCTGTAAATAATCAAATGTCAATCAAAAGTGTAATCTAATGTATTATTAAGTGTAAAACATTAACATAGTTGAATAAATACAGTAATTGTATTGTTCACTTGACCATGAGTAGTAGTATCTTTAAAAAATATATCTTACAATAAAAGTGAATTTCAGTATCAAAAACATGTTTTTTTTCTCTTCTATAGAATAAATAAAGTCCTACAGGTTAGCTATTACAAAAGGTACAGGGCAAGTGTATCGGGTGAGTAAATTGACAATTTATAAACCAAATTTTTAGCCAAATTCCACCTGTTTGAGCAGGTTTTTTTTGTTTTGTTTAAGTCCATATTTCTTATGTGAATCAGCGTAGGAGAAGCAGCATGTCGGTGCCAGGTAATAAGGATCATTTGCTGTGTATGATAAAGGAGTTTTGGGCTGCCTATCCTGAAGCACATCTTAGGATTGACGTCTTGCATCCAAACCCTGATATGAGTCAGACCTGCACCTACTGGCTACACCACAGGTTTGGTACGAGCGCCTGGCATCTCTGGCGGCCCCCTTGTGTGGGTGGCACTGCATTCTGTCTGCATTACGAAGCTTTAACAAAACCATACACTCCTCCATCAACATGCGGCAAGTCTTGTCCTGCTTTAGGGCTTTATCCTGCAGGTACAAAACACACACACACACACACACACAAACACACACACACCACACACACACACACACACACATACACACACACACACGTGCTGCTCTCATGACCGCGGCAGACTGACTGGGTGGAAATGGGTTTAGAGAGAGGGAAATGAATGAGAGATTCATCTAAATGAATGTACTGATGTGTATTGTACTTCGTTATATTTTAGTCATATGTATTTTTCTCTTACATTATCTTTTTAATCCTTATATTAGACTTGATTTTAGACTTTCTTTATTTCAGACTGTATTTATCAAAACTCTAATTGCGTTTTCCTTTATTTTTAAGTATTTATATATGTACTATATAATCACTTTACGATTTTATTTATTATACAATCTGCACTGCTTTGGCAATACTTGACAAGTCATGCAAATAAAGCTCTTTTGAGTTGAGTTGAATTAAATTGAACTGAATTGAATCGATTGATTTTAGAGGGGGGAGGGGGAGGCAGACACACAAACACACATCTAAATTATTATAAATTAATCATTGTAAATATACTGAATATTATTTTTTATTACTGTTTTATCCATAAATATTGATTGTTAAATGTACAGTTGATTATAATTTATTTATTTATTTATTATATTATAATACTGTACTACTATTTACTGTGTTTACTATGTTTTATTTTTTAGTATATATGTGCACTACCGGTCAAAAGTTTAAGGTCAGTTTTTTTTTCATGTTTTTTTTTTTAAAGAAATTGATTCTGTTCATCAAGACAGCATTAATATAAAAGAAAATTGTACAATTGTTAAATATTTATAAAAATTTTCAATAACTGCTTTCTTATTGTATGTAGTTTCAAATTAAATAAGTACTCATCAGTCATTATTGCTTTTAACACTATTACATAATTATTAATAATAATAATAATAATAATTAATACTAAAGTGATTTCTGAAGGATCATGTGACTCTCAAGACTGCAGTAATGAAGCTGAAAATTCATCATTAAAATCACTGGAATAAATGATTAAATTAAATCATAAACTACTTTTGAACAGTTATTTTATAGTGCAATAACATTTCACAATTTTACAATTGGAGATGCTTATTTTAAAACATTTAAAAATCCTACACTCTCAGAAATAAAGGTATACTAGCTGTCACTGGGGTGGTACCTTTTAAAAAGGTACACATTTGTACTTGAAGGGTCCATATTGGTACCTTAAAAGTATACATTAGTACCTACAAATATTAAGAAGAACACTTTTGTATTTTTAGGTACTAATATGTACCCTTGATATATTAATTTGCACCTTTTAGGTACAAATTTGTACCTTTTGAAAAGGTACCACCCCAGTGACAGCTCGTATACCTTTTTTTCTGAGAGTGTACTGACCCTAAGCTTTGTACCGGTAGTGTATGTGCTTTTTAATGTAAACTTTAAAAATGCTTTGGCAATACATTTGTAACATTTGTCATGCCAGTAAAGCAATTATTGAATTGAATTGAATTGAATTGAATTGAATTGAATTGAATTGAATTGAATTGAATTGAATTGAATTGAATTGAATTAAGAGAAATAGAGAAAGAGAAAAAGAGACCACACTGACGACAAGTTCTAGGTCAAAAACACATTTGTGTGTCCAATGTTAAAAACTAACTGAAGAAAAGAGTTTGTTTGTTGCTTGAAAGGTTATTATTAATGCTATAAAGTGATTGTGAAGACAAAAAGAAAATCTAAAACAGAGGAAAAACAATTAAGAATATGTCTCAATCTTAAGCAAATTAGAGCCTATTTAAAATGTTATTTACTGTTTCTATTATGTACTTCTTCTACTCACAGTACTGTACATAAATAGCTATTTTTTATTAGTATAGCCTTACAGAAAATGCATGTTTCCATACTGTGATATGTAAAGTTCTAACAATCCTTCACTGCATGGTTATATTTAAAAGTAGTTTATGATTTAATTTAATCATTTATTCCAGTGATTTTAATGATGAATTTTCAGCTTCATTACTGCAGTCTTCAGTCTCACATGATCCATCAGAAATCACTCTAATATGAATTATTACACTGTAAAACCTAACAACTTTATCAAATGAAATGAGCGTAGTTAACTCAATTTGGTTAAAAGTTAATTCTACTCATTTAAAAAGAGTTTTGAACTCAGTGTTGAAGGTAATGAGTTAATTAAATAGCTCATTACTTTCAACTTATATGGAGTAAGTTCACAGTACTCATATAAATTTTTCAACTCAACTGGTTTGTAGCAATCGGTTTCCTCAAATGGTTTGAGTTACTTAAACTTTTAGAGTTTTACAGTGTATTATTATTATTATCATCATTATTATTATTATTCTGAATGGTAATAGTAAAAGCAATAATGACTAAAGTGATCATTTTATTTAAAACTGCATACAATAAGAAAGCAGTTTTTTTAATTTTAATAAATATTTACAATATAACAATTTTTTACATTTAATACATGGCGCTTGATGAACAGAATAATTTTCTTAAAAAAAAACATGAAAAAAAAAATAAAACTGACCCCAAACCTTTGACAAGTAGAGTATATTTAAAACAACAGGATTCTAAAAAAAGATAAAATAACGTAACCAACTACAAGATTCAAAAACTAAACAAAATGAAACAAAAACTAGTAAAAATGTGCTTCATGATATTTATGCTTTTTGTGTGTGTAAATTAGTTAATCATCAGTTAACAAAAAAAACTGATTAAAAAATCTATTTAGGCTCTACTGTCAATTTTTATAGTGCTGTTTAAACTGGGTTTTAGGGTCTAAGATTCTTTGAAGAAGATTAATTTCAAAAGAGCAGTATTTTTAGAACAAATATCGTTGGTAACTTTACAGTCCCTTTTGACGATTTAATATATCTGTGCATTAATTAAAAAAAAAAAAAAAAGATTTAAAAAATATATAGATATTTCAAGCGCATTAATATTATTTAGGCTATAGATTTAAAATCTCATAATACATAAATATTTATTAGAGAGTTATTAGCCCCCCTGAATTATTAGCATCCCTATATTTTTATCCCAATTTCTGTTTAACGGAAAGAAGATTTTTTCAACACATTTCTAAACATAATAGTTTTAATAACTCATTTATAATCACTGATTTATTTTATATTTGCCATGATGACAGTAATTAATATTTTACTAGATATTTTTCAAGATGGTAGTATTTAGCTTAAAGTGACATTTAAAGGTTTAACTGGGTAAATTACGCAAGTTAGGGTAATTAGGCAAATGATTGTTCATTTTTGTTCATTAATGTAATTAGGCAAACAGTGGTTTGTTCTGTAGACAATCAAAAAATCTTGCTGAAGAGGGCTAATAATATTGACCTTAAAATTGAAAACTGCTTTTATTCTAGCCGAAATAAAACAAGTAAGACTTTTTCCAGAAGAAAAAATATTATAGAAAATACTGTGGAAAAAGTCCTTGCTCTGTTAAACATCATTTGGGAAATATTTGCAAAAGAAAAAAAAAAACTTCAACTGTATGTATATATATATATATGTGTGTGTGTGTGTGTGTGTGTGTGTGTGTGTGTGTGTGTGTATGTGTGTGTGTATATATATATATATATATATATATGTGTGTGTGTGTGTGTGTGTGTGTGTGTGTGTGTGTGTGTGTGTGTGTGTGTGTGTGTGTGTGTGTGTGTGTGTGTGTGTGTGTGTGTGTGTGTGTGTGTGTGTGTGTGTGTGTGTATGTATGTGAAGGATAAACCCTAACCATTATTAAACTATAAACTGAAATGTTATTTAAATGTTCCCCATTGTGGTCTCATTGACATCAGATGAAATATTAACAATATGTCGCACCTGTAAAAGCTGCAGTGTGATTTATCAATGAGCAGATCCAGAACCAACATGAGGAAGAAGATCCTCAAGCACAGATGCACACAGCGTATGTGCTTGACTTCCTCTTTCACTCCCTTCCTTCCTTCCTTCCATCTCTCTCTCTGACATGATCCAAGGTGTGCACATTCCTGACCACATCCTGCCACTGCAACGACACCTCAGACACACACACACAAAACAAATATTATACAAACATCAATACAACGTGTCTATTCTGCATCCCAAAGAGCAGAGCATACATGACGACAAACGTCTTTCTGGTGAACAACGCTTTACTAAAAATATAAATGCAGTCATCTATGAGCCTGCAGGTTAGAGGTGATGCAAGTGAATATGACTGGACATCTGAGAAGAGGTCAGCAGTCAAGGGTTAATGGTCTTTTAATATAGCAGCAGCAATTCTGAGCTGTGACATCACTGCTGTGCTATGCTGAAGCTCTATATAGCGGATCAATTGAGGAGCTGCATTTAAAGAGCATAAAGTACTGACTTATCCTACTTTATTTGCATGCATGCTTGTTTATTACTTTAATGGTAACACTTTACAATGAGCTTGTATCAGTTCATGTGTTCACTAACATGAACAAATGATGAACAGTATGTTTAGTACAGTATTTATTCTTGTTTAAAGTTAGGTAAGAAAAATGTTGATCGTTATTAGTTCATGTTAACTCACTGTGAACATCATGAATTAGGATTTTAATAATACATTGGTAAATGTTAAAGTAGGATTAATAAATGTTGCATTGTGTATTAGTTCTTGTTAGTCATTGTAAACTACACTAAAATGTACTTATACAACCCTATTGTAAAGTCTGACCACTTTTTATTAACACTGCCTGCATTTAACAGACTTTTAACATATAAGAAACATCGGTGACACTTTATACTACACACTCTGAATCATTTAATAAGCATTAGCATATAGTGATCTTATTATTTGTTAAGCATTAACTCTACATTAACAAATAATAGTAAACAGTTTATAACTGCAGTTACAAATGCTCTATTCTTGATTTATAAGTACATTTACAATGTGCTTAATGATTGTACTTTTTATAATGTCTGAGTGATTTATTTGTCATTACTAAATTAAGTATTACAATATTTACAAATGATTTGTATTCAAGAGTAGTCTATAGTTTTTTAGATTTTAAGGTGGTTTTTCAGAATGCGTAATTAAATAATTAATAAACTATTGAAATCAACGTTTATATATCTTATTATTCAGGCGTATAGCAATGGTTACTATGTATGTTAATAAATGCTTTATTAACAACTTCATGCAGTTTAGTAATAAATGAACAATAATCTTTGCATTCCTATCAAAAATAAAATTACTGTGAAATTTCTAAAAAAACAACAATATAATATTAACAAAATAATATGATGCAACATTTCAATGTTATTTAGCAACGTTTAAACTGTATGGTAATTTTATTTTAGATAAAGTTGCAAATATTTATTTTTCATTTGATATAGTTTCATTTGTGTATCTTCAAATGAATAGAAATTAATAAAGTCGTTTATATTCATTTTTCCTGTTTGAATTTAACTGAGCCTTTAATTGTCATTGATAAGGAATTTATAAAGCACAAATAGTCCTTACTTTAGATTAGGTCGCAAAACTAGATATAGTTGATTTAATAAAGCATTTATTAACATGCAAATTAACTATTACTATATGCCTGAATAATAAGAATTATAAATGTTAATTTGAATAGTTTATTAATCATTTATTAACTTATTCTGAATGATCTTTTAAAACCCCCAACTATTCTTAAATAACTGGTTTGTAAATAAAGCAGTAATTAATTTAGTAATGAAAAATGAATCATTAACAAAGTATGAAGACACAATCATTAAGGACATTATAGATGTGCTTATAAGTCAAGAACAGAAAATGTGTAGCTGGTTATTAACTGCTTACTAATGTTTATTAATGTAGAGTTAATGCTTAACAGATAATGAATTCACTATTTGCTAATGCTTAATAAATGATTCATAGTGTCTAGTTATTATAAAGTGTTAACATTAAACATCTTAAAAAAAAGTTAAACATCTTAAAAATAGAGACCATTATGCAAAATTACATATAGTATATTTTGTTGCATTATTGCATTTAAGTATTTAAGCCAAAATTGTAGTTACCAACCACACATCCCAATTCAATATTGCATTCTTCTTTCAATCGTTTTGCCACAAATTTCAGAGCCCTAGTGTCAATTTTCAAAACTCTATAGACACCAAATTCACAACTTTTGCCAAAATTGTGCATTTTTGCAAAACTCTTAATTCTTTTTTAAAATGTTCAGATACATTACACACAAGTCAAACACACTGTGCTCAATGAACTAAAATCACCTTTTCAATATAATACAATTGAACATCAAAATGATCTCATTTCAAAATGCAACTCAAACATTACATTTGAAATAACTGTGTATACATTTAATTAACCCGATGTAACTATCAACTGATACAAGCACTCAAAACATTAAATAACTTTTGCATTACTCTTGATGCATGGAAACTGATGTACAATATTGCATGTTTAGATAATGAAAATTTTAGCACAGATAAACTGATATCAGTTACCACAGAAGATGACCCATCCTTATTTCCTATATATGGTTTCTTTGTTCCACTTTTACAGACAATGTTTTCATATTTTACATTACTGTATGCAAGAAAGCCCAATCACAGCGGACCAATGTCAGACCTGGATTCACAATGACAGAAGGTTCTTTCTGAGATTCTTGAGTAATGAAAACACCACTGGGATGTAGAAGAGAACTTGTGGCCAAATCCCCAACACCAGACTGATGGAAACACAGAAGTCAAAATAGAAATCTGATATAAAGAAATATATGCAAATTACTTATGTGGCATACTAGTTCATATGGATTTCACTTATATAAAATATGTATTTGTTGTGTGTGTGTGCATGTGTGTGTTATGTACATATATGTTAGGTATAGGAATGAACTGCCACATGTTTTAAGCAGCAGATGCCCTTCTGGCCACAACCAAGTACAATATATATATATATATATATATATATATATATATATATATATATATAA
>CAIGQZ010032409.1:22287396-22349369 GCA_903798205.1 Danio tinwini
AACATAACATAACATAACATAACATAACATAACATAACATAACATAAACATAACATAACACAAAATCTTACCTATGAAATGTTCTGCCTTTGTGCTTTGTTTTTTGTTTGCTCGTTACTAAACCGGTACACAGCTCTAAAGTCCAGCATCTTCACATTGACTTTGGTCTTGACTAGTGCGGTTGACTGACATTTGTCCAGGGAGCACTGTACAAATGTGGCGGCGCTATTGACGCATGCTCAAGATCTGTATGCAATATCTAGTGTATATATCTTTGCCATTTTGCCAAGTTACTTACAATACTATTTTAAGTGTTTATTTACAAATGTGCATTTAGCCTGTTAGTTTTATAATACGGTTTTATAAATAATGTTGAGATTAGCATTTTAAATTCGAAAATTTAGAATAAAGAAATATGAAAAGATAATTATTTCTAAAATACAATTTTATTATCAACTATCATTAAACTCTTTTTTAGAACTTGTTTTAAATTAAAAACCGAAGCTTATATGCATATAACAAACTGGCCAGTACACTTTCCTCAGTAAGAATTTGCCCATTTGAATAATTCACACACGTAATATTTAAACATAATAATAATAATCCAACAGAAGACTCCTCTTAAAACCTTCTTTGGTTGGTTAGTTTCACAATTTATGACAGCATAGAAGTCAAATTTGGGATAAATGAGCTCATATAGAGGACCAACTCTGGACCTTTATCAGTGTGGGTCTTTCGAAACACCCAACCCCCCCAGCTAGGCCAGTTGACATTTCTGTGTGGAGTTTGCATGTTCTCCCCATGCTTACATGGGTTTCCTCTGAGTGCCCCCACAGTCCAAAAACATGTGGTATAAGTGAATTGGTTAAACAAAATTGGCCGTAGTGTATGAGTGTGTGTGAATGTGAGAGTGTATGGATGTTTCACAGTTCTCGATTGTGGCTGGAAGGAAATCTGATGCGTAAAACATATCCTGAAATTGTTGGTAATTCATTCCGCTGTGGCAAACCCCTAATAAATAAGGGACTAAGTCGAAGGAAAATGAATGAACGAATGAATTTCAGATTTGAAAGTTTGAAAATTAAAAATGTGAAATATTATATATTATATATGCATATAAATAATTAAAACAATAGTTCCATGTTATTTTTATACAAATAGTCATATAACTAACCAACGAAGACAAAACATACATAAATAATCAAAATCAATACAAATAAAATAAAACATAATGATAAATAGCATCCATCCATGTGCAACAAAACAGTCCAGTACAAGGGGAACTCCATTGACTGGTTAAAAACTGCACTTCTGCAAATACAGCGTCAATCATGGCTGCCGACCCATGAATAATCATTAAAGAAATTTGAGTAATTGCCAAACTGTAACATAAAGCAAAGCCGGGAAAGTTTTGCTAACAAAATGTGTATCACATGAGTAAACAAACACATCCCCGTACGCCTGACAAACACACACCCTGGTCAAACGGTACGTCATTTCTGCAGGTGCCACTTGTTGGAAGCAGGATCTTTCCTCTCTGCTTTGTTGACACACAACAGCACAGCCAATAAAAGACAACGGCAATCGTCAGATGAGTGACGCCGACACATGAGATCAACCTCCGGCGGACTGTCCCAATGATGTCACACCCAGCCTCAAACATGGACTGATTACTTAATAAACGATGTACAGAGAAAACATTTAGTTTTCCACTGACACAAGAGCGCAGGGTCACAAACTCCCCTCGCTAAAGCGTATAAGTCACAAAAGAATCCTGCTCCAATTCATTTCACTCAGAGTAAGGCTTGAAGCTTTCGTTTTCCTTGAACCCTACTCAAGGGGTATTCAGACAGAGAAAAAAAGAAATGACTCATACAGGGAGCAAGGAAATACGAGCTCTTTCACTGAAAACAGCATTGGACAAGAGCGCGTGGATCGGACCACACCAGAGCCCGCAGAGACCCTGAAGGTGTTCTGTCTGCATGCCAACATTGCCATGCTGATTCATTCACCATGTACCGCAGCCCGAACCCTCCTACAAACCCCAGCACTTAACTCGTGGGAGCAACCGTCACCCTACAGTTCTGATTCCACACAACTGACGCATCAAACCAGACAGACATAACGGCTTTTAGATCTCTGGTCCTAAACATCTACTTATATTTACAATGTGCATTTGTGTGACGCTGCTTCAGGCTTGGAAAATGTCAATGTAGTTTGTGAACAGTAGCTTCTGCAAAACCAATTCCTTTTTCCAGCAGTTTTAGTTTACGAGGTTAGTTTTCACAAAAGGATGTTGTCACAAAGGTGATGTATTAGGTTTTCAAATGTCCAGTAATAAAAAATAATAATTTTATACCAACAAATTTTGAATATTTTGGACAAGTCATTGTTGTTCATGTATTTTTCTTGATTTACTTATGCTTTTGAATTGCATTGTGGGATCTTAATCTTTCCTCTAATAACATTTGATGTTGAAAAGTTTGAAAAAGGAAAACTTTGTTGAAAATTGAAAAACTTTTATTGACATTTGTAACCCTCCTAACTGCCTGCTCTACCAATAGGCTATATGCACACAGACTTTTATTTTTCAGACAGGCAGCGCAAGGGATTCAGATGAACTGTCTTTCCATTTCAATAAATTGTCACGTTTATGATCTGATTCCTTTAAAAATCAGTGATCTTCACTGTCTGTTAGATATATGATATGAAGTGGGTCTCAGATCATTCAGAAAGCACTGCATTAAATCCCCCCCCCGCAATGTCTTTACATAATGACAGTTTATTTAACCCCAGTATTTTTAATGGAATTTCTGCGCTAGCCTGTGGCTACTGACGCTGCAAGTGGTTACAACGGTGGTGGTCTTTCATTTCATTTTACACTTAAACGACTAAATGAATGCTTAAGTCTATTTTACTGAATGTATTGTAATTACATTACAACATTAATGCTGTAAAAACAACCTAGTGAAATTGAAAATAGTCACATTAAGCTTTCACCGGAAGTTTATCGTTGGCTTTAAAACTCTAGAAAAAAAAAAAAAGAAAAAAAAGAAAGAAAGAAAAAAGACAACATGTCAAATGAGAATCTGAAATATTTTATTATGGCATTCTTCAAAAAATAAAGATAATTTAGTATTCAAAAATGTTTTATTTTAATTATATTTTTAAATAAATTAGTCTTACACTTCATATTTTCTGCTTTTTCATAGTATATGTTTTAGTTCCGGTACTTTTACCATAAACCAACATATCTACCATTGGGTGGAGGATGATATTTTAGCAATTATGGGTTGAGTTTAAAAAAAATGCATGTGTTAATTAGCGACATAAGGAGTTAAGTAAATACAATCCAATTGTTTTTCTTGCTGGGACAGTTAAAGGGTTAATAGTTTAAAGTGATGCATAGTCTGTATTGGTGCTGCAAATTGCATTACAAAAACCTGGTAATAAACTGACTTTTTTCTATTATTTCTCTATATATAATGTTTATTATAGTTTCAAACTACTAAGATGTCAATAAATGTGACTTGTTTGAAATCAAATATCGACAGAGCAGAGATTAGGGTCCCGTAATGAAACTCATGACCATAAACGGAAAACACCTGTGAATCATAAAACATGGAAACGGTTAATTAACTGATATTTTTACAGTAGTATGTGGAAAATATTACGTAAGCTCTGTTCCAAAACAGTAGGTGAGAAGTACCCGGATGACCTACTGCTTCTGCTTAGATTCTGAAATGCACTTTGAATGGATACTTTATACCCTATTAGGCTATGAAAGAGGATTTATGAAAGGCAGTGAAATGACGCAAATGAAGCCGATAGGTCTTATGATAATGGAAACATGGCAGATGTAGTATGTCTGAACTTCATTCATACTATCCATATTCATACTCTATAGCGCATACGTTTTGAATACGTAATACTTGCTCAGTCTTCTCAAATGTCATTGTGTTATGCTACATGTGCTGTTGGGCAAACAAATGTACATTTTAAAGGGATGGTGCACTCACGTCTTGTTACTGTACTCACTACATCGAAGATATAGGTGACTTTTTCTTTAATAAAACAGGAATCTAATTCTTTAGATTTTATCTAAACCACTGTCCTTGGAGATTGCTAAAAATCAACATACATTCAAAACAAAATGAATACCTGTAGCTCCTGATGATGAACTGAGGTCACATGAAGTAAAAATGATCTGTCTGTGAAAGAAAGTGAATATTATTACCTTTAATCCAAAGCGCCTGCAAAATCCAAATGTGTTCAGGATAGTGTGGATCGTTCATTTAATAAATAAAAGCCAACTTAACCCACACTCAAAAAAATAAATAACTCACTGGATGAACTTAATTTAATTGAGGGCATGATTTCCATCCAATAAATTTGTTTAGCACTAACTAAAAGTTATGTACACAATTAAATGCAATTAAGTTGGTCCAACATGATTTTATCAAATAAAAGTTTAAATATATTTGTATTTTTATTTAACTTAAACTCAAGGGTCTGATAATATCATGTATGTCTATTATGTGTTGTAAATTTCGAAATCACTTAGTTTTATTTAAAGCTATAGATTTTTAAGCATATTTCATGAGTTACATATACAGTTGATTGAGACTGATCTTAGAACTAATTTTAGGACAGTTATTGCTCACTGTGCAAAGCAACTAACTGCATTTTTGCAAATTAAGCTGCCAACAGCCAAAGCATGGGTGCTTCTGGCAATCTCCAAACTCAAAGCATTACTTGAAACTCTTCTAAATCTTCAAGCTAAAGTGAAGATTAAACTCTAACAAGTCTTTCTATTAACTTTAGATTACTTTTATTGTCAACATTTCCCTCTCTTAATTCAATACCATGCAAAGCATGCTGGAAACTACAAATCCCCTAACCAGGTAGTTGAACCAACACAATTCCTTCATGTTGTCCCAACAAAAAACACTGAACATAAAACAAAGAAATTGGCCAAATAAATTACAAGAATTGTGTTGTTTTGATTCATTTTAAACAGGTTCTTTGAACAAGCAGCAGTAATAATTTTTTAAAGTGCAGATAGTAATACTTTAGGTAGCCTAATACTTTAGATAAGTGTTTATATAAATTTAGTTTTAAAAATAAACCTACACATTTGAATGTTTACTGTGCACAGACGTAAAACTGTTACTAACCCATATTTACTTCATAACTCTCTGAATATGAGTGCATATTGAACTAACTAAGGTGTCATCGGGTGAAATGATTAAAAGCAATATAAGAGAGTTTCATAAACAAACGTTTCAAGTGTGAGCTGCTTGACAATTTCCTTTCTTTGACCTTTCATCCACTCAGAATTCTTGCCGAGTTAGCCAGCCTACTAATGAATGAGGAATGACTTACACAAATAGCATAGATATAAATAAAATGGACTATACATGTTACAATTTTACTCTGTTCATTTTGAGTATACATTTTCTTGTAACCTATTCTGCATCGTTCTTTTAATGGTCCAAATTAAACATCAATATTAAAAGCTTCCAATATTCAAAGCCTATTTGTATGCTGCTGCTTGTTTTTACAGCTGTCTTGGAGTTGTAAACACCGCCATCGCGTGGCTTCTATATTGACAAACCACAGTACTCTCTTTAGAGTGGCTAAAAGGCGCAAAACCCGATGTATTAAAATACCTTTTAACTTAGTCTTCTCTTCTTTTACTTACCCACAAAATTCCTGTCAACCGCTTAATGACATCCATTCAGACTTTCTTTTCTAAATAGCTACGGAAGCCGGGTTGTGTTCAAGCAAAAAAAATGTCTGACAATTAAATCAAATACAGATCGAGTAAACTGTATGTTATTTAACAATTTAATTAGATTCGAGGTTTCGTATCTTTTGACGACTTAATTACTCTAATTCATATCACAAGCAGAACAGATTTACTCTACAATAATAACATGTGCACTTTGACATAATGGCGGAAATACAATCTGATGCCACACATGAGTAAGATCATCAGCATGAACACTAACGCAACTGGTATTTGGGGGAAATTTGTGCTCATGGCCATAATAATGAACAAGTCCATATCCGAGGTCACAGATGTAGGTTATTCTGCTTTAAAGGTGCATACTTTTGTTAAAATAACGCTGATTTACATAATATGATATTTATTAAACACTATTAACTACTTAGGCTACATTCATGTTTTGTTTTTTAGCAGTCAATAGTTTGATAAAAACTATTTTTAAATACTGTATACATTACATAGCCTATAGATAAAATAATTAAATAAATAGAAACAAAGAAAGTCAGAAAGAAACTATGCTATTCCATTCCAGATGGTTCTTTAAACGTCATGTGAAGGTTCTTTGAATTTGTATCATAATGCTCTTCACTCAAGAAGTAGACAAAAACACTTATTTTAAGGACTTATTGTAAAAACAATTTCTTTAAGGTTTGCAAAAATCTTAAGCTATTTTATAATATCTGTACTGCTATAGAGCTAGTAAGCTTGGCACAGTCTTATGCAACCATGAGGTCTTTATTTGTAATAGGAAAGCAGTTTCATTCAGTAAGATTTTGGTTTAGTCACTTAGTCAATAACCGGCGCTTCCTCTCGTCCCGGGACTCGAAACATCGATGATTAATACGCGGTGAGTCAAATGCGCGGTGAACTATTTATGTCCCCTATATAGAGTCAAGACCAGTTCACTCTCAGTGCAAGGCAGGTCATTGCTGCACATCACTTCTAGGCGCAGAAAGAAAATGTATACCGACTGTTTTATTTCATTTTATTTATTTATTGTTTGTTTAAAAATATGAAGAGCTGTCAATTACATTTACATCGAGGGAAATTATGTTAGGCTATCGCGCAAAACCTGAACCCATAAAATTAATGAATAAAGGGAATACCTCTTGTACAAGTTGGCTATGTTCTAAATCATTTTGGACAAAACTCCGTTAAATGGTATTATAGCCTAACATGGATAAGATTAGAAAAAAATACGGAGAAGGGAAAACCCGAAGAAGTGTATAACTAAAATAATTCACGCCGTTATGTATCTAGTGTTTTATCTTTATTAGGGCAAAGTTAGGCAATATAACCGCCATTCATATTAGTTTTTTTTCCTTTCCAGAAAATGATTCATCGTCGACACACAGACTTGAATAACAGACTGTGTTAAATTTACCCCACTTCCTACAATAATTTAACGATGTTTTCCTGTGGTCGGATGACTAGACCAAAGAAAACTTCCAGAATGTACTCCCACATATTGATATTTTCCTTTAATCCCAAATAATCTCTGGTGTTCTCCATACAGCTGTGAATCAGCGCAAGTAAAAACACAAGCATGTTTAACACGGACTGTGAATCACACGCGTGACTAACGCAACAGGAATAAAGTTCAATCTTTCGTTTTCAAATGCACTCAGTCAGTTTTACAAATCTCACCACTGACATCTATTGCCCGCTTAGTGTCACAGCTTGTCTGAAAATAGAAATGCAAGACGGTTTTTTAAGTATATGTAATAAATGAAGGTTTGAAGGTTCTTATAAAACAAAAAAATGGTTCTTCTTCTATGGCATCTCATGCGCAACTTGGAACCTTTTTTTATATGGTGCAATGCTAACATAACCACATATAAGCCATACAGGGCCAGACTTTAGTATTATACAATTTAGTAAAAAAAAAAAATAATAATAATAATAATAATAATAATCTGCATGTTTATGCGTAATGATTTTGGGAATATATTTACTAAAACTTAATATATAAAATTAAACAATAATACCTTTTTAACTTTTATTTTATGTTTTCAATGCAAATCCAATTAGATACACTTATTTGGTAAATAAAGCCTCTCAAATAATGCCTCTCCCAAAATACAGAAAATATTACTTTACAAACTGTATTGTAAATAAATCATATGAACATTTTCATATTAGTCAGTAAAATTACTGAAATTAATTAAAAAAACTGAAAATATATAAATTTACACACAACTAAATAAACAGACTCTGTGGATTTCTGCGCGCACAGATTCCGTCTGGGCCTAGACATACATAAATATATACCTGTATGAAAAAAAGATTAGTAGGGGAGAGTGGGGACACTTTTTGCATTTCCTTCAGTTTCTCAGAAACAGTTCTTTTGTGAAAACCCAAAAGTTTTAATCTATTGGACACCCATCCACATTGCTATAATGTGTACATATGACAATATATGCAGAATTTAAACGTGAACAGACAAAGTCAAGCGTTGCGGCTGACCCCTAGCAGGGAGATGGTTGCAACAACACACAGGGACAGTTTCAACATTCATTAAAATATAAAAATAATAATAATAAAAAAACATCAGGTGGGATTTTATTTGTATTTTAATTTTTTTGGTAAACAGACTAAATATAAATTTGTTAAATTGTTAAATGTGTTAAAGTGGCCATATAAATACAGAATATTAAAAGAACAAGCAACAACCAATTAACAGGCATAAAAAACTGACCAAAAATATTTTTTACTAATAAATCTAGACTGAACCTTTACTAAACTTCTTCTTTGAACTTTGAAATTAATTAATTAATCAAAGAATTAATTTTTTATATTAAATTACATTGAAACTGTGATGAAATTAAAGCTGTACATTGTTAATATGGCAAGCTTTTAAAATAATTTTGTAATTGGGAACAGTTGCAACAGCATGTCCCAACCCTGTCAACCCTGATTAAACTGTCTAGGGAGATACAATAGCTTTAGCACTTGATAGCTACTGTAAAACCTAACAGTCAACTTTATCAATGAAATGAGTGTAGTTAACTCATAATTTACTGAAAGTTAATTCTACTCATTTGAAAAGAGTTTTGAACTCAATGTTGAAGGTAATGAGTTAAATAAATACCTCATTACTTTAACTTAAATAGAGTAAGTTCACAGTACTCATATAGATTAGTTTAACTCAAATGGTTTGTAGCAATTGGTTCCTCAAATGGTTTGAGTTGCCTTGACTTATTGAGTTTTACAGTACTCAGTTGGTTTGAGTTCTCTTCATTTATTGAGTTTTACTGTACTCAAATCGCTTTGTTTACTCAAATGGATTAAGTTCACAGTACTCATTCAGATTAGTTTTTGAATTTAAAATGGTTTGTTGCAATCGGTTTCCTCAAATGGTTTGAGTTATCTTGACTTTTTGGGTTTTACAACGTATTTAAAGCCGAAAAAACATGATTTAAATTATATGAATGAATAATGTTTCACAAAAACAGATTAGACGGTATGAGAAATTATCTGAACATTAAAGAAATTACTTTTTTAACTAAAAATGAGATTTATACTGAAGGAATGGTCACATATGGCTGATTTCTCCCAGATTGAAGGAGGTCTAACTGAGAATATGTAGTATGAATATCATCACATAGCTCATTCCTGAATGGGGGAATAAGTCTTGCTGCAACTGCCCCATGCTGCAACCGTCCCCACTTTCCCTACACAATAAGCAACAGCATTACATT
The DNA here is from genome assembly GCA_903798205.1 of Danio tinwini. Classification (NCBI taxonomy): domain Eukaryota; kingdom Metazoa; phylum Chordata; class Actinopteri; order Cypriniformes; family Danionidae; genus Danio; species Danio tinwini. The sequence continues at coordinate 22,296,889 of CAIGQZ010032409.1, forward strand.
ATAGCCTCCATTTATTTCAGCAAGCAGATTACCCTATGTATTTGTTCCAACTCAATATAAAATAGTTTTACTTTTGGCAGTTCTATAAAATAATAACAGCGAACCCTGAAAATGATGTATTAAACAGCAGTATAATCCAAATCTAATTCAACATTCTGTTCACTGCATATGACTTTTGACGTACAGACATTTTGTTGAAAGAGAAGTGTTGCTGGAGAAGTAGTTGAACAAAATAAATAATTCATAAGAGTCTTTTTAGGTGGCTTGCATAATTTGCATATGCTCAAAATGGTTTAATAATCCAAAATAACTTAATGAATAAAACAGGGTTTCCAACCTTTGTGTGTACTGTTTTGAAATCGGACTGTGCAGGAGGAAGTATCACCATGACGACAAGGGTTATCTTTGTTCCCCATGTGTTTCCTGTCTAAGTGAGGCGTTTAGTGCAGGGGACATAACAGATATACTACAGCTGACACTCAAGAGGTGCTACTTCACTGTGCTGGTTTGCTCATGTTTAGTCGGCAGGAGTTTTAATCACACCGGGAGGCCACTATGGCACTGTGATTCCGGGGTTTATGATGCAGTGATGGCAGGGATATGGTCAGAAGTTTGGACATTGTGTTTCATATTAGTATTTGGTACAGCAGACCCGTCACCAGCACCCCAAGACAAATCACAAGACTTCAGAAAGATCTTTTTGGGTTTGGATAAATGCAATGCCTGCATTGGAACATCCATTTGCAAGAAGTTTTTCAAGGATGAAATAAGGTAAACTGGAATATTTCCAATTTCCGCAGAGAACAATTAACTCTTCATAAAGTTATTCATGTTGTACAATAAATGCAACAAAGAAACCAAATGTTTGGATAAAAAAAAGTCTACATTAAGATAAAAAAAGTTCTGTTTCCTAGCACATCTGACTTATATAATATATTCAAGTACACAGCTCAATTAGAAAAGATAAAAAAGAAGCACTTCATGAAGTTCATACTTTTAGCAAACTATTTCTTCTTGTATATATCATACAGTTGAAGTCATAATTATTAACCCCCCTGAATTATTAGCCCCCATGTTTATTTTATCTTTGCTATGATGACAGTAAATAATATTTGACTAGATATTTTTCAGGACACTTCTAAACAGCTTAAAGTGACATTTAAAGGCTTAACTAGATTAATTAGGTTAACTGGGCAGGATAGGGTAGTTAGGCAAGTTATTGTATAACGATGGTTTGTTCTATAGACTATCTGAAAAAATATATAGCTTAAAGGGGCTAATAATTTAAAATGATTTTTAAAAAAAAATTTAAAACTGCTTTTATTCTAGCCAAAATAAACAAATAAGGCTTTCACCAGAAGAACAAAATATTATCAGACATACTGTGAAAATTTCCTTGCTCTGTTAAACATCATTTAGGAAATATTTAAAAAAGAAAAATAATTCAAAGGGGGGCTAATAATTCTGACTTATATATATGTACCAACAACACACCAGCCATTCCTACAAATGAGAACTGAAAGTATGATTGCCAGACCTATGGTTTCTGTGCAGTATTGCCAGAAGTGCCAGGAGTAAAAATTGTATTATTTCCCCACCTGCAGGGCAAGTTCTAATAGACAGATGGTTAGTTGTAACGTTTAAAAAGTCAGATGTCACACAATTTAAATTCAGTTTACTTTAAACAGTATATTTCCTTAGTACTTTTTTATTCTATAGCACAGCATGCTTATTTATTTATCTTTTGGATAAACACAGTTGGATTTATTTGCACTATTATTGATTATTTTACAATGCATTTACTTGCATTATTATTATTTTTTCTGTTAAAAAATATTCATTCATTTTCTTTTCGACTTAGTCACTTTATTAATCCGGGGTCGCCACAGCGGAATGAACCGCCAACTTATCCAGCACTATTTTACGCAGCGGATGCCCTTCCAGCTGCAACCCATCTCTGGGAAGCATCCACACACTCTCATTCACACTCATACACTACGGACAATTTAGCTTACCCAATTCACCTGTACCGCATGTCTTTGGACTGTGGGGAACACCGGAGCACCCGGAGGAAACCCACGCAAACGCAGGGAGAACATGCAAACTCCACACAGAAACACCAACTGACCAATTATTTTGTTAGTTTAATTGGTTTTCAGCAGTGTGTGGCTTATTTGTACCTGTTACAACTAACCCCACTGTATCGTGTTTTCCTTAAAAATGGCTTGCAGTCACATTGTGTTTTTTACATCTTTCAAAATGGTTCTATCTTTTAGCCTAGAATACTTAGTCACAACAATATAAGATTTCACTTACATACTTTCACAATTTTTTTAAATAAAAAAAACTGTATAATAAAAAATACTTTTATGCTACAATAATGGTTTCTACTATGCTTCTTATCAAAATTTTGCCGAACTTTTTTAATAATTGTCAGGAAGCCGTCTGCTGACACTTTGGTGAAAACCTCAGAAGCAAGCCATGGTTTACCCTGAGCAAATACCTTAAAACTCTGTGTTACATTTTACCCAGCTTTACTGCATACATTTTTATGCATACAAAAATAAATAGTTAATGAAAAATATAAATTTCATGAGGTGCTTCTTTTTTATCTTTTCTAATTTCTTAAAGGCAAAAATAAGAGTTATACTTTATTTTGTCCACTTTAGATTTTTTATTGACTAAATAACTACATGTCAACTTACATTAACCTAACAAGGTTTGAATAGAGTTTTTTATTTAACCAATACATATTTTATTGAGTTTCTTTGCAAACTGATGTCAACTAACTGACAGAAAAGGGAAAAAAATCTGTGTGATTGTTGGAAGAGCAGTTTTAGCAGTGTGCATTATGAGGCTTGGGCTAGTAGAATATGTTAACTGACTTCTGACTTCTTTGCAACACAACTATAACTAATACTATTGGTAGACTGTTAGTTAGGGTTAATATATACTACCTGACAAAAGTCTTGTTTTCAATCCAAGTTGTAAGAGCAACAAACAATGACTTGACTTCTAGTCTATCATTTGGAAAAGTGCCAGAAGGTGGATTTTTCAGATAAATCATCAGTTGAACTGCATCCTAATCATCACAAATACTGCAGAAGACCTATTGGAATCTGCATGGACCCAAGATTCTCACAGAAATGGCAACATCAGCAGCCTGAAGTATCAAGACATTTGTGCTGCACATTACAGTACAAACCACAGGAGAGGACAATTAATTCAGCAGAATAGCTCTCCTCCTCATACTTCAGCCTCCACATCAAAATTCCTAAAAGCAAAGAAGATCAAGGTGCTCCAGGATTGGCCAGCCCAGTCACCATACATGAACATTATTGAGCATGTCTGGGGTAAGATGAAGGAGGAGGCATTAAAGATGAACCCAAAGTATCTCGATGAACTCTGGGAGTCCTGCAAGAATGCACTTTGCCATTCCAGATGACTTTATTAATAAGTTGTATGAGTCATTGCAGAGATGTATGGATCCAGTCCTCCAAGCTCATGGAAGTCAGACATAATATTAATTCTTTTTCCACTGCACCATGACTTTATATTCTATACTGTACATTATTTCTGTTAAGTTACAAGACTTTTGTCTCAGCAAAGTCAGACCTCACTGTCCTAATTTAATCATTTAAAATCAAGGCATGATCATATTTTATTTGGTAAAATAAGCACAATCTAGAGGCCTTTACCTTTCACATAAGCCACTTCTGATACCAAATGATCAACTAGAAGTCAATTAATTATTTGTTGTTTTTAAAACGTATTAAGCCATTAGACATTACCAACATAGTGGCTGATCTTTCTGGGGTCCAACAAATAAAATGAAAAATTTACATTAAATCATAACAATTAAAACCAATACCAAAACCCAAAGGCAAATTTACATTTAACTAAGTTATTATTACATAACATTAACAAGCTCTTATTTGTTGTTCCTAAAACTTGTATAGGCAACAAGACTTTTGTCAGGTAGTGTAGGCTAGTAATAGATATGAATGTATGTGTCCATTTATGTATAAAAGAACTGCTAAACTAACTAGACACTGCTGCTCTCGGGTGATTTGAAGTGCTTCTTTCGGTTTGGATAAAATCATCTAAATGAATAGATGTAAATGTAGATACATGGATTATAAATAACTCACCAATCACTTCTACTCAGCAGAATGTCTATTGGATAACCATTGAAAGTATAATGTTGGCAGATATGAAGCAGACTGTCTAATTACCGCTAGTATATATGCAGTAGAATAGAATGTCTAAAGGATACAATCAAAATAAAGTCTAGCCAAGCATTCATATGCTTTAACAGCAAAGGAACTTAGATCTTGCTGTATCTAATCATTGATCAGAGTAAGCATTAGCAGTGACAGCAAAACCAGGAAACTAACACAGACCCTGATTATTTGACTGCAGGTTTGAAAGGAGGTTGACAGCTCGGTCTAATCTATCCTCAGCAGACGGGCGCTCCTATGAGGGAAACTACACAGACAGCACAGCGGGCTGGAGACCAGTGGTGGTGTCTCGCCTGATGTCTCCTCACCTGCACCAGATATCAGACAATAGCATTTGCACCTCAGCAGGCAAAGGGAAATCCTGCAGCATTGAAGGCGTCCTCAGGGCCACCTCACGCTTCCAAAGTTGGGTTCATTCCAACCTACTGCTTCCCAGCATGGTGAAGGTCTGTTTTTGTGGCCTTTGTATTGTGATGTCTATTTGAGGTCAGCAGTGACTGAGGATTTGTGATCAGAACAATTACATTTTCAAAGGGATATTAATTTGGAAAAGTAGGAGGTGCAAATGAAAGGTCCCGTGAAGTAGGGCTGCATTATATTGGAAAAATCGGGCATTGCAATATTTAATTTTTCTGTGATATATATTGCGATATACTGTATCTATACAATTCCAAATGATTAAAAAGCACTATTTGGAATAATAATTTATTTTAAGGTTCAATTCTCACTCTTAGCAAACCATTATGACTTTTGCTTCAATAAACTCCTAATTTGTGAGAATTGGTCCTTAAAGTGTTACCAAATGTATTATTTTAGATTGATTGGGATGATTCTGTAGGGCATGTGAATCATGCATAAAATAAGCAAATTACAAGCATAGATAAATGCAATAAAGCAAAAATAAAATTAAATAAACAGTGCATACTTTATTGTTTTGTATATGTTCATGTAGAAATTACACTCAAATGTCAACTCAGCACTGCAGATATGCGATGTGACTATTGTGGATGCACAAATTGCGATATTGATGCTGAAACGATGTATTGTGCAGCCCTACCATAAAGTGGTTTGAAAAAGGGCAGGATGTAGTATAGGTCATACCCTTTTCAAAAATCAGCCAATAGTATTTTATTTTAGCACATCTTTGCCAGTGAGAGTGGAAGCGCATCAAATGAAAAGCAAATGAGAAGAGTCTTGAAGGGTGTGGGTCATGACTAAAACTAGGATGCATTTGATTGGTCAAGATTTGACGAGAAACTGAAGTATGAGGTGACGTGAAAAGAAATGTTGATCCATTGAGGCGACAAGTAACAGACTATAAGCTTTACATGTTTATATCAGTTTTAAATCTTCTAAATATGAATTTTGTCACCACACGTTATTACAGATATTGTTGAAGACTAACATACTGATACCATATCTGCCAACACTTTTTCCAGGAGCCTAATGTATTTCAGGCCTATCTCCCGCCATCCTCTTATTTTGTTATTTCTCCTGGGAAACTCTTGTAATTTCACCCCTCCCCCGGTCCTCAGCTTTTTGGTACAGTCTGTAACACCCCCAGGTCGCCAAATTTGGTAGGCCGATCATATTATTTCTTCAGATCCATTATTTCAATTAAGGAAGGGCATCTGCTGAGTTAAACATATGCTGGATAAGTTGGCGGTTCATTCTGCTGTGGCGACCCCAGACCCGAGACTCATAAGACCAGGCAACGTTTCTCCAATCTTCTATTGTCCAATTTTGGTGAGCCTGTTTGAACTGTAGCCTCAGTTTCCTGTTCTCAGCTGACAGGAGTGGCACCCGGTGTGGTCTTCTGCTGCTGTAGCCCATCTGCCTCAAGGTTGGACGTGTTGTGCATTCAGAGATGCTCTTCTGCATACCTCGATTGTAACAAGTAGTTAATTGAGTTACTGTTGTCTTATCAGCTCGAACCAGTCTGGCCATTCTCCTCTGACCTCTGGCATCAACAAGGCATTTGCGCCCACAGAACTGCCACTCACTGGATATTTTCTCTTTTTTGAACCATTTTCTGTAAACCCTAGGGACGGTTGTGCATGAAAATCCCAATAGATCAGCAGTTTCTGAAATACTCAGACTAGCCCGACTGGCACCAACAACCATGCAACATTCAAAGTCATTTAAATCACCTTTCTTCCTCATTCTGATGCTCGGTTTAAACAACATCACATCGTCTTGACCATGTCTACATGCCTAAATGCATTGAGTTGCTGCCATGTGATTGGCTGATTAGAAATTTGTGTAAACAAGAAGTTGGACAGGTGTACCTAATAAAGTGGCCGATGAGTGTATATATGCTTTTAAAAGCATATACTTTACTTGCATGCAAGCTCATGAATGATAAAACTATATGTCCATTTCACAAGCAATCACTTATTGTGAGTAACATCTAACAAAAGCTTTTCTCTATAGGGTCTGGTGACCCCGATGCTGCGCTGTCCATCTCAGAGGCTGCTGGATCGCATTGTGCGGCGTTATTTCGAAGTGACTGACGTGGGCAGTGTGCAGATGAAGCACTTCAGTGAAAAGGATAAACTTAGACTGCTTTATACACTGGCTGTCAATCAACAGCCCCTCATACTGCAGGTATAATGATAAGTGGGCTGATATAATTATTACTGCTCAATGTGAAGTAATTGAGCATGGTGATGGCAAAGTCAGGGTCATGGGTTTGATCCCCTGGAAATGGATGAAGTGATTAAAATGTATAGTTTGAAAAAAATGGTTCTTCCATCTGTAAAAATAGCATGATGTTTAAAAAGCTTAAAGAAGTTTCATAATGAACCATGCTTTGAAAAACTCAATATTTTCATGATGACCCTTTATATAATATCATGTTTAACTTTTTAATTTTTTAAAAATTATTTATTGTTTTTTATAAAATTATACCTGTTCATATAATACATTATAGTCTCTATTAAGGTTTTACAATGAAAGCTGATTGCAGGTTTTGTCTAACAAGAATAACAATTTAAAACTAACAATATGGATCATAAATTCAATATCTCTAGCACTTACTTAATAAGTGGAGAAGTGAAAATAAGGATCCTCCACTGAACACATGCAGATGGCCACAATATTCTGAACTGAAAACAGAAAAGTTGGACAATGCTGGGATTTTAGCTATATTTAGTGAAGATAATGATACAGGAAAACAGACAAATCTTTACAGATGACACAAATTCTTCCTCGTTTCTTGTTTTGTACACTGTAAAAAATCATATGATCAATTAGTTATGACAGCATATGTTTTTAGTTCATTGTAACACATTAAACTAAGTTAATCATGTTCTACACTCAGAAATAAAGATATAAAATCTGTCACTGGGGCGGTACCTTTTTAAATAGTACATTTTTGTTCCTAACAGGTCCTTACAGGTACATTCATTTATTCATTCATTTCTTTTTGGCTTAGTCCCTTTATTAATCTGAGGTCGCCACAGCGGAATGAACCGCCAACTTATCCAGCATATGTTTTATGCAGTAATTGTGCTTCCAGTTTCAATTCGTCATTGGGAAACACCCATACACACTCATTCACACACATACACTACAGACAATTAAGCTTACCCAATTCATCTATAGCGCATGTCCTTGGACTTGTGGGGGAAACCGGAGCACCCGGAGGAAACCCACACGAACATGCAGAGAACATGCAAACTTCACAGAGAAATGCCAACTGACCCAGCCGAGGCTCGAACCAGCGACCTTCTTGCTGTGAGGCGAGAGCATTACCCACTGCACCACCACATCACCCCTTAAACTTACATATTTATGAGTTACACATTCATACGAATGTGTATCTCACAGTAACTTAAAGTTACAAAAGTGTATCCTAAAGGTACCAATGTCCAGCTGTATGGTACAGTGCCTTTTGAAAAGGTTTCACTCACCCCAGTGACAGATTTTGTACCTTTATTTCTGAGAGTGTAACTTAATTTTAAAAGTTACACAAGCTGTTTTTAGTTAGTTTAACATAATATAAGTTCAATAGACTCATAAGGTCAATTTGATTCAACTTAAAAATTGAAGGCAGCCATGATTGTTTTCCAGTGTTTGTTATCCCCAAACATAAAAACTCAAACTAGTGACCCTGGACCACAACATCTTAAATTGCAAGGGTATATTTTTTTTTAGAAATAGCAAACAATACATTGTGATCCAAAATGATTGATTTTTCTTTGCCAAAAACTTAGAATATCAAATAAAAAATTGTTCCATGAAGACATTTGGAAAATTTCCTACCACAAACATAAAAACGTATTTTTTGATTAGTAATATGCACTGCTAAAAGCTTAATTTGAACAACTTTAAAGGTGATTTCCACACACACACAAAAAAAGTAACAAATAATTTGTAAAACAAGGTGTTTTGACGGTGTGATTTTGACTATTGATGACAGCTGTCTTTGAAAACAATTAAAATATCAGGCCCGTACCCAGGGGAGCCCACTGATAAAGGTCCAGAATTTGTCCCATACATGAGCTCATTTGTCCTACTTTGACTGGTATGCCATCATAAATAGTGAAAATAACCCCAAAAAAGGCTAAATCTGACATAAACTAAGTCATCTTTCACTTCAGACCTACTTTTGTTTTTAAATAGAGAAAACATTTTATGAGGAACTTAATTTATTCTAAATCCTTAAACCTTAATCTTGAAAAAAAAGATCAAATTTTAATACTTATTAGGCTATTGTTGTTACCCATGAATTTCACATGTACTTTTTACAAGAGAGGTTAGAAAAATCATCAAGCTCTACATTATTATTAGTAGTAGTAGTAGGACTAGTAGTAATAGTATAATAATTATTATTATATTATTTAATTATTTTAAATTGTTCAATATTCAAATGGGCAAATGTGAAAATTGAGGAAATCTGAGGAAAGTTGAATGTGCTGCTCACTATTTGCATAATAAATGACAATAGGCTACAGTTTTTAATTTAAAACTTTTTTCCCTAATGATATATGTATCAAATTAATGACAGATGTAATAAACTTCTATCTTAAAAAAATAAGTATTTTTACTCTAAATCTTTAGAAAATGTTTTTAGTATCAACAAGCTAATCCAGCTAAAAATAGTGCTTAAAATGCCAAATGCAGTATTTAAACCTCACAATTACATAGACAATGAAGTGAGTAACTACAAAAAGGTCCACTTTTTGAGAAAAAAAGAACCACCCCTTTCACCAGGCTGGCAACGAGTCTGAACATGTCTGATGAGAATAGTCAAGAAAAACAACCTTATTTTAATTTTTGAGACAAAACTTTTTCCGCACACAGGAAGACTGACTCTACCTATTTATATATGAAGTGAATGAAAATGTAGACAGTGGCATTCCCATCTGCCCACAGATGTTTCCAGGCACGGAGGGTTGGCCCTTCCTCCGCTACCACGGCTCCTGTGGTAGGCTGATGGTGTGGGCTGCGAGCAGGGCCCTCAGGAGCCTGTTTTCCTCTCCACTGGAGCGGCGCGCAGATCTCGCCTACCAGCTCCTGCACATCACCCAGAGCTTGAGCGCCAACAGCCTGCGGTTCCACCTCTTCTACACTCGCGTCCCGGAGGACATGTTCGGCATTCTGGAAGACAACAAGGTCTTCATTGTGGATACCAGCACCATAGGCATCATTGACTTACAGCAAGGTCAGTTCTGGATGAACTGTTTACCTGTTAACAGTTTTATGTGGTGTTGTTTAAGCATGTAGACTTGATGTAGTAATAATACAAAAAAAAAAAACATAAATAAATAATACTAATAATACAAAATAAAACAAAATCACATCTTCTGTCACATGAAATATGAGTTCAACAAAATGCTGACAGTGTACAAATGAATGCATAAGTATAATTATATTATTTTCTTCTACTGTTTTTGTTTAGGTGCTTTATTTTAACTTTTTAATATAAGGGAAATTCTACCAGAAACGTACATTTTGACTTATAAAATATGTCTTCCTTTAAAAAAAATCATACAAAAACAAGCATAAAATCATACAATTGAATGATAGAATGCATCCTTGATCACTGTCAGCTTCTCCTCCATCAAATGATTTCACTTCGAGTCATGGCCTTAAATGTATTGCATGAATTTTATGTTAAATTTAATGCAAATGTGATAGGACTGACAGAAACAAGGGGACAATTGTAAATGTATTTGTATTATATATTTGTAGTATTTATCTGTAGAATTTATTTATAATTTCATGTTTTTAATCGATGTGAATGATAACTTAAACTAGCTATTTCTGAAGTATTTTTGTCCAAATAGCAGTTTTTAGCATAACAAAACTGTTAAAGCTGTAGGTTCAATTGGGCTGAGGACAAGGACAATGACAGGGTTTGTACATTTGTAAAGTATTTTTAATAAATAACAAAAATCTAAGAACTAAATGAATGACATATTCCTTTATAGAATAACTCACAGAAATCAACCATCAGTGCATTTTAGAATTTTTTTTGGGGATGAAATACTTTTTATTTACTGTATTTGTTTTTTTATTTATTTCAGGGACAGTTAATGTACGTTTCTGGTAGAATGTCCCATAATTCCTAATCTATGTCACCATGTACAAATTTCAAAAGAGTAAGATTTAAAAATTTTCCTTAAGTGAGAGAAGAGATAACAAATTGCCACAGCGGAATGAACCGCCAACTTATCCAACATGTTTTACACAGCATACACACTACTAGGAAACATCCATACACACACACTATGGACACTTTAGTTTACCCATCACATATAGTGCATGTCTTTGGACAGTAAGGGGAAACCAGAGCACCTGGAGGAAACCCACACAAACACGGGTAGAACATTCAAACTCCACACAGAAATGCCAACTGATGCAGCCGGGACTTGAACCAGCAACTTTCTTGCTGTGGGGCAATAGTGCTAACCACTGAGCCACCGTGTCACCTATTTTAAATCAGTAAATATTAAATTAAATAAACCAGATTTTCAAACTCAACACAAAGTTAAACTAATTGCTATTCAGTCCAATTGTGAACGTGGGGGGAAAAATTCTAAATGACAATATATTAATTAGACATTCTTGATGAAATGCTATCAGACCATAATAAAACAAAATAAAATATTAACACTTCAATTTTTTTTTTGTTTGCTTCCACAAAAGGTTTATCCAACAAAAGATAATTCTGCATTGACTACAAGACAAATTCATCAATCATGTGAAAGATATATGAAGAATACTGTCACACTAAAGACTGGAGTAATGATTGGACTTTCTCTTAACTTATAACAGTTAATGAATAGTTATTTTTGTTTATTAATTTATTTTTAGAAATGTATAATCTTCTGCTAATAATGATATATTTTGTCTACATTTCAAACTACAAAATGTTATATAGATTTTATTATCATTTTAAATCAGTTAATATTACATGAAATAAACCAATTTTCAAACACAACATAAAAATAATTGCTATTCTGTCCAATTGTCTGGGGGAATCTCTAAATGACAATATATTAATTAGATATTCTTAATGAAATGCTATCAGATCATAATAGGACAAAATAAAATATTAACATTTTACTCAAAACCCATAATTGACAAATCTAGTAAAAGCGATAATTTAGTAAAATCCATTGCTTAATTAATACCTTTAATTCATTCTCCTGCAGGATATCCTCCTGACAAAGACCTTTTTCCTGAAGAGCTGGATGTCTTTTCCTGTCTCAGTGGATCTTGTGTGAGACCTCCTCCATGCAAGACTGTCCGAGAAACACAGAGTTTTATACTACTTTGCAAATATATCCTCAGCTATCTACTCACCTCTAATGATAAACAGTCAGGTCTTCCCAGAGCAGCGATCGATGAACTGTCAGTCTGTGCGGACCCTTCTCAGCCTGACAAAAGAATAATCACTGCCGTCCAAAACTTAAAAAACATTTTAAAGACACTGAGGCCATGCAGCCCTCAATATGCATACAGATATCCTGAATGTCTCTACAGTGACAAGTTCTAGACCACAAGATTAATCAAAATATGAGTTTTTAGATTTGAACGACAAAGACTGAAGATTTTTTTTTTATGATATCCCTTTAAGGCTATACATAAAAAGAACTGAGACAACACTAATGAGGTAATAATATCTTCTTGCATTATGAAATGAACACTTCTGTTTTCTGGTAGACAACTGCAATATAAATAGACTGTACATTACCTAACAAAAGTTTACAACTTGACTTCTAAATGATCATATGGTATTAAAAATGGCTTATATGAAAAGCAAAGTCCTCTAGATTATGCTTTTTACCAAAATAAAATAAGATCATGCATTGATTTTTAATTATTAAATTAGGACAGTAAGGTCTGACTTTGCTTAGACAAGTCTTGTCGCTTAACAGTAATAACGCACAGTATAGAATATAAAGTCATGGTGCAGTGGATCAATAATTAATATAGTGCATGACTCCCATGAGCTTGAAGGACTGCATCCATACATCTCTGCAATGACTCAAATCACTTAATTATAAAGTCATCCGGAATGGCAAAGAAAGTGTTCTTGCAGGACTCCCAGAGTTCATCAAGATTTTTTGGATTCATCTTCAATGCCTCCATTTTACCACAAACATGCTCAATAATGTTCATGTCTGGTGACTGAGCTGACCAATCCTGGAGCACCTTAATCTTCTTTGCTTTCAGGAACTTTGATGTGGAGGCTGAAGTATAAGAAGCGCTATCCTGCTCAAGAATTTGCCCTCTCCTGTGGTTTGCAATGTATTGGGCAGCACAAATGTCTTGATACCTCAGGTTGTTGATGTTGCCATCAACTCTGCAGTTCTCCTGCACGCCCCCATACTGAATGTAACACCAAGCCATGATTTTTCCTTCACCAAACTTGACTAATTTCTGTGAGAATCTTGGGTCCATGCAAGTTCCAGTAAGTCTTCTGCAGTATAAGAAAAATCTACCTTCTGGCACTTTTCAAAATGATCAACTAGAAGGTATTATTTGTTGCTCTTACCACTGGGATCGATGACAAGACTTTTGTCAGACAGTGTACAATCATAGTATATCCAATGAATGATGTTTTTCTTATTAATGCACAGCCAAAATACAATCCTTAAAGGGAAAAAACTGAAAATAACAATAATTTAAAGCACAATTATGATAATTCAGCCCAAGACAAGAAATTTCATCACAAAAGGAGAATATTTTAATTACAAAGACAACTCTGATTAGTAACCCATAAACCGTATCAATCTTCATGTTTCTGTACAATGCTTGCTAAGCAGTTTTATTCATGTATAGAAAATGTAAAAAGAGAAATGTTCAAAATGACATTACTCCATAAAATTTAATGGCAGGAACTCTGGAAAAAATAACAGCATTCCATCAACAAATATTTCCAAGCAATAAATATTTATAAATAGTGTAAATTTACAACAAGATTAGAAATAACACAAAAAAAACACACAAATTAAAAGTTTATTCCTTAGTCTATGTGCAACCCATTTTTCTTTGTGATTTCGCTACCCCACAACTTAACATTTCCCCCAAAAAGACAAAAAAGCGTTTTAAAAAGAAAAGAAAAAATTCACATTACAAATTTCTCTTTTGTTACCTAAAGAAAACATTGAACAAAAAAAGTCCAGCTATGGTTGTACTTAGAAGGAAATAAGAAAATCATCATGTATCAGCTTGTACATGAAGTACAAAGAAAGAAAAAACAAACAAAAAGGGGAAAAAAATGAGAGGATTAAAGCAACAGTAAAAAAAAAAAGAAAAGAAAAGTCAGTAGTTTTGAGTGATTTGCAATTTGTGGTATATACACAAAACCATTTTTCTTCAGCAATTAGTCTATTTGTAGTTTGTGTTTCAGAGAGAAGTGGTGCTGAACAAGCTGAAACAGTCCTGAAGATGGAGAGTCTCCAAACTTGGCAAGGTTGCATAGACAAAACAGCTTAGAAGCAGCAGTCTTGTGGGGTTTGCTACAGAAACCAGTGGTGTGGAACTGGGTCAGGTCTCCTGAATATCAGAAAGGGATGCGTTGCGTTCCAGGGTTTTATCCGAAGAACCATTAATGTTAACGTCAAGATGAGGAGGAGGGCAGAGGCGGAGCCTGTGGAGAAAGAAAGAGAACATTACCACATTAATTGCGATCAGTTCTCGTTACCTGGGACCATTGGTCATAAAAAGATTCAGATAAATGTAAAGGCTCTGAGACTTACTAATGTGAACTGGTCGTACACTTGCATGAGGTCATCTATTTTGTATTGTTCTAAAACCACAAAGTTGTCCAGGTTAGGGCTGCATCTGCGGGCGCAGCCCTGGCAGTGAACCACATACGTCTTCCTCGAGTTACTCTCACTGGTGACAAAGAGCAGATCAAAGACCTCCACCTGGACACACACAGAAAACATATTTTTCAAAATTAATAAATTAAGCAAGCATAGATAGATGAGATCAAATTAAGTAAAATTGGGTAAACCATTTAACATGAAGGAGAAAACAAGGGGGGGCCACGACAGTTGAATGCTGGCTTAAAGATATAAGCATGAAATCAATGGTCCATTTATCAAAATTTTAATTGTTTGCATAACTGTTAAAATACTTATGAACTTTTTAAAATGTTTGATCAATTTGAAGGTGAAGAGTTCTAGATTGGTCATATTGTTATAATATAATAGCCATGACTACCATTTGTTTTTACTTAACAGATAACAATAAAAAAAAAAAAAAGAAAGACTGCTGCTTTCCATACTTCATGGAAATATTGTGCAATTCTGAGTGTGCTCTACACAGGTGAGTGGGCTTGACAAACCACCTGTAGGACACTCTCTCTTCTCTGTATGATTGGAGAAAAAAAAGTTTAAACTAACTAACTAACTAACTTAGACTTGTCATTTAGACATGCTGCTATCTGATGATTTAAAATGCTTCTTTTTATCCTCATCTGCATGTTGCTTTGGATAAAAGCATCTGCTAAAAAATGCAAGCAAATAAATTTAAAAAGCTATTTTAAGCACTGCATTTAAAAAAAGCCATTTCAAGCATTTTGCTTTTTGGCTTATTTGGATTTTTTTATGTACGAAATCCCATGATATTTGATTATGAAAACCCTAAAAGTAACTTTTTTAATCAAATCTCATGCCGAAATGCACAACTATGAGTGGGTCTGGTTGGGGGACAGTATTTCAAAATAATTAAAAGTATTTCATAGAAAAATAATTAGGAACCTCAAGAGTGCCACAAGGGGGTGCTAGATGGTCTGTATAAATGTAAAAAAGTAAAAGCAGACATAATATTAAAAAATACAAACAAGCTGAAATAATTAGCAGTTTAATTAATTAATAAGATATAATAATTCTTTATTTTAAATACTTACAATATTTACAAAACATTAAATGCAAACTTAATAAAGACTAGACACCCAAATAAAAAAAACCCTGATTATTTGTTTTGTAACCTCAGGTGCAATAAGTGTCTGAACAGAGACCAGCTTTACAGACAGTAAACAATACTGAACAATTGTTTCCTATTTAGGAAGACAAATCAGTCCAATTTGGCAAAATATTCAAAACAATACATGACTAGACATATAAATCTGGAAAACACATGAAAATACAGACCTCACAGATGCTACAGTAGTGAGCAGGTTCGTCCTTGGTCCTTCCGTGCCAAACAAGCTCTTTTCCAGCAGCTATAAGAGCCTCCCTCAGCATCTGACACTGCTTTAGTGTCCTCAACAAACAGTACCTGAACGGGAAAAGGAGGAGCATGCATAGCTTATTTACAACTTTTAATAAACTGCTTGAAATTTCAGTCACGGCAAACTGCATCACTGTGACTGATCAAATGGTAAATGTGGTGCCGCAGACCCACTTGATCATCTCAAAGAGCTTGTGGTCTGACACTTTGATGTTTCTGGCCATATTCCAGGAGAGGTGAATCATAGGAACGATGGATTTGACACTCTGAAGTTTGTTCCACTCGTAGCGTTCCACCGCTAGCTTGTACTGATGCACTGAGGAAGGACAAACGAGGATTAGAAACTACAGCAAAATAGATGAGCTGCATTTCATTTTAATTCGATTCAAGTTTATTTGTATATTGCATTTCACAATGTTTATCGTTCAACTAGAGTTTGAGCACATGAAAAATCTTGCAATATCCTTTAATATTTCTTATAATGAAGACAAATATACTTTGTGTGTGTTTGTTATGTATCTATGCTGGTTTAGGCTATTTTTGTTGGAAAATTGTGGAAAACAATTGCAATACTGTGTTCTAATGTTTAATTAACTACTTAAAACTATTAGTTACTTTTAGTTACTATTAGTTTACTTAATAAATTACTTACCTATATGATATAAAATAAATATAAAAATATTTAAGAGATCAAATTAGCTACAGGTTCATTTTTTTGTGATTTATTTTATCCTAATAATGCCATGTTGAACAATTAAAAGAACTACAAAAAAAATAAATAAATAACCTTGAGTTTTACAGAATAAAGAAAAGCAACAAAGCAAAACGCCAACTTCAAGTATCGTAAACCCAAGTGAGCTGCCTAATAAAATAGCAGCTGTTTTTGTTTTGTTTTGACAGATGGGCTTTTATTAAAAGGAAAATAGACAGTATTATAGGCAGAATTTAAGGCACACTGGCAAACCTGAAGGCTTTGACAAAATGCAATCAGCTAAATTATTCTTCCTAGTTAGCCAGATTGTAAGGTAGCACAACCCTGCAATCCTTCAACTTGAGAAAAAATATACATTTAGGGCAGCAGACAAAAGCAAGAGAAAAGTTGGCTGTAAAAATTTGAATAAACAGCGTTTAATAATTTTTTGGCTTTATATTGATTTGGGTCACAACTAATACAAAGTACTTTGTTTTTGTGATTAGACTGCAAATTTGTTTTCATAAAAAAAAAAAAAAAAAAAAACACTCTTACTCCAGGCATGTCATGATGGTTCAGACCAGGGGTGTCCAACTCAGTCCTGGATGGCCGGTGTCCTGCAACGTTTACTTCCAATCCCAATCAGACACACCTGGGCTAGCTAATCAAGCTCTTACTAGGCTTTCCAGAAACAACTTGCCTCAACACACCTGTAAGGATGGAGCTAAAATCTGCAGGACACCGGCCCTCCAGGATAGAGTTTGGACATCCCTGGTTCAGACATTGCAGAATACAACAGCTCACCAGATTCTAGATCTGTTGGTTCAACAGCAATGAGACAAATCTTGATATATTTACCAGTGAGTGGTCCTACGTTCCAGGCAATGTTGTTGCACCAGCCAATAGCCTGAACCCAATGCACAGTCCCTGTATTGAGCCAGACCAAATCACCCGGTCGCTGGATAAAGCGATACACTGGAACATTTGCCTCATACAAGTCCTCAAGATTTGGCCACCAAGATCCCATTAGATAATTAATATTATTCCTGCATAAAGAATACATGAAAATCAGCAAGGGCATCTTACAACTGCACTTTTATTAGTTTTTAAAACTACTAATTCTGTCCACAAGGTGTCAAAACTGAACAAGGTTGTTGTTTTACAGTTGGAACAGAAATAAAACAAACAATACACTACTGGACATGAACATCTGTAAAATACCTACAAGGGGTGTAAAGATAAATCAATATATATATATATATTGGGGGGGGATGGGATTTGTGCTGGTACAAGCTGTTAGTAAATCTGTCCCTTTGCCTCTGCTGAGTGTGAAAATATAATAATATCTGAAAAAATGATAGACAAACAAAACCCATGTCACTTGTAAACTTTGACAGTATCAGCTTAAAAAAAAAAACACCTCAAAATGACAATTGTCGGTACATCTGAAAAAAAAATTATGTACTTGACAAAATTACATTGTTTTGATAAGTTTAAACAACTTATTTCTACATTTTCTTTTTCTAAACCAATGAATTTTAATCATTCTAATTGAGGATTCTTTATTGGTAATAAAAAGGGTATGTCTTTAGTTTAAATAGAAAAAATAGGAAAAGAGGATTTGTGACAGAGTTCCGTTAAATGTTTAGTAAAAAGTTATATAGCCACCTAATATCTATAAATCAGTCGATATACCAGTAACTTAAATTAAATCATAATCATAGCTCAATTTTTGAAGGAATTGGCAAATCTCATATTGTTGTCTTAGAAACGGTTTTATTTTGGAGAGATATCTGAGGGTCTGCGCAAGCCATCAAGCGCAACATCCAAACCTGAATTATACTTGGAGATATTCTGAGAATATCTTATTTACTATTAAACTGATGGAGACAAGACTGCTTACTTTTCACAGAAATCATTCATGACACCCCAGTACAGCTCAGGAACGGCAAACCATTCACAATCTCCAGGGCCAATGTTTATGTTCACAGAGCAGAAGTTGTTGTTTTCTTGATGACCTGAAAAAATTAAAGAAAAAAAGTTTAGTGTTTTTATTAACATCGCTGGAAGAGCACGTGTCAGTGCTTGCAAGCCGAAAAGCTGACCTGGTGTCCTGCTGCCCGGGACCTTCATATAAAGCTGGACTGTGTTCATGCCGAGAATGGTGTGGCCCACATGACTGAGCAGATTCCCTGCAGACACCACCCGCGCGAAGGCAGGCAGTTTACTCAACTCAGCCAGCTGCAGCTTCCACCTGCAAAGCCACAGGATGGAGGTCAGATGAGACGACTCAACATGCCTTCCTATTCCATCAACTCTGTTCACTGCAAGAGGTCTGAAGTCGCCATTTACTTTGCAAACCTGCTTTAGACTTCAATGAAATTCTCAAGAGCATCCTGATGAAGCACTAAACCACATGAGGCATGCATTAGAGTGATTTTATTACTGCTAAACAGTGCTGTTAAGCACAACATGAAGTAGAGTGCCCTTTTCACCATGGTATAAAATAATTCACTGTAAATCATGGGCTTGAGTGGTTTATCGCTTCTATAATGAAAAATTGTCCATTAGAAAATTAAGTGCTCAAAAGATTACAATTTTTATTGCCAGATAACATTTCTGATTTTGTGTTGTGACTGTCAATGGCTAGAACAAGCTGTAGGTTTTTTAAACACCAAGGATTATTATTTTTTTTTTATGGGAATAGGCCAACATGTTCTCAAATGTAAACTGGGGACCACATAATGATTTATAGAAGCAACACTTTAAAGTCTGAAAATACAACTCGCCTATACTTATAAAATTACTAAATAGTTAAATAAAAAATATATTAAAATAATAAATAGCTCAAGGTTTAAGAATAACTGCTTCATACAGGCCAATATGAAAGTATTTGCCCATACCTTGATCACATTATAAAAATGTTGGGTTCTTTATCTGTATATTTATATAACGATGAAAAATTACATGAAATGCATCACAGACTGACAAATTTTCTGGGTTTTTTTTTCTCTCAAAAATCTATTAATTTTTTTCATTTTGTCTTAATTTAAGGATGTTTAGATGCTTGTATTGGGAAAATAAAACAGAACATATGAATTTAAGATAGAAACTCACAGAAACCCAGCTACAAACAAATTAATGTCATCCAGTACTTTAAACAGAAAATACACTGCACAGCAGCTCGTCTATTGTACGCTGGTTTTGGGTTCAATAAAAAAAAGACACTGATAAACCAAAAACAGTGATGCTTACTTTTTCTCATCTGACAAATCGATGTTGGTTCCAAATTTAATGTGCTTAAAGGGACCTCTTCTTCTCCGCACCACACTGAAAAAAAGCATAGGCTCCAGTTAAAGACTATGGTCATGTCAGAAACATTACGTCTTTAATTGATCAAAAACGTACTTTTCTGATGGAGCAGACTCCGTGTCTGAGTGGTCTTTCTGTCCTTTCTTTTCATTTTCCTCCTAAAGGATGTACCATAACAAAAAGCACTATTCATGCACTGTTTCTTAGTATGAACGGCATTTCTTTAGTAATCTCTGGGCTGCTTCAGAAGCTGCTAATTTACCTTTGTCAACAATATCAGTAAAATTAAACTCTCAAAGTAAACGACAGAGAAAGAAAAACATGCATATTTAAACTCCTGACTTGAGAAGAAAATGTATATTGTTGACATACTGGCCTCAGATTAGAGCAAATAAACAGGAATGACCTAATTGTTCCAACACAGGTACCTAAAGCTATGCCAAACCGGTTATACTAATGAAAATATAATTTAATCTCCCTACAATTTAACACAGCAGCTAGTTTTTTTTTCTTTGAGTGATTGATGACATTGACTCACTCGCAATGATTCCTGGAAAGACGAGGCCTGGTATTGAGCATATCTGGCGATGGTGGTGTGAGACCGACTGCTCTCACAGCGCCACATCTTCCTGCTACCCGTCACGTCCCAGTTCTCATCGGTGGGCTGAGACAACTGAGTCCTCACTTCCACCAGGTGCTCTGGGTTGGCCTCAACCAGAGTCTTGGTGGAGAATAAACCAAGATCTGACATGAAGAGAAGAGAAACACAGCAAATTGATAAACATAATCGGTATAAGCTATTAATTATAAATTATATATAATTAATATTACTGGTAATTGCGGTATAAATCGCAATTACCAGTTGATTTTTAATTAATTTTGAATTATGGTTTGAGAATGGATGTCATTTAATTTTACATTTAATTTTTAATTCAATAATAGAAAAAAAGAGCAGCAGAAAAACTCCCATTAAGCACTTTACTACAAACTAAAATATTATGGTTGATAGAAGATGATGTAAATATGCAACTAGCCTGATAAACATTTTCTTGAATTTGATGTTTAGGCTTACACAAACATTGCGCCTGCATGTTAATTTGACTGAAAAAATCTAAAATATATTTAATTGAGAAAAAAGGAAAGTTCTATTTTCTAAAGATACAGTGTTTAATCCTGGGGTTGCCAGGTGCCATAAATTTTAATCCCCATTTTGTCCTGAAGAGACATTTTTCTGGCTGGTGTTTTATTTATTTGTTCCCAACATGGCCCTATGGACTGAGAAATCATTTTTTGTCATTAGAAATCTTTGACAAACATTTAAAGAGCCTCTATTATGAGTTTTTAAAATTGACCTTCCATGCAGTGTGTAACAGCACTAAGTGAATGAAAACATCCAGCTGAGGTTTAAATCTGACAGTGCACATGTTTAAAACTATTAGTTCAACAAAATAGTCGATTCAGAGTCGGATAAATGAATTGTGTCGGGTTTGAATCTTTTGCCTGAACACATCGACATAGATACAGTACATCACCATACATGTAGTAGCGGATCCGGTAAAACGTGAGCACACCTTTCCCTTCAGACAGTAGCGGAGCGTGGGGATCACAAGACTGATCATGACACAAAGATGATCACTGACAGATGGAGATTCGGGAATAATCGGTTAAAGTTAATTTTCACAACAATACCACAGTATAGCCAACCGTGTACTGTGTTTGTTCCTGTCATTTTTCTGATTTTTGATACAATTACCTACCCTGCATCGCAGGATACGCCGGCCGTTTGCTATTAAAGGAAGGAGCAGCAGAGACTATTATGTATGGGACTTTGTCAGTAACTGTTACAGTTCATATGGACCAGTTTCTTCTTCCACCGGATCATAACATGTAAGTGTTATAAAAATTGTTGCCTCATTCTCTGTAGTCTGCAAAATATGTATTTAATTTTGTGTTGTAACTTGTAATCGCTCCACGTGGCTTGTAATCACTTATCTATTATAGATCAGTGTTAGTACTGTATCTCTCAGGTTAAAACTTTATGTTGCTATTCATATATTGCTTCCAAAATGTGACGCGTGCTTCTTCCTTTACCGATTTAAATGTGTTTCTAAACTCGCAATCCTCTGCCGTTTGTCTTTGCTATAGCCACCACCAGCTGTCCCTCACACGCGTGGCGATGTCAATTTTTTTTAAATAGTTAAACTTTTGCCACTGTGTGGAATAATACTAAATGTGTCATTGTTATTACTTGGGTTAGGTTTAAGAGTAGACGAATATTCTGGTGTTTAACTGCATTAGCAATCCTAACAGAGATAGGCTTTCTGCAGTAAACTTTTATTTTAACAGAATGTGATACTTCATGAGGACGCTTGTGCTATTTGCTCAATCTGATCCCTGCTATTGTAAAGAAGCTAGATGAGCTAATATTCTCTTCATATGTGCTCTTTTGAAAGTGCAATTAAACACTTCAAATGTACAAATACTTCTCTAAATCTAATTTTGAGCTAATTAATTATGATTAGCAATTTAACCATCATGCATGTATTTTAATTTACTAAATCTGGACTAAATCAGACAAACAGAATAAGATGGACAAAATACAAGCTAAATAATACGACACAGAAATATGACATTACACTAAAATGTGGAAAAACTGACAAAAGTGCACTTGTCAGGTCTAGCATGCATAAGCCATGACAACATAATAACATGCATACAATGTCAGGCAGAAGTCCAATTTAAAATTTCATGGCAATTTCACCCAACATTCTTCTACTTTGCAAAGAAAGGTGACTATTAGCGCCATTTCTGAAGGCAAATGATATATCCCATCATGTCATTCATGACGTTTGAAAAGCAGGTACATAAAAAGTCCATTTAAGAAGAATTCTGCTTCTGCTGCTTTTTTTGTGGTAGTTGTGGTGCTAAATGTAATGACACTTTCGGCATGCAGATGGTGCTGTTGTCATTTACACCCAAGTCATCCTGAAATGTGTCAAAACTAGTTCCCTGCAGCAGTGCTAGTTAAATGTTTCTTGACTGAGCATTCAGTCATTAAAAAACTCTACATCACAATCATTTAAACAACTGCTAATACACCACAAAATCCATCAATTTAATTACAAAACCACAGATCAATGCTTACAAATGTAGACAGTGTTTTGGCAAGCACTCAGAAACACGCTCTCACCTAGCTTGAGTGCTCCAGCCAGGCCACGGATCACCGTAACAGGATTGGCTGTGTTTGTGCAGAACTGGTGCAGCGGTGGAAAGAAAGCATCCCTCTTGTTTTCCAACTGCCAAAGAAATAAAAAAGTAGCTTCAGATGACTGGAGTAAATAAAAAACTTTATAAAGCAAGAACAAATTAAGGTCAAGCATAAAGTTTATTTTCATCCTATGGCAACAAAAATGAGTGAAACTTATTTATTTGCCCTGTATAGAGCATGCACAATAATACTGGGAAGACTCAAAGAAGAGCATCCAGGCTGCAACTGTGTCAGACATCAGTGGTGTTTACTCACATAAATACTAGGGGTTGGAGGGTTGAGTTTGTCCTTTGGCAGAGGAGGGATGGGTGGAGGTGGTAACCGTGGAGGGGGACACTTGTCCAGTAAGATGCTGTTATTGGACACACCATTTTTCCCCAAGTTTCTGCAAAATAATTGTAATGAGGTAAGATACTATTAAACAACTACGTAAAATAAAGTATAATAATCATTTTTTATATTATGCAGATCCTATTTTGTGTGTCAGTGACCCCTGATGCACTGTCAATATGACAGGGTAAACATGTAGTCACTTTCTGGATGCAGATTGAGCCAAAAGCCAGACCACTAGAGTCTTACAACTGAACACTGAAAAACAGTGAAACCCTTTTATATGGCATGCTAAAATTTTCAGTAACTATTTATTTTAATAATTTTTGTTTAGAGAAGGAACAATTAAAAATATTGATATGTAAAAAAAAAATAAAAATTATCAACAAACTGACAAAAACAGGCTGAAAACATTCTGCAATTATTCTACTGTTCATATACTTCTGTTCAAAAGGTGAGAGTCATATTCAGATATTTTAATATTTTTGTAGGAATTGTCTTATGCTCACGAAAGTGTATTCTGTGAAACAGTAATTCAAAATAAGTGTTTTCTTTTATATACAGTTAAAGGCTAAATTATTTGCCCTTCTGTGAAATATAAGTATTCCCCAAGTGTTGTTTAACAGAGCAAGGAAATGTTCATAGTATTTCCAATAATTTTTTTCTTCTGGTCTTTTGTTTTAGTTTGGCTGAAATAAAAGTGATTTTCAATTAAAAAACAACAACAATTAAGGTCAGTTTTATTAGCCCCCTAATATTTTTAAACTGGCTTCAGTTCAATTAACCAACCTGACTTTTTTAGTTGACATAATTAACATAGTTAAGCCTTTAAATTACTAAAAAAAAAATATTAGTCATCATGGCAGAGACCAAACATTTTTATTAGAAATAGGTTATTAAAATGATTCTGTTTAAAACATTTTGAAAAAAAAAAATCTTGTTTCTGTTAAACAGCACTCATGAAAAAAAATTACAATTTTAGAGGATTTTTTGAGGGCTAATAATTGTGGCTTCACTTGTATTTTAAAATGTTAATTATTCCTATTATAGCAAAGCTGAAAGTGCATTTCTGTGGAAAACAATACATTTCCAAGATTCTTTGACAAATCAAGAACTTTTAACTTGCATCACTTTTGATCAATATATTGCATCATTGCCAAAGAAGGTTATATAAAAAACAAAAACATACTGACCACAAACCTTTGTACAGCATTGTATTTAACTACAATATTAGCCATATATCAAAAGCAATCACAAACACAGAGCAGACATTTGTGTGCATTTTACACACACACATACAGTCAACCATGCCAATATAAATATCCCAAATTTTTTGATCAGATCGAAAGATTTCATATGAATAAAAACAATATTTCTACCAACATAATCTACTACTAATTAATAACCTCTGCAGTTCTATTTTATGTAAAACTCAGAACTATGCTTCAAGCACATATCAATTTACACCAATGTTAAACTACGGTATCAAATACAATAAAAATGCAATTGGCCACAACTGGTTTTAAGAAGCATTTTGGCCAATTAAATGACAAATAGATGAGGTATACACATTCTCATGTTCTTGTCATGCACTTTCCTGATTTCTCTGAGCAGATGGGTATGATAGAGGATTATTGCATGGCCTTTTCTGATTATTTAATCTAATATTGTAAAATATGCTTCTGCAATTTTAAACAGAATGATATGACAAAACAAAATGATAGCAGCAGCAGCAGCTTTAACTTCAGTCACTAAACCACACTGAAGTCTCTGGGTGTGTATCACCATCAACACAACTGATAAGAAAACATTATATTTTTTTCTATACATAGTTTTACCTCACCTTGGTTTTCACCAAATCAAACTTACAAGCTCATATGGTCAACTTTAAATTTCACCTAGCTTGTGAGCTTCAATAACATGACCGGTAATGTTTAAGAATTATATTAGCAAAAAACTATATAAGGTCTTTTGTAGCTACATGCATTCAACATCTACACTGGTTTCTCTACTACAAAAGCAAGTTGAAAATGGAAAATGTCTTAGACCCAATTTAAACCTCTACTTAATGTTACCCCCACTTGACACTTTTAACAGCAGAGAAGATGACGATGGTGTGTCTTTCATTTGCATAGAACTAAAGAAAATTAAACAACAGCAAAAAACCTGAAATAAAGATCTGAATTCTGCGTGACTGAATATAGAAGGAGAAAATTACCTGCATGCTTTAAGTACATCACTGGAGCTGGGGTAAATGGACACAGAAGACCACAGGGTGAACGACGGAGGCGTTGGTTTATGACAAACCAGTGGAGAAGCCACCTTCAAGGGGCTCTGAGAGTCCTCCAGACCTTTGCCATTGAGCGTGGGGCTGTTAAGGCTGTTAACACTGTTCTGAGTACTGTGGTGGTCTGCAGTTTTGGGTGAGGGCGAGGCTGCAGACATGGCAGAACACGGAGAAGAAGCCACCGAGTTTTCCTGCGGCTTGTGCAGACTCGGGTGAATGTTGTTAACCTTTGTGCCAGCAGCCGCCGACCCTCCTCCATTACTATTATTACTATCATTGGCTTTTCCAATCAACAAGGCCGAGAGCTGTGGATTGTCTGAACTAAGTACACCTGGTGAGTGGGGTTTCGCCCCAGCAGCGTCTGCCTGGCCCTGATGGACGTGATTAGGCAGTCCTTCTGCAGTGGCAGTGCTGTTAGGCGTCCCCACGGAATGCCCGTTTCCTGAAGGCTTGCTCTCTTTGGTGTTCACCGTGCCTTGCTGTCCACCTGAGGTAGCAGAGCTCTGGGAGCTCGGGGAGGGGAGGTGATTGTGACTGGCCTCCTGCGCTTGCGTGTCGCTGGCTGTGGCCGAATGTCCGACCTGATTTGGACCGCCAGTGCCGGCTGCCGGGGAAGGCTGGGACGTCCCAGTGGAAGAGAAAGGCTGCTCGCCGTTAGGACCTGCTGAATATGAACCTGGACTTTTCTGAAGCCCCTGTGATAAAGAATGATGAAAGCATTTGTCACTTATATCAGAATACAACTTGTTAATAAAAGAGAAAAAAAAACTTGATTAAATGCTGATCTTTTGTTTAGAAATTTAGCAAAAACAATATATATTGGGGTTAATAATTAAACATTAAACAGTGCAGTAGGTGATTGTCTTCAGAAACATCTTTTGTTGTGCTGATAAAAAAAAGTCTCTTCACAATCCAATAGTAATGATTAAAGTAAATGATC
Source organism: Danio tinwini (assembly GCA_903798205.1). NCBI lineage: Eukaryota > Metazoa > Chordata > Actinopteri > Cypriniformes > Danionidae > Danio > Danio tinwini. The sequence continues at coordinate 22,323,655 of CAIGQZ010032409.1, forward strand.
TAATTGTATTTTTATATTCTGGGTAAGGCATAAGACAAAAAAAATGTTCATCTAATTAAATATTATCAGGCCAACATTTCCCATAATTCTGATATGTAGTCCAAACTGTTTGACAACAAATTTACATCTGCAGCCGAGAGAGTGTGACCGGTAAAAACAAATGCTGAATAAAAACTTAAAAATCCAGAACAAATATTAGAGTTAGTTTTGCACGCTGGAAAAAGGATGACACCATGGCTCAAGTATTTCTTTTAGACAGGTAATGTTCTGTTTTAAACATTATTAGTCACGCAAAGCTGATGTAGAATTTGTTGTTTTACGAATGGGTTATATGCACAGAAGTGTTGTTCAGCCACTGAAATCTTCCAGTGAAAGATTGAGGTGACTATTTTCAGTTTCATAAGGAAACTTTTACAGCATAGTGCAAAATTTTATTCAGTTTAACAACAAAACAGAAGTAAATATCGCTATTCCGTCTAGCCTGCTTTACTGAGGAGAAGTTGGTTTTATATTCACATTGGTTCATTTTTGAACAATGACGACCTGTGACGCGATCCCTATATTGTTTACCATGCTACTTTGAATATTCAGTATGAAATAGCATGTAAGTATAGCTTAGTAATAAGCGTAATACCTGCATGCCGCCAGCCAACCACTAAGCATACAATAGTCACTTTAGGACAAAGCACATAGGAGAGTGAGATAAGCAATCCTTGTATTGCACATTATGACAAGTGTTGTTTGCTACACAACTGAAAAAGTGCTAGATATAATACAGTTGTTTGTTCAGAATTGTACTATTATAAAGTAGTAAAATGTTTTCTAATTGGCCAATGACATGATCTAACGTAGTAAGTTGTCTACTGTACTGCGCGTACATGATATTAGGAGGCGTGTCTTTGGACGGCAGGGGAGGGACTGTGCTTCAAGGATATTATGCTAACCGGTTAGCAGATCACCTACTGCACCTTTAAGCAGCATTTAAAGTGATAATAATTGGTTTTTGAGCAACAGAGCAATGTATTAGGATCATTTTTGAATTAGCTAGAGTAATGGCTGCTCAAAACTCACCTTTGCAGTTACAAAAATTACATTTTAAAATACATTAAAAATGTTATTTTGAATTGCAATCAAATTGCATAATATTACTATCATTACAGTACTTTTGTTCAATGAAAATGTAACATTACATTAGGGTTGTTTTAATGTATTTATTAACATAAACAAACAATGAGCAATCTATTACAGAATTTATCTTCTTCAAAGGTAATGAAAATAAAGTTGGTCTCAATAGCAAAGTAACAAGCAGTGCATTAACTAATGTAAACAAGTATGAATTTGGAGTTTAGTTCAATTGTTAAACTACAATTTATAAATGATGTGTAAAAATAGAAACTAACATTAACTAATGAAACCTTAGAGTAAAGTGAGACCAATTAAAATCCCCTTGGTGATAGAACAAATAATAATAATAATTCTCCAAATTCTCAATGCAAAACTTTCAACCCATAGATTAAATTAAACATGTAATGGTTTATTATTGACTTGTAGCTTTTTAAAAATATTTAAGCACTTTTTTTATAATTTTATTAGCATAATATAGACTTGATTAGGGATGTCCAAATCTGATCACATGATCAGAAATAGGGCCCGTTCACAGTTTTAGACTAGATTGGAATCAGAAGTTACCTCCCGATCAGGACTCGAATGAATATATATATATATATATATATATATATATATATATATATATATATATTCTCATTATTTTTAACATATCTATAGTTATGCAGTGGCACAGATTTAGACCTATTTCTTAACTTCACACAAATACAGCGATGTGTGGGGCATGACAACGTAAAGTAGAACATGGAAGCTGATTAAAGCGAAGTCCAAAAGTGAGGAATTTGTTATTTATTACTTGATTTTTCAAGCTACCTAACAGAAGGGCTCTGTTTGTTAACAGAGTTGTTGAATGTTAAAATAAGCTGAATTAAATAAAAAATAAGGAACATCCTGGATCTGTTTCTTTGCTCTTCTTTATTCTTTTTGTATGTATTATAGAAGTATCGGATCGGGTTTCGGTAGATACTCAAAATAAGATGACTCGGAATCAAGGGCAAAAAAAACCCTGATCAGGACATCCCTAGACTTGAATATCAGCCACAACATGACAAAAAATAGATCTCATCAAATCTCACCTGAGTGGAGTTGATGTGTTGGCTTTTCCACTGTTCATCATCCATGCTGCTGCTGGTGGGGGTTGTGCAGTTATGAGGTAGTGCGTTTTGCCGCAAGTAAGGCACATTTCCGTTGCTCCCCGTTCCTGGGAGGTGATTATTGCCCACAGAGACGGCATCTGTGTTACCCAGGGTTCCAGCGGTGCTGCATGGGACGGGGCTCGCAGGGACAGGTCCGTTGGCTATTGGCTGAGCAGCGCATCGTGAGAGGGCAGAGGGTGTGCGAGACAGAGTGATGTGTGGATGGTGAGGGGAAGGTATGGAATTAGAGTTCGTAGGCAGTGAAGAGTCGGCTACAGGACCGTTGGACACACTGGGTCGTATCTGACCCATGGCATTCAGCCTCGTCTGTTGAAGAAAGCAAGAATTTTAGGCAAAACATCTTTAATAGCACAAGACTAGAAGCAGAAATCATGATTTTAATTTATTTATAGCTCCTAAAAAGGCCTTCTTAAGCTTACTACATGCCACCATTAATGATCCATACCTGCTGATTTTGTTGCATTACACTCAGCTGCTTTTCCAACTGTTCCAGCATCTGCAGCTGCACTGGCTTCAGATTGGCTCTGTTGTTCCGTAACTGTTCCAGGAGCTGGATAAACAAACCATACAATAAAATGCTTGCTTGCCTCTAGCTTAGGGATGCACTGATTCCGATACTTGGATCGGGTATCGGTTCGATATCACATATTTTTGCTGGATTGGGTATCGGCCAGCTGGTGCCAATCCAAATCCGATCCTGCACGTGCGCTATATTCTGTGTAATTTATAAGCCAACAAAAGCCACGAAGGTAGCCTATTGTAAGACACTAGAAAGTTGTCATGTAGGCCTACTATATCCCAAATGTTCTTAAGCCATTTTAAAGTTTAATGTAAAGTACAGATGAATATTTGCGTGGTTAAATTCATGTTTAGCTCAGCGCTTTCCGCCGCTGCACCTGTCAATCAGTCTCCATTCACTCACTATTCAAACTTTGTGTCGCGTTCATGACAACACAAACTCTCCAAGACGAATTGTTCCTGTTAGTTTTAATAATCAGTGGAGAAATGCATTTAGTTTTGCATTAAATGGGTTCATTTTCACCCGTAACATGGAGTTTATTGCTGTTTGAATCTTGCTACGCTGTGTCTGTTAGACCAGCAGATCGCATTCAGAAGAGATGGTTAGACCTATTACCTGCTCTTCACACACAAAGTAGGCCAAGCTAAAAGTTAAATTTGGAAAAAGCTCAATAATACATTGGACAGATCCTCAACGCACGGATTTCTTCCCTTTGTGCTGATGTTTTGAAAGTGTCCGCAGATACCGGAGGGCTGCGCGCATGCATCAATCGCTTTATCAAGCGCACCGGCTGCGCAGAAGCGTCATGCGCCGCTCCGTAAAATTATTCTCATAAAGAGTTTCTGTACTCTATTCTTCCGACTGAGTTTATTCTTTCGAGGTGAATACGTTAAGTGCTGCTTGTAAAGCCTGACTCATTGTTGTCAATGTAGTTGATTGAATCAATAAAAGTGAAACTGATGGGCGCATATGAATTGTCATTAACACAAAATTATTTAGCCTAATATAGGCTACTCTGTCATTGTACTGTCATTTTATTTATACTAATATTTTATTTAACAGACCTGTTTGTCAGTTTGTGCACTGAAGCATAAGCGGACCTTGTTTTTAACTTTACCTCAAATATTCTTATTTATTTTTTGGATAACTGACCAACAAAAAAAACATTAAATAACCAACAAATTATACCAAACGAAATTTAATAATATTGATAATAAATTTTATAATATATATAAAAAAATCATTTTTCAGACAAAAAAAATATTTTTTTAGACATGCTTTCAGTTTCTCCGTCTCACCTGCGGCGAGTTTAGGCAAGGGAATGTTTATTAAGTAAAACTGGCCCAGACAGTTTAGTTTAGTCTGCTTCAAACCTGCAGGAAAATATTAGGCTTTGCTAAAAGGCAGGTTATTTTACCAATGACTAGGTTCAATAGTGGTAGCCTATAGATTTCAAAGAAGAATCCTAATATTAAAAAAGAAACATAAGCTGAACCCCAACAGATCAGATCAATGTCATAATGAATGTTCAAATAATGTAGCCCATAGTTTATAGCAAGCAGGGATGCTCAAAATAACTGATTAACCATTAACTGAAATGGTGCGTTTGTAACCGATTAATGGGCTGATCACTGAATGCACTTTTTGCGTTGAGAAGGGCATTTTTTTAATGGTTTTGCGCTGCTTATGCGCCCTGCGCGTCTCACGTTATGCTGTTGCGCCTGTGTGATCCTGGTTTAAATAAAATCTCAACCCTGAGCGAAATAGTGCATTACTTCAGTCGCCTTTTTTCATTCTTCAATCAAATGAAAGCAGAGCAGGGTTTCTGTTTAAGTGCCTGCAGTATCACAATGTTATTCTGTATATTACAATTAATACAACATGGACAGCAACACTCGCGCACAATAGACCAGCTGATTGAGTCGTTTCTGACATAAAAAAAAGAGCGCCGCGCTTCTTTTTTCTTGTCAACATAAAAGGCGGAGTGTTGCAGTGCGCCTCGCATTTTTGCTACGGAAAAGCACGTTCGCTGTGATCGGCCCCTGTTGTGCAACAAATATTTGTTAACTTGTGGCATGGTAACACGTGCCTACAGACGTATTTTGTCAAGGAAGGAAAATGAAAGAAGAATATTTCTAGTCGCAGTTTGACAGACGAGTTGACACAAACCAGCGCTGATGCTGACTGCGAGTGAGACAAAGGAAATAAGTCATTATGACATAATCCTTAAACTAATGACTTCTATTATAAATGTTAAAAGGGGCTTTGTGACATAAAACATTAATCAAATGCATATTTTCAGTGGAGCGATCAATATTGCCCATATTTTTATATGACGGACGAAAAAACATGATTGGAAAAAAACTGCAAATGCCGGTTCTTAAAAAGGATTCCGTTAGTGTTTTCATTTTGTAATTTGTCATTTAAGTAAAAAGAATCTAGGGCAGGCCTGTTATTTTATTATTTTTATTAGTTTATTATTTTTTTCCATGCTGGAAGCGCTGCAGGTGTATGCGTGAAGATGTTCTGTTATGTTCTGTATGCTGCTGTTCGCATGATCAAACAAATCAGTATTTTAAAATATTTAATGTGTCACAAAAATAGAAACCTCAATTATGTTTTTTATTAAATAAAATTTTAATATTTATCTGTTAACGGTTAACGAGCTGCGGTTGTCGGCTCGTAAAATAAACCGAAATGAGCATGCCTAATAGCAAGCATTGTTTTTAGTTGTGTCGTCTGTCATATAAATGTAGGCCATAAGTTTGTTATTTTTACTAAAGAAGATATATTATATGAGCACCAGAACTATAGAAACTGTATTAGGTATAAAAAAAAACAAAAAAAAAACGGTGCAGTATCGGGATCGGTCGATACACAGAGTTTTGGTATCTAGATCGCATCGGTTTCAAAAAAATGCTATCGGTGCATCCCTACTCTAGCTCTAATATTATGTGCTAATATATAAGTACACCAAGTCAAAAGTTTTGTAATAATTATGCTCACCAAAGCACTCATAATTTTAAAAAGCATTTTCAGTTTTCAAGTATCTTAAAATGTAATTAATTCCTCTAATGTCAAAGCAGAGTTTCCTTCACCAATTGTTCCAGTGCCAGATGACCTCTCAGAAATCCTTTTAATATGCTGACTTAGTAATACTTCTTATTATATTTTTCAAAACTGATGTGCAGTAAAAGATTAAAAATTTTTTTTTACTGGAAACCTTTAGAAACAATTACACATGGCATTTTCAACCAGCTAAACATGCATTTGTACAATAAAAAGCTCTAATTCAGGAATATGTTCATTCTTATGTATCCTAGACTTTTGATGCATTATGGTTTCCACAAAAATATTAAGTATCAAAAACTTTAATAAACTGTCCATAAAAAAACCTTAATAATGAAGATATGAATAAGCGTTTTTAGCAGAAAGTTTTAGTTTTCTGAAAGATCATGTGACAGACTAGAAATTTTCCTTTATTTTAAATGTAACCAATATTTCAAGTTTCATATTTCATATTCATATTCTAAGTTTTTTTAGCAAATAAATGTAGCTTTATTCATCAGTAATATACATAACTTACTTTACAGACGAGCAACAATCAGAAAAAGCAATAAAACTGAATCTACCAACCTGAAGCTTCTGTGGGGTTAAACTCCAGTTGGAGATCTGATGATGTCCTGAATCATTTGTCCAGGAATCTGATGAATTCTGAAGTTGAGATCAGAAACCCATAAATAACCAAACAATTATTGAGATTCGTAACAGTTTGAACAAACAAAAAAAAGTTGTCCTTCAGTACCCTGGCTGGACTAGTGGTCCTCTTCTTCTTGGCCGGGCTGGACTGGTCTTCTGTCTGGCCAGAGATTACATGAGGAGGAAGAGACTGGCTTGGGATTTGAGACTGGGCTTCATTGCTCTGATGAGCTTTGCAGGTGGTTTGCTATAGGCAACAGATACAGAATTGCAGCTTGCATAAACACTTAACTCTAGTAATCGCAATTGGTTTCTTTTTAATATTGCTTGAGGACAAACATCAATTCTGACTTTGTGCAAGTTCTCCCAAAAAAAATTTGTTGTGCAAGTTCTCCCAACAAATTCTGTTGTTACTTACAATTACGTTGTTCCAAACCAAAGGCCTTCATTTGTCTTTAGAACACAAATTAAGATATTTTAGGTGAAATCTGAGAGCTCCCTCTTCCTCCATAGACAGGCAAGGTTCAGAAAGGTTTTTAAGTCCAGAAAACTACCAAAAACATCCTCAGAACAGACCATATACCTTCAGTGGTAAAATCGAAATATTATCAAGTTACATAAATACTTTAAAGAATACATAAAATAAAAAACTAACAACTTAATTCAACAGTTTTTTTCTCTCCTCAGTACATATTCATGTGTTGATTACACCTGACGTATTACCTCAGATGCACCCGTGCTTTGTTTCAAACAGAGAAAGCAGTATCTCCATATACGTAACTGCACAGTGCTCCTGAACAGTCACAATATACTTACACCGAGGAGAAGAAACTGTTGAAAAAGTCATATTTGTTTCATGTGCACACAAAAGTATTCTAGTAGCGTGAAAATATTTTTATTGTTTGGTTTGAGGATTTTTTGGACCTTGAAACCTTCCAGAACCATGCTGTCTATATTAAGGATGAAGGAGCTCCCCTAAAGGATGGGAGAGATTTCCCCTAAAATCCAATAAATGTATTCTAAAGACAAACAAAGGTCTCAGGAGTTTGGAAAGACATGAGGGTGAATAATTAATAACACAATTTTCTTTTTTTTGGGTGAACCAACACTTCACCCAAACAAACAGCTCCCTAATAAAAGATGCAAAAGGACAAGACAAGAGAAAGCATATGCCACATTTCTCATTCAAATATATGTGTTAAATATATGATGTACATATAAATAAGTACTATATTTAAATGGCTCCCCAAAATTAGTGAGCAGTATGTTGAAACAAAGGATGATGTGTGCTGATGAGTGCTATGGTCTAATGAACTAGAGGAAATAACATTAAACCTTAACAGTTTAAGATTATTCTCCAGAATCAATGTTAGCAATAACATTGTTCTGCATGACTGAGAATTAAGGACCTTTTAAAAGGTACTTAATCATGAAGTCAGGCCTTACCACACACTTTGAGGTTTCATTAAAGGAATGTTACGAGATTGAGAAGTTAAGATCAATAGACAACATTTGTTACATAACCGATTGCCTTTATAAGTCTGTGGTTTTTGAAAGAAGTCTGTGCTGATCAACAATGTAAAATGTAAATTGTCAAGTGTTTACATTTTTTAATTATTCTTTTTGGTATGTTTAAAAAAATGTTCTTGCTAGGGCTGTGTGATTTAGGGAAAACATTTTGCAGTTGCGATTTGATTTAGGATTTAATTTTGTAGTCAAGCTTCAGCTCAATAATCTTTAAGTCGCTGCAACAATTCTGCGACAGCTCTTAAAATTGACCTGTTTTTGTTCAGTGTCTGCGACTTTGAAACTAAAATATTCCTATACAACAAATGCTGTTTTTCTTTGATAATAATTTGTCTATTAATGCTTCTGATGCATCATTCCAATTGTCAGCGCTTTCCTGTTTGTTTTCTTTTTTCTTTTTTTATTGTGGCCGTAGTTCAGTTACACAAGTCTGATTGGGCAGATCGAAAGTGTGCTCACTCAATCTGCTAGTAAGACAGCCACGCATTTGCTCTGGGTGGGGGAAATATATATATATTTGTAATATAATATATTATACATACATACACACATTCATATTGCAGCTTCTATCTAATCTCAATGTTTTAAATTGTGATTGCATTTCAATTAATCCCACAGCCCTAGTTCTTGCTAAACAAAAACTACATAACAACAAATTGTGAATAGTGGTGTGTATGTGGTGACCCATAATACAGAGGTCAACATTTGAAGAGGAAAATGAGTCAAGAATGGGTGGTGTTGACCACTTCAAATGTTGACTACTGTATATTAGACCATTAAATAAAAACAGACAGCTAAAATACATTTAAAAATGTGTGATACGATTAACCTGCAGTTATACGTAAATAGAATAGAGGTGCATCATCATGCATATGGCATTCATAAAAACAGATGTATTTTTTGATGACTGTGATGATGATTTTTGACTGTTTTTTTAACAGCTGGATAATATAAGTATTGTTTAAAAAAAAACTATGCGTTTATTATATCTAAATGTTTTCTGGCTATACTATTTAAACAGGTATGCAAGTTTATTTATTGGCCGTCTTTGATTTTTTTTCATTGTAAATTAAAAATTGTATCGTCAATAGTACATTTATTTGAAAATAATTCATAATAAACTGGTTTAAACATTTCTGAGAAAGACATGCCACAAATGGTGTCAAGCTCAACCTGTTCAGTACCCAAAACATTCCTTTAAAATACCAAAATGTTCAAACTAGCACTACCAAATCATTGTTATGAGTCTAAACCATTTGATGGTGCAAGGGTTTCTACAGGCTTATCTAGCTGATCTGTTCTCACCTGTTGGGTCGTGTTGAGCGCTCCCTGTCTGGAGGTGAGCTCTGCTGGGATTGGTAGGCTCCACGCCTCCTCAATACTAGGGAGCATTTTACTTTTACTTGGTAAACTACCTTGCTGAAGATTACACAACTGAGCCTAGAAAAAGATTGCGCAGAGAACATGTTCAAAGCCTGTTTCGGCTAAGCTTGAGTCAATGCAATGGTGATGCATCAAAACACAGATGAAAATGACACTCATTTCATTCTCCATGTACAGACAGAGGGACGTGATTCAACTAAAACTATGTCCACAATCTTCCCAAAACAAAACAGTAAAACAAAGACAGGCACATTGAAATGAAGCGTGTACACTTCCTCTTCTGGTAAAGTCTCATTCAAGCACTTTTTATACCTGGAGGCATTTGATGCGAGCAGTTAGAGCTGGGATGTTACTGCAGGACTTGCTGCATGTGGCATTGATGTAGCACTTGATGGCATCCTGTGGCTGGTTACAGGACTCGTAGAGCGTGCCCAGGTCCATCCAGGCGGCCGCATGGCTGTGGTCCAGCTGCACTGCACAGATATATGCCTGCAGTGCGTCCATCGGCTGGTTCTGCTGTTGATACAACACACTAGGGATGCAAGCACAGTAGAGATGACAGTTTAGATAGGAAAAGGAAAACAAATAGCCAGTTCCTAACCAGCAACAACTTATATGTTTTCATTAGGCCACTTAATATTTATTATTACTAAATATATAATCTTTATCAAAGATGTAATTAAACAATAGAATAAGTAAATTGTAAGAATTTTGGGGGGGAAATTAGGGGAAACCCTTTAAATCGTTTTAGCATTCAAATATGAAAATACATATATTCTCAACTGAGTGATTTTATGTATAAAATATAATTGCTTTAGTCTTTGTAGAACTACTTAAGTGTCATAATTTCTTTTTACATTGGTTTTACATTTCCGTGTCTGTATTAAGCAATGACATCATGTACATGCATAATACCATGTTTAGGGGATTGCGGAGTAATTGCAAGCACAAACAAACATACAGAGCATGAAGTACCTGGTAGTGCCCAAGTGTTTTCTAATGCTCCATCAGTAAATCCATAACAAGTATGAATTTACTTTACACTAAAACCAACAGCTGAGACGCATCCTATACTGCAAATTATACATAGAAGGGGCACCAAGTCACCCATGGCATGTTGTCACTTTACCTATACAGGTACTGTTTTCTACCAAGGTGACAGTGCCAAATAATATCCTGACATTCATATACATAATACAGCATTTGTACCCATTTTTGTAAATGTTGATTGTTTAGAAAACTCTATGGTGTAAAAGTGAATTTTTTTTAAACAAGAGAAAGACCTTTCAGCTTTTGGCTACTTCCTTGCTGTGTAAACATTTCTTTCCTTTTTACTTTCATTCTTTGAATGGAGATAAAAAGGAGAGTACAGTTCTGCGGTGCAGGTAAACGTTCCAGCTTAAATATCTAGACACATGAGTATTTCTTTTTCTCCACTGAGAGCAATAGAAACCCACAGCCTCAGTCCCACATAAGCCCCTTTACACCCAAATAGCAATACAACATGCAAGTCTCATTTTATCATACTACTTCGTTGTACTTAAGCAATGAGTGTTAAATCAGATAAACAACAATCATTAAAAGCTTACCCGATTGAGCACCATGTATCTGCACTGGCCTCAGACTTATCAATAGACTGTCGGTAAGATATGAAGGCATCTTGAACCTTCCCAATACTTGAGTAGCACCTAGATGATGAGAAAACATCAAATATAGAGACTTTAGGAAAGTTACAGTGCTTAAATTTGAGATAATCACCAAAGCATCATACACTGGGTTCAAGATATATACATTTATTTAGTCTGTGCCTTGCTTTTACAGTTTGAGAACAGGGAAATAAAAACAACTTACTAAATGTACTAACTTATAGTAACAAATTACTTCAGAACATCAGCAAAAATTTAGCAAACAGCAGATGAACGCTAACTGTAATATTCAGATTAAAGGATTGTTTTAAAGAATAAAAATAAACAAAACAAAACACGAATAATATAACAATATAATATAATATAATAATATTCAGTTATATAGTAACATCAGGTAAAATAATGTAAACACTACTACACAAGATTAATTTCTTACCTGCCCAGAAAGTACCAAGACTGTCCCGAATTGGGGTCTGCTTCTAGGGACTTCTGCAGACACTGAATAGCATAGCTGTTCTTGTTTGCTTTATCTCCCAACTGTTCGACCGTGTGATGCATCCAGCCTGAGGGAGCGGCGGGAAACATGAGGATTAAATCAAAAACACCATTTTCAACAACATATCTGGAACGCCATCAATAGCTGAACATTAGTGCTCTACCACTAAGCCACAGTCTGTGCTGTGCAGGCTGTTACACCGGCGCCCAAAAAGTGAGCAAATGGTTTTCGCTCCCTGTCTTCAGGGTAGGTTGGGGAGGTGAGGTGGAGTTGGTAGGATTGGGGGCTGGGGTGGATTCTACAACCACCAGCAGCTTCAAAAGGTCCCAGCAGAGATGGCTCAGTCCAAACAACCCCTTATCCTCACTATTCCCACCCAGCCAGAAGTTGTTAAGGAGAACTAGACAATGTGCAGACAAAGAACTTTCCCCATGTGGCCTGGCTTCTCCTAGGCGCTGATCCTAAGCAAGCTCTTAACACCTGTGGCAAGCGCCTGCACTCGGGACCCGTTACTACAGCAACCAGACCATTGCCGACAATTGCAGGGGCAATGTGGCAATGGTTTTATGGCAGAAAATGTTTTTCCAGAGTGTTCAAAAGAAAGAAGCTCTGTGTGATGAGGAGTAAGTGTTTAAGAATACACAACACACCACTAATAATGATACATTTATGAATGATTCCAATACTTATTGATTAGTTTGAGTCAAACAGACTCAAACAGACAGCCACATCCTGGAATGCACCTTTACTGGTGCCACATCCTAATTTATGAATCGTCCTTAGTCTAACCACTCCACAGCATCCCTAAAGCAATCTGCACATTTATCATTAGCACTTAGCAAAGTGTACACCCTGGAGAACCTTGAGGCAATTCTTAAAAACCCTGGATTGTGCATGAGCGGATGATGTTATTGAAAACATCACTAGATTCTTTAGAGTAAAAGGCGTGGTGTAATACATTGGTGACGATTGTCTGAATCCTAATGAATTACGATAAACAATTATCTAATCTGAAAGTTGTTATGACAACAGTAAAAATGTAAATGGTTTAACAGTGCATTTCAAAATATGCCTTCTAATACATCCAAACATCAGAAAACAAAATCTGTGCATAAAAAGCATTCCTACTTTACGCCAAATAGCAAATTCCTTCACTTCTACTGACAAAAAAAGCTGAATTTGCATGACATCTAAATGTATGGAGAAAAAAACAGGCCACTGTTGTGCTTGTAAATTAATAAAATACTAATGTTAAAATAATAACTTTAATCAAAAAAGGTTTAGGTTTAAATATCCTTTTGCATTATTTTAATAGCCACAATGAGGTTTAAAAAATCGTACTTATTTGGAGATATCAAATATATTTAAATCTTTTGAAGCGCTCTCTTCCATATTTGATCACTCAATAGTACTTACAAAAACTTTACATGTTTTTCTGTTGTCTACTTTTAAACACTCAGTCTCTGAAGTGGTCAATTTGAAGACATAGCTCTTCAAATGCATGTTAATCTGACATGTTAGCCTTGGTTAACAGGTACATTCTGATGACTGCATTTGACTTAGGTGATTGCAAGTTAATGGGTGTGTAAAGGAATCAAAGTGAGCTGAAATATAACCTATTCATAACAGTAATCAAAACTGCATGATCTAATAAATATGGTATAGAAAAACTTAATTTTAATAGATTGAACACTACAATTTGAATCAACAAACAGATAACCTTTATATTCGATATCTAGGACAAAAAAAATCCAATGTCTGGAACAGATTGTTTAAAATTACATGACATTGCAGAAATTCCTTGATCCATGCTATTTGTTGACTAGTTTTCAGTTAGATTCCCACAGGTCTGAGGATGAATAAATATCTATAACTATCCAGATGTTTCCGATTGCTGGATAAGGTTTTTGACAAAAACATTTTACTGAACACTGTAATCACTAGGTGTAATCCCCATTTAATGAAATATTTAATAGCTGAGCATAACAAGCTAAAAAATCATAACTTTCATGGATTTTCCAGCTTTATAATGATCATCTGAACTATGTGAAGTAGAAATGTGGCTAAACTCGCACTCACCTAATTGTTGGAGCGTAGTTGCCTTCACCTGTGCAGGGAGATTTTCTGTTTGTAACAGACTCTCGTAAGCTTCCTTTGCAATGCGGTATTTCTTCTGCAAACAGACAGAGAAGGGAGAGATATTTTAACGGCCAAAAGGGTCAGTGCTTTTACGGCCTCTACGGGTGAACACAAAGGGCCCCATCAGAGTGACCACAATGTACGCTCTCAGGAAGAGAGAAAACACATTGGACACTGACCAGGCCAGACAGGAGGAGACAAACACACAGACAGACGCAGGGGGAGGGTCAGTGCAGGCCAGACCAGACTTAACAAGTCAGACAAACACAGACATGTTCTGTATCAGTGCAACTTGAGAAGCCCTCTCAGAGTAAGTGTTTGTTTTTCTTAGCGACCTTGACACAGATCTTTGTTGGAGCCGATTGCTGACAACCATTGGTAACTGACCAAAGCAATATGACTCCAAACACGAATGGGCTTACAAACATGAAGCAATCTCATCTTTGTGTGGTGGACAATAACATAACTATTGTAAAAACCTAGTCCCTACCCGGCAGTTTGAGGTTTGATAGAAAAAAGATGTACATTTATACTATCTTTAAATCAAATCTAACAGTTCTAGTTGAACAAAAAGACTGAATGAGGGACAATGTCATTCATCACACAGACTTAGTAAAGGTAAGCTGCAGCAAAAATTGGAAGGTATAGTGGAGACTGCTTGGCTGAATACACACAGGGTTTAGATGGCATTCAAAAAGCAAATCCATCAATCAAGTGTTTATATTTAGACATGGGAAATTAACTGAGAAAAAGAAAAAGCCAAGCACCAATAAAAAACGCTTTCATCTCTAGGATCTGCTATTTTTCCGAGCAGTCATTTAGGACATAAAGAACCCAACTTTTAAATATGATTATTTAAAAAACCTCTCAAAAACCTCTAGAATCCTACTTTTTTGGTCTGTACAAGTTTTAAAATCATACGGAAATCCCACAAATTTAATAGTGAAGAATTAGAAATTGTAAGATATACATTGCTCAGCATAATTGAGTACATCCCATTTTGAAGATAAATATTTTTATCAATTTCTTAGTGAATATAGGCAATGTATTTTGGTACATTTAAACAAAACAGATTAAACAGATATATTTATTAAAATAATATTTTAGTCTCCAAACATATTTAGAAATTGAGAGATAAAACAATTAAATTCAAGCAAAATATTGCAAAAATAATTACAACCTACAAAATTTCACATTTTTCTAATTTTTTTTGCTTCTGATTTTTCCTCTTTTTTAATTTTTGTATTTAATATTTCATTATAACATATAAATCTGAGTGTACTAGTTTTTAGACTGTTACCGTAAGTTATTTTGTTAGATTATTAGACCCCATATTTGGCTTGAATACTGACTAATCTAGAGTGTATGCACAAATATAATATTGTATAGCTTCCAATTAAAAATATGATATATACATATACGCGTGTGTGTGTGTGTGTGTGTTGCACATTGTATTGTGTAATGTTTAGACAGTTTAAAGTTTAGATTAAGAGCATTTTTATACCCATAGACTGTTTGCTTTGTTCCAAAATTGTTACAATAATGCAATTTCTTTTTGGTTTTGCTTCACTTTTTTAAGGCAAAACAGACAAACATTTCTTGCATACAAGTAAACTTTGATCTGACTGGTCATAGCATATGTCTTTATTGTTTGGGTATTCTGTTAATATCAATCACTCGTCAGAACTGATAAACAGCAGCTCCGTGTGCTTATTGCATCTTTTTTGTGGCTTTTGTTTTATTATTTTATCCTTCTGAGCAGGAGTCAAGGCTTCACTGGTATTATTGTCTGTTCTGAACAGTCATTTTGAAAGGTCTTCTTTAAACCAAATTTCCATTCAGAATTTCACATCGTCTTTGCTACAGTTTAACTCATGAATTAATTCATAGAGGCATTAGACAAACAACAATGGCATTTTTCACAGACTCATTAGACATTGTGATAAAGCCTAGCTTATTCATCCGTTGAGTTGGATTGCTTGCTCACCACAAGTGAACTGCTTTAGAGTAAGTTTTAAAGTGGGCAAAGACCACCTTGTTTATGGTTTTTATGCAAATCCTAAGATAATGACCAGGTTTGCATACGCCCAAATAAACTGAGCTAAAGGAGAAATAGAATCAGGAAAAAAAAAGTAATAGGGATGTAATGATTCACTGTGAGTCGGCTGAAAATCGATTCAAATATGTGACGATTCAAACTGGTACAAATGTTGAATCAATCGTGATATGTGTTTTTGAACAGAGGGGGCGCTGTGTTTACAGGCACAAACTCGCTTTACCTGCACATCAGCACCGAGGAAGAGGTGGGGCGGCAGACTTAAATGACAGCAGTGACATGCGGCAAACAAACACAAACTGTGTGCAAATATTTACTTACACGAACAGAACAATGAATATGATGCAGCACAGTAAAAACTACTGTCACAGACGTCTATACACAAAAAGCTATTAATAGGCCAAACCATGCGGACCGGTGGAGTGGCAGCTCCGGAGATCACATGGTGCATCAGTATTTTCATAGTGAAAGTGTGAAGATTTTTTAGACTGAAGGAGAAAACTGTGCTGTTACAGAACCATATATTAGATTGATCCTTATTACTCTCTCTTTTTCAATTTAGTTTATGCATCCTTTAATAAATAACTTATATCATATATTATAATCAGTATTTTATGCCAGTGGCCAGTCCCCAGGAGCAGAGGGGGCTATTGACCACCTCTGTACACACTGCCCTCTGGTTTAGGAAAGGCTTTCCTCTCCACACAAACCTCAAATCTCAGTCCCTAGTGAAAGAGTTTTTCCATCAGCAAGGAACATTGTAAATGTGCAAAGATCTCAGCCTATGCCAGAAAACATAGATATTCTAATATTTCTTTAAAAAAATTCTTAAAATCCCAGCACAATCACAGTTTTGTGTCAAAGTTTGTTTGTATTAAAGAGCCTTCTTTAATTTGTATTGTTAATTTTTTTATTTAGAATTCATTTTAAATTTGTAATTAAACTGCACAGTAAAAGTTTTAGTTTGTTTATATTAAAGAGTCTTCTTTAGTTTGTATTATTCACTTTTTTTATTTGGATTTTGTTTTAAAATTTCAATTTAGTTATTGCAGAAAAGATTTTATTTTGTAAAAAAAAAAAAGAAAAGAAAAAAAGTGCATCATTTGAGAAAAAATGAAAGGGCCCTTGTTCACTTTAAATGTGTCTCAAATAATTTTTGTTTTAAAAAATCGTGACTAAATCGTGAGACTAGTATCGTGAATCACGTGTCAGGTGAAGCATTACATCCCTAGAAAGCCAGTGTGAAAGCACATTTGGTCATAGTTTTTGACTGATATACTACTGAGTTATATCAATATGTTAGCAATTTGTTGTTTATTTAAAAGAGGGTATAAATTCACTATTTATACACACCATGTGATAGGCAGGTTTCTGTGCATGCTTCAGGTGTGCAAGAGCATTAAAAAGCATACCAAACAAAGACCTTTTAATTGTCGTTACCCTATTTGAAATGCAGCTATTTGTCTGCTATTTTCCTGGCAGATGTTGACATTTGGGGAGACTAATTAAATAAATACTATAAAACACAGGGAAGTATTACTTTATATATTTATAAACAATTGTTTTTACCAATTGTTTCACCAATTCCATAAAATTATGGGTAGAGACATTATTATTAGCCCATTTTTTGGTTTTAAATACACAAAGTATATGTAAGCAATGTCAAATTATTATTTTTTTTAAATAAGTGAAAAATCCATCATCATTTAGTGAGACACACACTTATGTTAAATTTAAACATGCATATGAACAGTAAAACTGTATGACAGAAAAAAACAAACATTCCAATACAAGCAAACAGTCACTGCTGAGGTCTATAATCACAGAAAGCATACAGAACATTTCACCCCAAAACATGAGTATCAGTGAAACTTCCTTTAAGCATCTTTAATAAACATTACAAAAAGGGGAACACTCACCTGAATTTCATATACATGAGCGATGTGGAACTGAACTGTGGAAACAAAAAGAGGAACTGATTAATACAGTAAATCCTTTTTCTGATGGAAACAGTACGTCCAAATCTGATATCAAGTCAAAAATTTAACCGGCGTTTCTTTGTCTTCACGGCTTGAGCGCTAATAAACTCACAAGCATACAGACACCAGGAAGAAGAATATTAGCTTGCCCTTTGTGCACTTCAAGCATATCATTGCTGCCCGTATGCAAGGCAACACACAGCTGAATCCAGTCATGCAGTTTCCCTGGCAACTGCAGTCTCAGGCAGGATGGAAATGGTACGGGGAAAAATCTAATTGAGGAAACACTCAGCAAAAGGCAAGCCAACCTTTTTCCTTTGAAATCCTCTCTCAAAGAGACTATTTGTCTTTGCTGGTTAAAAAAATGCTCATGGATACAATGCAAGTTCCTACAAAAATAATGTTTAATAAAAACAAATAAGAGGGAACATTTTTAGCATGGTACTTACTTTCAGCTTTGGACAAAGTGCAGGGTGTGGAGTCAATCAATGCCAGCTGAAAATGCTGCAAGGCAAGGTGAAGTTTGATTAGACTGGAAATGGTTGGTAACAGTTACAGAAATGTGGTATTTTGATATACTAAATCATCAATATGAGGTCCAACAGATATGCACAAATTAATTTTGGCATCCAAATACCATATCAACATAATGATCCAAGAAAAAAACTGGCTGCAGTGAAAATAGTTCTTACTCCATCCAATGCTGTTATAAAAAAATTAATCTGCTGCCTCTAATAATATGGAAAGAGCCATATGGGAATAATAGCCCAAACCTTCATCATAACTCCATTAAAAACACATTCAACCAAATTCAGCTAAATGAAAATAAAATGCTATTATAGAATAGAGAGAGAACTAGTGAACATGCATCGATCACAGTTTTCCCAAAACAACCTCAATCACTATTCCATCCATCAAAGTACCCAGAGACTCCACATCCAGTGAGACGATGATTATTAGACATTTGGATGTCGTCCATAGACTTTTATGACCACCAGATGTGTAAAAAAAAACTAAAGTTTGTAACCATTCAGAAAATGCCTTATCACATTGTATCCAGCGACGGCCAATGTATAACATTCATTTTTATGGGAGAATCTCACAAAATGTGCCATATCCGAGTAATAACAATTTTGTACAATCAAGGCCAAAATATACCAAACAAAAAATGATTGCAATGTTTGTAGTTTTCAAATAAATTTACTCTTAAAATAAATGAAAAATAGACAATATGTAAATGTATTAAGAGTTTATGATAATTAAATAAGTATAAATACAAGGTTTCAAAGTTAAATTTAAAACTCAAGACATTTTTAAGACCATTATGAATGACATTTTAGACTCAAAGAGCTAAACGCCAAGGAATTTTTTAAATGGCCCAGATGAAAAAAAGATTTTTATTTGCTCTATCAAAAAATTATTAGAATTTATTACATTTAATAATACAAAAACAATCTAATAATTACAAAAAATTTCTTTTAGATATTTCTTAGCAAAATATTGTAAACATTGTGTAAAAACAAGCAAGCTACTTGCATCCATACACAAAAAGAACAAATGCTTTAAAGGTTATAAAAACTATAAACTAAATCTAGGCACAACAATCTGTCCAGGAAGTGTCCTCAACAGTAAATACATGGAGCACTTTTAAACAAATTATATCGTAAGGAAAATAATTAAACCATTATAAGAGAGTTAAAAATTACCTTTTTAAATAAAAAGCTTAAGAGTGAGATCGATTGTTGGTAATTGTATGGGTTTTGGCCAGATTGGGTACCAATACATGAACAAAAGAAAATTGAGACCCGTTGAAAAAAAGACCTACAAAATATTTCAGTTAATTTAAGACTTGAGTTTAAATTGAGGTTTAAAATATTTTAAGACCCCACAGACACCTTTAAATAAAACAATTAAATTCAATGCATGCACAATTACATTTTCTGTATATTCTTTCTGCTGTGCTACAGAAAAAATTTAAACGGGGTGAAACGGATCACTGTTGATACGTACGAATCACAACTCACGGTTCGGAACGCACGTGACCCCGCGAATTAATATTTTTTTTTACTTGTCAGTTAACCCAACATTTATAACTATTGCAGAAAGATCGCCTTCCACGTCATTCAAATTGCGTGCATAAAAGCGTTTAGGCTTCCCTGTAAGATATAATGATGACGGGAAAAGTTTTGGTGGGACCAGGGCTTAATTTGTGCTGGAACACTGTGGATCCGGCATCTCTGAAAACTGATCAGGCACCTCATTTTACTGATCTCCCTCCTCAACCACTCTCCTACACGACCGCTGTTAACTTTCACTTTCTTCCGCGACTCCCCAACCCTCTTCACTTTTGTCCACGGCACCTCCGCCCTGCTTACTTCCATCTGCGACAGTCCTCCACCATCCATCGCTCCAACAACCCTAAAGCCCCCCCAAAATCACCGCTTACATGACGCTGGTGAATTTTTGACGCTGGTAAAATCAATTACATTGTGTAATCAACAGATGGTGACAAACAACCATCAAAATTATGTCACTGAATAGGTTTTCAAAAATATTACATCTACAGTATAATGAAACGAAGTTTTATGTGTAAATTGTTGAATCATTAACTGAAGATAAATATGATATGTTGTACAAGATGTTAGATTTCTATATTTAGCATTATCAGCAACAGTAGCAAAGCAAAGATCCTATTTCATATTGAATACTTTTCTTTTTTTCAGCTGGTTCTTTCTTGATTGTTATTTTTATTGACATTACAGGTTCTAAGTTCTGTTTGTTAAAAGCAATGTTTTTTGCTGTAATAGTTTTTTATATAAATGGAAAGCAAATTGACGTCTCACTTTTTTGCTGATCCGAAAAATGGTCCGATCCGTGACAAAAAAAAAAAACGTAGTTTGATCCGAACTGCAGATTTGTGCTCCGTTACACCACTAATATACATACATATACATATTCATATATACACACACACACACACACACACACACACACACACACGGTCGCAATATATACTTAAATATACAATTACTTATTTTTGAGAAAAAAAAACGAAAACACGCATGGGCCTTTATGCTTAAATACAACAAAAGTGAAAGTACTGCAATTTTTAACTGTACTATAGCAACAATCCAGATAAATTGGGATTCTAAATAGTATTTAACACAAGAGTAATGACAAGATGAATTACTTTAATAAGATAAAAAAGAAAAATACCTTTAACAAAATACCAATAAATTGATTATTAAAAGTTACAACTCTACTGAAGTGTTTTGCCTTATAAGATGAAATGCAGCAGCAAGGTCAGCTGGATGTGATCCTGCAGTCAGAGACAGTTAGTGTTGTACAGTAAAATATGGCGAGGCACAGAAACCACTCTGTGAGCAGCATGATCACAACACTAATCACAACCCTTTTGACAACCCCAGGCATGAACCACCACCTGTTCGGGTTACCAAGAAACCAGCTCAAAAGCAAACCCTTTTTCTCTATTTAAATAAAGCACTAAAACATGTCCTAGCGTAGAGGTAGTTTGAGGAAACCCATCCACCTGCATAGCAACAACTGAGAAACATGGCCATGCATTACAATTTCCTGTTGTCCATCGTGCAGGACGTTCCAACAGTCGACATTTACCACTTGCACGTCTATTATAATGCATTCAATGGAGTTTAAATATGACACAATTACTAAAACAGATACCAAACTAATTTTTTCCTAGGATATCCCAAAATGGTCACCAATAGAGAATTTTGCCATGGACTAGCATTCAAAGTCAAACATTTAATCCCAATGCATACATGCCAATAAATCATTCTAAACAAATAAAACATACAAACACACACCTATCTGCTTTATACAGACATCCTGCAACAAACAAAAACGTGGATTACTGACCATAGCATGTCTTTTGTGCTGAGCTGGTCTCCATTGACCAACTGCTTCCTACATGTTCGCTCGCTCTCTACAGATCTCGACTGGCAAGTAGATAATGCTGCAGGATTACCAGTGTGTCTCTCTCTAATACTGATTACTATTCAGGAGAGAGCAGCGGCAGCAGCTGAGAGATGACACGCTGCTCTCCGCTTCTCCCTCTCTCACTTGTTACCGCTAGGCATTTTTCATCACGCACACAACATATGCCTGCCGTTAGGCTTCTCACTCTCTGCAGGACGAGATGACAGGAGTAGACAGGGAAAAACAAACATGTGAAATGCAGAAGAGGACACTTTTCAGTTCATTGCAACAGCGGGCATTACAACAGTTCTAATAATGGAGACGACACACTTTAAGGATGTGCTCTGCATGGGGGAAAAAAATGCTAGACTGTGCAGTAAAACAAAAAAGATGCGCTAAGCCAATTTTACGTCTGCACAGCATCTTAAGATGGTTTAAATGTGAACAGACACACTGCATTGGCCTATCGTGTCAAGTTCTTTGAGAATTTTGAATCGGTAATGTTTTTATTTAACAAAATGAATACACTTATTTTAGGGTTATAACAATAGATGCATGTCTTAATTCTATACAATTCATCATTTGTATCTTGTTCTAGTTCTACTGTGCCATCAAACTCACAAGCAGCAAACTGTACCAAGGGATTTAAAAGAGATTGAGCATTTTTTAAATACACATACAAATGTCTTGCCTCCCTCATCATAGTATACTATTCATGCAGATGTCTCACCTCTCTCACCATTATATGCTACTCAGATGCATTTCTCACCTCTCTCATCATAATATGTTGCTCGCACATGGGTCTTGCCTCCATCGTACAGAGTTCTCACTTTAAACAAAATGTCAAGTTCCCTGACTTTTACTGACAAAGAGCTGAAAGTTAAAACTGAAAGGAAAAACATGATGTGCTTATGTAATAATTAATTCCTGAAATAATAAGGTAAAATAACATGATACACCATTATTAAATGGTTTTAGTTTGAAAATGTTGAATAATTAAACATTCAATGCTATACAGTAATGAGACAGATTTGCTTTTCTCATGCTGTACTCTGGATATTCTGGATCTCTTATGAGGTATTCAGACCACGCTTGCGTATAAATAGACGCATGCATATTTGTTTACTCACTTCATTTGCATCATGGGTGGGGCTTCTGTCTGCCCAGTGACTCTAGTTTCACTGCTAATGGCGAACATGGATGTTATTGAGAAAGTAGCTGCGCTTTAGGAAGGCTAAAAAACCAGTGTAGATTCGGTAGGCGCTGTGTCTGAGTCCACTATATCCTTTCAGAGGTGCATTCATATCTGTGAGTTCATAAACTCTTCCAGAATCTGTACCTGGATGACGGAAGCTTTCAGCAACAATTCTGACTGAGCCGAGCCCAATTTGATGAGCTGTTATTCCGTGTCGACAGGAGGATTTCCCCTCGTGACACCAACAACAGTTGCTACATCATATTCACGCCCCTACAAGAGCAAGCTCCTGATTGGTTAATGCAGTGCAAATGTCTGCTAAAGTTCAGGTTTTTCCAACTTGACAATTCATAAGTCAAATGTGTAAATGCTGAATTTGTGCAAATAGCACCACGGGATGTATATTTGCATCTTTGCTATCCACATTGGTGTGAACGCACCATTACAGGCAAACACACAAATTGTCTCATGCTGGACATGAAACCCCACTCTTCTATTAATGCATCTAAAATAGCTTAAATAACTATTATACAAAACTAAACATCATATGATAAGTAAGATGATATATGAGCTTTCTCTTTGAGGACTGCTGCTCCAGTGTGCACTTCAGAACATTATTGCAGTCAATCACCAGTCTAACTGCAAAGCAGGACAAAATGCTAATCCCAATCTTAAAAGGATTAGTTCCTCCAAAATTGTCAATTCTGTTTTTATTTACTCACCCTTATGTTGGTCTGATGCCTCAATCGCTCATTTGTACATCCATGTTCTTTACATAAATCATAAATCTGCCATCATGTAAAGCCATCAACTTTCTTTCGATGAGCTGAATTTTAAGGGAACTACCTTTACATGGAGTGACAGAAACCAAATTTCCGAAGGTTTCATAAAAAAAAAATTCTAATTTCAGTTTGGAAGACAAATGAAAACAACTTAAGATTTGGTTTAAAACAACATGAGAGTAGGTAGAAGTTGACAGTGTACAACTGGGTATATAACTTACAAAAACCGACTTGAATAAAACTTGAATAAAGCTACAGCTAAAGCATATTTTGATATAATGAAGTGTCATACTTATTCAGAGTAAATAAAAATAGCTAAATTTTCAATATAATGACAGGCTTCTTTCAGGCAGAAAGATTTCTCCAATCAATCTCCAAATCAATGCGCTATCTAGAGTACAAATAGCCATAAAGACTGAAGGAGGCAGGCTTGAAATAATCATCATATAAAACTAAGAATATTCAAATACAGAAAATTGGACAGCATTCATACTATGTTGATAAACGTTTCTATTTCGGGTCAGTTTAATTATTTATGGCCAAAACGCAGGATGTGCTTTCTAAAAACTTATGCTTAATAGCAACTGGTTCTAAAATCAGCAAAAATGGAAAGTAAAACCAAAAAATATATTAAACATGCAACTATAATGTAGAAAAAAATATCCAGAAAATACTATGCATTAATATAAACACTGCCTGAATCACTGTGATTATAATTTAACGCAAAAAAGCACAGTAAGAATATTGCAATTCAAAGTCAATAAGGATGACACCAGAGTAAACAAGGCAAGGTATTCTAAAAGAAATGTATGCATAACACTAAAGATACAAAGTTGATCCACCCCATTGCCTCCTATGGTAGATACTTACCAAAGGATTCTCTTCAAGGAGTGCAGGGCTTCACTGGAGAAAGTGCAGGAAGAGTTAAGATATCAGTGCTGCCTGCCCTCAGAGTTGCCGCTTTGTTCCCGTAAGTGGGACACACAGGGAGATGGTGAGCATCGAGTTGGCTGGACACCAGACCCTGCCACCCCTACCCCAGAGCAGGAGGACGTGCTGCACGTGCATTTTCTGCCACTTTAAAGCACTCACTCACTTGCTCTGGTTCACGACACTCTGGTAGAGTAAGGAATGGCTGAGAAAGATTTTCAAAGTAGCTGTGTCACAGATGTTTTCACACTGCATGACTATCTGGGTTGGCGTTCTGTCTGTGTTTACACTGTAGCATGGATCGGCGACAGGAGAGTTCATACTGCAGGACTTTAAAATAGGAAGAATCAAAGACAACTTTGTCCAAACTACATCTTACAGCCAACCAAACGCAAAAAGTGACATGGAAACAACGTGAGGTCATGTAATATATATCACGTAATATATGTTTCATTATTAACTACATAATAAAAAAAGAAGGCTTTAGCTTTAGAAACTTGTGTTGCTCACCTGGTTTTTGAAGAGAATTAACAATCTCTCCTCAACTTTTTTAAATTTTTGACCTGATTGTAATATTGATCAGATGACACGTCAAACAGACACAGTGCCCGTGCCAATTTTACACTCTTTTTTCCTCCATTTCTTGAGTCCAAATCAACTGAAAATAAGTGCTTTTAGCTTCTCCCCCAGCCTCCCACTGGCCTGTAGTTAACCCCGCTAGTGGATGCTGCTCTCTCATTGGCTGTATGTGATCGCGGATATTTTTTTAATCAGAACACATTCACACGGCATGATTGGTATCGCCGACAGCTCCAGATATTTAGCATGCCAAATATCTCACGGACATCAGTGACTCATCTGCGATTCTCTCATATCGCGTCCTTCATAGTTCATACTGTGTGATTGTCACTCGCGCGCACAAGCATCGATTTGCCTGTGATTTCAGGCATTGTCGACTATTTCGCAAAACCTGTCGGCGAGTCAAAATCAGGGCTAAAATCATGCAGTCTGAACTCGGCATAAATCCAAGAACAACCCACGCTAAAAGAGAGATTTAATTTGATATGCAGGACTTATTGTGGAGGATAAAATTACAATTGGAGTTATATATATATATATATATA
>CAIGQZ010032409.1:22354369-22383614 GCA_903798205.1 Danio tinwini
ATTATGCTCTGATTTACATTTTTCTGTGTTTGTGGAATAAAGCAGGCATGAGGGGCAGAGCAGGATTCTCGCGATGACCACCGGCGCAATACCATTCTTTAACATGAGCCGCAGTTTCACTTTAAACTTAAAAGGCGAGCTTCTTTGGCGATGATGTACAGTGTTAAATACTACATTTAGCGGCCATTTGCACTGAACACACATTGAATGCAAGGCATCGAGCTGATCCACTCAGAGTCTTTCTGCACTCTCTCTGAAAACACTCCGGTTAATCTCGGCTGGTGGATCAACATTCACCACATGATCGCTCTCATCAGCGCCATTATTTGTAACTTTGGGTGGGTTTGCAAACCTGTGTACTTTATTGCGTCTTCCTCAAACCTCATATATATATATATTTATTTATTTATAAAGATCTTTATAAATATGATCAAGAAACAATAGAGAGGTTGTGAAGAGGGCAAATACTAAAGTCAATAATCTCAAAAATCAATCCTCTGCACAGAAGTCTCCTTGCCATTAGTCCAGATGGCTACTCAGCATGCACACTAACAGAGCATGTAGACAAAAAAAAAACCTCTTCCCTGCCCTCTGTAGTGAAAGTGAATGGAGAGACATAAAGTCTCTTAGATTGCAAAAAAAAAAAAAAAACATAAAAAGAGAGAAAATAGTAATAAAACAGAAGTGACTAAATAGACCATGCCGGCCTGTTTACGGTTAAGACTGAACTGAAACTGAACAAAATCATGCAACAAAGGCCAAGACTTAATGGTGACTCTGTGACCTACAGAACAGTTAAAGTCTGCCAAGAACACCCTGCAGCACTGTAATCCTTGACCAGAACACAAGCCAAGAGACTGGGAAAGCTAATTATAAGCCTGCTAATCAAACTAGTACAAACAAATAAACTAACTAACTAACTAAAACATAAAACAATTTTCAATGATACAGAAATACAAACATGTTAAATGAATGCTCCAGGTTTAACACAAGTTAGACTTCGTTGACAGCCTTTCTGGCATGTATTTAACAGTTAATTACAAAAAGCTTTGGACAAAAGTGTCATCTAAATGACTAAAATGTAAAAGTAACTTAAATTAATGTTCCTTATAATCACTTCACACTAAATGTGAAGTAAACATGGACATCACATTACTTACTCCAAATTACTCAACAGGATGTTTTTTTACCCCTCATGCCAATTTACTGCTCAAGTAAAAGATTTTAAAGGAAGATGCAGTTGAGGCAAATACAGCATTTGCAGCAAACCAATCATGAATTTTGCATCATTCACAATACGACACAAATTACAAGCACCGGTGCATTTGTGAAATACATGCCGCATAATGAAGCCCCAATTTTCAGTTTTGCAGACATTACAACATAATTGTAGCTTTTTGTATGCTATTTTATTTATTCAATTTCATGTTGCAGGTTTTCATGATTCCTTGATCGTGTGTTCACGATAGCAATTTGAGTAAAGCAAACGATGCACTTTGCATGATTCTGTGCACAACATTAATATTCAACAGTTTCTGTCCTAAGGTAACAACTTAATTTATAAACAATTAAGCTAATTAACGTAATTTGATAATTTTTTTTTCTTCATTATTAATAATGCATCTGGGCACGCAGACAACATACAAGGGGGGGTGGGGGGGAGGGGGTTGTGTGCACACCAGTGTGCAGCATCCACTTGGATGATACGACGGCAGCCACAAGACAACAGTGCTAGTGCGCTCACCACACACCAGCTATTAGTGGAGTGGAGAGACAGTGATTGGCCAAATTGGAGGATGGGGATGATTGGAAGGCCATGATGGGTAAGAGACTATGGAAGAAATTTGGCCAGGAAACCAGGGTTACACCCCACCCCTACTCTTTACGAGTCAGGATCTCGGTTTAACGTCTCATCCGAAAGATGCAGCCCAGTGACAGTGTATTGTCCCCTTTATTTTTACTTGGCGTTAGGACTCACACAAAACGCAGGTTGAGCGCCCCCTGCTGGCCTCATTAACGCCACTTCCAACAGCAACCTAGTTTTCCCATGTGGTCTCCCATCCAGGTACTGACCAGGCTCAACCCTAATTAGCTTCAATGAGTAACTGGTCTTGGGCTGCAGGATGATATGGCTGTGGCTATCATGAGACCATTCAACCAATTCAACAATCTACAAATTCACTTTAATTATTGACTTTTACTCATTTCATAAATTAAGTTTACATGAAGTGTTCTAATGCTAATCCTGAAAACAGGTGACTGGAGGCAATTTCTATTGCAAGTATTGATCATTAATATAAAAATAAATAATTGTTGAAATAAAAAGATTAATTAGTTAAGTCAATAATTTACTCGTTAGATTAATTGGAGACTAATATTGTCATTAGTGGCAGCCCTAAAATAAACAGCAATTTGTTTCTTATGTCGATGTAAGTGCCTAGTTTCTCCACTATTTGGCACTAGTATGTATAATTGTGTGAATACTTCGTAATTTTTGTTCAAACATTAAATACTGGCCCCAGGACCACTGAGGGAAGTAACAGGGAAAAAAAACACAATAACAGAACATTAACAGAACAATAACAGAAAGGATTTATATATAAAGCATAACCCCTGAACAAGTGTTATTTAAAATGGCAAATAAAACAGCTGAGCACTGCAGTGCCATTGCTCATTTCCCAGGGAATGCATAAATTATGTTAAATGCATAAATATAAAAAATGAAACGGAGGCTTTAGTAGACATACCTTGAGGCTTGACTCGTAGTCTGTGTTGACTTTAAACATCAGACCGAGTCGCAGATGGATCTCCTTGGCTCTTGAGAAGCAGGGGTCAATGTAAAGCACCTCTTGAAATGCTTTGATCGCCCTGCAAAATACAAAAAGAAAAAAAAACATTAACGAAAGGACATCCACAAACTTCTTTATGTATACAATTATTAACTGGTCAATAATTTTTATTTGTAAAACTATTTTGGACAAAGCAATTAATAGCAAAGCTGTATGGTGCACATTCTTGAACAAAGATAGGTAATAAAAAAGAAAAAACAACAGCAGAAGCATAATTGGCAATGAAATACTAGTCGAAACACTTGTACTGTGAATCTAACTCCAATTTAATATATGCAATATATACATACATATATATATACACACACACACACACACACAGACACAGAGTGCCACACGCAGTGAACAATTACACATGATATCCGCCTGTGACAGAGACTGCAACACGTGGTGAGCTCACAGCAGTGGGTTTTGCTTGCTTATACAGTGTGGCTCAGGCAAACAGAGGGTGTTTTTACTGAGCCACGGCCCACTGAACTCAACGGCCCCATTCCCCCTCGTCTCCCCTCCGAAGTGTTTTTTTCTGCTCTCTGCAGAGCACTGCAGTGTCTGAGAGCTCTGTGCATGACAGAATGCATAGCTTTATCATTGCCTGCGAAATGCATTACTCACAGGTTTCTACAGATATGAGATCATATGAGAGGCAATCAAAAAGATCAATAAATAAGCATGTTTTCAATAGATTAATTAGCAAGTCTGGCATCATATAGCAAGCCAATCTGATTAGTTCAAATAGCCCTTTGCGCCCACTGTTTATCAATACAGAACTGACTCTGGCTGTCGTTTCAAAAGCTTTTATTCATGCTAGAGAAAATGATCCTATTGCAATACTTTGGTCGGCACAAGAATAAAAAGACAAAAGTTTGGGATTTAAAAAGTTTCAGACCATTTTTAAAAGAATCATTTAAACCGTAAACTTCTAAAACCCCCATCATCACAATGATTGTGCTGTGAACGATTACATCAAGTACATTGAATGTAAACATTATTAACCTAAACAATATTTCAAGTTCTAGAAGCACAAAACATCAACCAACCAATTAAAATACAGTTGCTGCCTCCATTCCAAAAATAACCACCACCACAAATAAGCTAGCAAAAATACTTTAATAGTGTAACCCTATATGATCCTCACACTTGGCATGTTTGGTTCAATTAAAATAAAATCAGTGCAATTGCTCTATCATGACTTAAACACCCCCTGTTTAGTTGTGCCTTTAACGAATTAGCATGGTGCTACGACAGACAGAACACACTCTGTCTCTTTCTTATTCTTTTTAAAATCTTTTATATTATTTGTTGTTTTATTTCTTATACCGATTGTATTTAATGATTCTTTGAATCTTAATCGGCCCTAGAGAGCATGTGTGCTTGTGTGTATGAGAGAGAAAGAGGAAAAAAAAAAGAAATTGCAGGCAGGTCATCTAAGTTTCCTGCTCGGGAAGGGAAGGCAGTGAAAGATTACCTCATCGCTTACTAGCATGCAAGAACTGACTGGGTCATGTGCTCTAGAGTCATCGCACTAAGATAATAATCCAAGTTATGGACAATAGGATTATTTGACAAGCAAAACAAAGGACATAAAGACACTAATACTTCCATTGAGGAATTTCAAAAGTATAGTAAAATGTAACAACATTCATTAGAACTGATAACCAACTTTAACCTAGCTTGTGCAAAGCTATATTCAGCATACATTTAATTGAGGAAACCACCCATACAGACATTTTTACAATGCACAAACAACATCAGTAAAAAAATAACCATCATGTTCCTCCACCTAACAAAGTAGTACCTAATCAAAGGGATGTTTGACAACATCATCAAAATCTCATCAACTGAATAACAAACATACAAACTTTAACAAAATGCAAGCTTGACATTTCTGCTTTAAAGATATACTGTTTCTCTGCTTTAAAACCCAATTATTACAAGTGCAGCATTTCAACACAAACTGCTTAAAGAGACGCTTTCCTTTTATCAACTCCTATATTATCAAGAAAAAGCCAGTTTTCCTGCTGCTTAAGCAAGCTGAACAGATCTACAGAGCATGTCTGAGGCATACCCTTACAAAACCAACATGGTATGCCTACCTTCTCTGTCCAGATTGGGCATCTGAG
The DNA here is from genome assembly GCA_903798205.1 of Danio tinwini. NCBI lineage: Eukaryota > Metazoa > Chordata > Actinopteri > Cypriniformes > Danionidae > Danio > Danio tinwini. Next base: position 22,359,339 of record CAIGQZ010032409.1, read on the forward strand.
GGGGTGAGCTGCACTGCCCTAAGACAAGGAAAGAGGGACCTCCGGTAGTAAATATCACCACATACCATCTGTACATATATTTGCCAAATTATTATCGATATTCTATATGTCAAACACTGTACATTAATATATTATTAAAATAATATTGGGAAGAAAAAAACGTATTCATGAATGAGGAAGTGTGATGCTTTTCCCATATTATCTTAAGACTGGACCTCTATGCAGTAGTGGTACAAATTTACCAGCTATCACAGTATTAGCTTTAATTCAGAACACATTGTAATTAGTGTCACTGGTGACAGTCAAGTAAACTACATCCTGCAGCTTGCACACAAATCATACACGCAAAACATGATTCAATGGCTCAATAGACTTATGACTAATAAGTATGCCCACACGGAATCTGCGTGCACGTAAAAACGCAGATTTCTTTTAGCCAATCACTTCATCTATTAAAATTTCTAATATCTATTTACAATACAGTTTGTAAAGTAATATTTTCTGTCTTTTAATAGATAATATGATACTTTTTTTGATTACCAAACAAGTGAATCTAATTGGATTTGAATTGTAAACCTAAAAAACAAAAGTTATGGTTTATATCCCAAAATCATTCTGCATAAATCTGCAGAATTTTCTTAGTTTGTTACAAAATTCTGCACACAGATTAGTTCTGGCCCTACTAACAAGTGTGTTTAGGTGGGCTTTTTTTGTAAAAAACAAGTTGGAAATACCTTTAATGCAATAAGATTGGAAACAAAATCAATATGCAAAATTGTGCTTTCCTTTCAGCAATAACATCAGCAATATTTATGCAAAATAAATACTTAGCAGTGTAGTATAACTAATGAAGTCACAAAAACTACTGTCTGGAAATGTAATACCACAATAAACTATTTAAACATGAGATTTGCATGTTGTGCTTTGTCTGTGAGTGAATGGCACATTTTAGTTTACTACAAACATACTACTGAAACGGGCAATGCTTAGAACACTATGATGCTGTGTCAGCCTTGACACCTATTTCAGAATAAAAATAACATTAACTTCATTTCAAGAGCTGATCTGCGAGTCACTTTGTCAGCATGTTGCCATTTTATGCCATCCTTTCATGTGCACAGTGTCTCACAGCTTCTTGGCAATTCATCCAATAACAAAAAAAGTCTCGATTAAGTTTTATATTTATGATAAGGCATGCACTGATACAATATATATATATATATATATATATATATATATATATATATATATATAAATTGATAATAAAAAAAACATCAGACACCAAATTTCTGCCATAAAGTATCTGCCAAAACACGTACCGATCTGACATCAGTGCAGTCGGTTTTAAATATAATACAATTTCTATACTTCTGATACTCGGGTTGTAGAAACCCAAATAATATTTCTTCTGTTGTACACAATACACTAAACACAGACCATTTTATTATAAAAGTACAACAATAAATATTAATAGGCTTCAGTATCAGTCAAATTATTGACTCCGGTTTCATCAATAAGACCAAATGTTTACTGGATGCTCTTGCATAACATAAAACTCTGCTGTAATAATAAAACAAAAACCTTTGCTGCTCCATTTTTCTTACTTTCACTTTTAATTATAGCTAAAGGCATCCCTGTAATAACTTAAAAGCTGTCCAATGATAGGCAGAGCAAACCATCAAAAGCAGGAGGAAAGATAAACAAAAGTATGCAAACCAACATATCAAAATACATATATTTTACATTTAGCCTATTGGAGCATTGCATGTTTTAATCTTTCAAATTATTACAAACATGCATATGTAATGTGAAATTAACATAAGGTTTCCTTTCTAACAAGACAACAACAAAAGTTAGATAGGCCTACAAGATACATTTAAATAATCTTAGACTGTGCAAAAGTATCCTGTCACGTTGTTCAATATGAACAAAAAAAACATAATTTGTTTAGTTTCCCTCTATATTAATTTGTTACATTGAAGCACACAAAGACACGATGAATTCACATATAAAAAAAATATACCATAGCACAATAAACAATGCAATCAACATGATATTTATTGATAAAAAAAAGCTGCAGGGGTGTCAAAATTAACTGTTTCTTTGGTGCACCGCGATGCAGACACGGACAATTCGGTTTTGGTTCAGTAATAATCATAACGTTTATCAGGGTCATTCTCATCAGTAAACAGTGCCAGAGCGTTAAAGCCAATCGCAGCCCTTTCGGTTAAGCATGAGACCAATCATAGGGGTGTAAGAAAGAACTTGCTAGACAGAACTCAGAAAGTGAGCGGGATATTTATATTTGCTTATTTGCTATAAATGCTTATGTTGTTCTGTGCATGTACTTGAGTTTTTAAAGGTACAGTTTATATATATGACTGTTTGTACTAAAGGACAAAATTGAATTACAAATAGTATATAAATATAAATATTTATACATTTTAATAAAAGAATTGCAGTGCTGTGAAGAAAATATAAAACTGTGTATAAAAAGCGTCATCAATGCACAGTGATGCACAGAGATATTGAATTGAACCGGAATGATAGTTGTAACCGAACCGTGAGGCCAGTGTAGGTTCACACCTCTACTGCAATAGCATACCAAAAAGCTAGAAGAGTGTTGTAGCCTACATAAGTTATTCACACACCTGTGATTTACCTCTCTCACTATTTTTAAATCGTCGGCTGGTGCCTTGAGTTTTCTACTTTTTATCTTTCAATAAAAAAAAGAAAAAACTGAGAATGCCATAAACTACTAGCTATACAAGTAATCCAAAAACGTCCACAAACGTTTCTTTTTCCAAGAAACAACTGTTTTTTTATTACAATAAATGCTTAACCACAGCATCTACAAAAGAATAGTTTTGGTAACATGGCAGCCCTGTATGCACAGATGCAAACAAATGTCTTCATGTACTTTTGCTGCTGTAGCAAACATTTCCAACTAAATTTTCGAACTTGCAGAACAACACAACCAAAATATAACCAAGACAGAGCTATGAACGAAACATCTTCACTAAATTGTTGTCTCAGACATAACAGACTTTATAAGAAACTAAACTTACAGGGAGTGCAGAATTATTAGGCAAATGAGTATTTTGACCACATCATCCTCTTTATGCATGTTGTCTTACTCCAAGCTGTATAGGCTCGAAACCCTACCACCAATTAAGCATATTAGGTGATGTGCATCTCCGTAATGAGAAGGGGTGTGGTCTAATGACATCAACACCCTATATCAGGGATGCATAATTATTAGACAACTTCCTTTCCTTTGGCAAAATGGGTCAAAAGAAGGACTTGACAGGCTCCGAAAAGTCAAAAATAGTGAGATATGTTGCAAAAGGATGCAGCACTCTTAAAATTGTCAAGCTTCTGAAGCGTGACCATCGAACAAAATAGTCAACAGGGTCGCAAGCAGCATGTGGAAAAACCAAGGCACAAAATAACTGCCCATGAACTGAGAAAAGTCAAGTGTGCAGCTGCCAAGATGCCACTTGCCACCAGTTTTGCCATATTTCAGAGCTGCAACATCACTGGAGTGCCCAAAAGCACAAGGTGTGCAATACTCAGAGACATGGCCAAGGTAAGAAAGGCTAAAAATTGACCACCACTGAACAAGAAACAAGCTGAAACGTCAAAACTGGGCCAAGAAATATCTTAAGACTGATTTTTTATGGACCGATGAAATGAGAGCGAGTCTTGATGGGCCAGATGGATGGGCCCGTGGCTGGATCGGTAAAGGGCAGAGAGCTCCAGTCCGGCTCAGACACCAGCAAGGTGGAGGTGGAGTGCTGGTTTGGGCTGGTATCATCAAAGATGAGCTTGTGGGGCCTTTTCGGGTTGAGGATGGAGTCAAGCTCAACTCCCAGTCCTACTGCCAGTTTCTGGAAGACACCTTCTTTAAGCAGTGGTACAGGAAGAAGTCTGCATCCTTCAAGAAAAACATGATTTTCATGCAGGACAATGCTCCATCACACGCGTCCAAGCAACAGCGTGGCTGGCAAAAAAGGGTCTAAAAGAAGAAAAACTAATGACATAGCCTCCTTGTTCACCTGATCTGAACCCCATAGAGAACCTGTGGTCCATCATCAAATGTGAGATTTACAAGGAGGGAAAACAGTACACCTCTCTGAACAGTGTCTGGGAGGCTGTGGTTGCTGCTGCACGCAATGTTGATGGTGAACAGATCAAAACACTGACAGAATCCATGGATGGCAGGCTTTTAAGTGTCCTTGCAAAGAAAGGTGGCTATAATGGTCACTGATTTGTTTTTGTTTTGTTTTTGAATGTCAGAAATGTATATTTGTGAATGTTGAGATGTTATATTGGTTTCACTGGTGAAAATAAATAATTGAAATGGGTATATATTTGTTTTTTGTTAAGTTGCCTAATAATTATGCACAGTAATAGTCACCTGCACACACAGATATCCTCCTAAAATAGCTAAAACTAAAAACAAACTAAAAACTTCTTCCAAAAATATTCAGCTTTAATATTGAGTTTTTTGGGTTCATTGAGAACATGGTTGTTGTTCAATAATAAAATTAATCCTCAAAAATACAACTTGCCTAATAATTCTGCACTCCCTATATATCACCTTATGGTTAAAAGCTGCTATAAAACCACTGAAATATAGCCCAGACAAAAACCTGTATTTGTGGTAGTTGTCAACTACAAAAAAAAGAAGTGCATGCAGACCACATACACAGCATAACTGCAAACATTGTGATTTAATCAGAAGTCACAGTTTAAAATAAAATTGATAAATGTAAGACTGATTTAAAACCCCAAAAGTATACAGTTAGGGCTGCACAATTAATCAAAAGGCAACTGCTACGTGCATTGTCAGTAATGACAGCTCTGTAGACAGTAATAAATTTCCACCATTCGTAGTTTATTGACAATCTGTGCAATAAACTGCAGAACATCTAAATGCGAGAATGAATTTAAAGATAATCATTCGGTGATAATGATCTATGTATGCTGCTCCATCTGAAACCACATAAAAATACCACACTTAAAAACATGTTTTTACTCACTTCATACTTTAGTCGAGCATTTTGAAATAAATTCTTCTGTGAGATAATTCCACAGTCGTCTGATTATTAGTCAAATTGAATAATTGAAAGCATTAAAATCTTCTGTTTATCCCAATATGGTGATTACCTGGTTTTCCTCTGATGAATTTGGCATGTTTGCACAGGAGCACCCTCTGGCCTATGGGTGATTTAATACTGATCACAAAACTGAGCTTCCCCGGCAAGATTAGCATTTGCTAAATTGTGATTTCTATAAAATTTCGATTTATCGTGCGGCCCTAAACATGTTATTAAAAAACCCTGATTATTCACCAGAATATGAACAGAAAAATTCTTTCAAGTCTATGACGACACAAAAAGTCAAAAGCTTGTTAGCTGAGAAAGCATCAACATCACGCTTAAGGTCATGAGAAAAAAAGGCTATTAGGGATGATATTTTAACTATGTTATACCACAGATAAAAAAAGAAAAAAGGAACCAGACAGAATTCATGCAAAAACAAAAATGCATTATAGAACACTTAGAAATTGTGTACTTACCATCGAAAAGCATTGTAATGGAAGTAAACCAAACCAAGGCCATATAAAAAGGCAGCATTCTGAGGGAAAGAGAAGAGTTTAGAGTTAGGAAAACAAACTATTCATTATACCTGATTTGAAAAATGTACTGATCACGTATGACACCTGATTCGTGAGTTAAAATGATTTACTCTCACAGCAGGTCTGACACATCTGCACTCAGCAGGGGATAGAAATGACTGTGGCTAATGACCGTGTTAAACTAAATAGGTGGCAAAGACTTGGTCTCCCGCAACCACAAAAGGTCATATTTACATAAAGGAATGTGCAAGACAACATGGATCAATGAAACATTATCATGTCTTAACCTTATCTGCACTCGCAGAAGCAAAGTGCGAGTCAAACCGAAAGCCACTGTGGCTTGTCTTCCCCCACAAATGCACTTTCACTACATTACAAAACTAGATTTGAAGTTAATGAAGCACATGATTCAAGTAAACTAGGACTGGGCTGGATGATGGTCCAAAAAACCCAAACCAAACTGAATCTTCTTGTGTGTGTGTGTGTGTGTGTGTGTGTGTGTGTGTGTGTGTGTGTGTTGTAAAGTAAGTTTTGTGCAGCATGTACATGCAGTTCAATCTTTGCAAAATGTCTACTTTAAAGCAGTGGAAGAAGAACATGTTCACATATACACATGCATTGTTTAATCGGTTTGTTTAAAGAGGTTCCAAATTAAAATCTATTCTACAAGCAAATCTTATTTTAAAAATAACAATAATATATATATATATTTTTAAATTATGCTCAGGCGCATAATTTCCAATGAGGACAGGGAGCATGGCCCACCCACATTTGTAAAATCCCATTTGAGCATGCATTACAGTTCTTGGACAGTCAGTGATGAAATGTAAGCAGCAGCAACAGATCACTTAATTGTCATCATGGATGAAAAAAAAAAGGAGACATGAGTTGGTTTCATTAGCGCAGGTCATACTAATATTTTGGTCATATTGTCTGAATATCTATGTGCGCCGTTTTTTTTCCTATTTTCTGTGCACGTTGGAAGGTACAAAAAAACGAACTTACAAATCGACATTTGTCTTATCATCTGCTTGTACACTTTAAAGTCAGGTTTTTACCATTTTAACATTGCCCTTCAACTATACTGCAGACACAAAGGGGCACATTTTCTATTTCAATCCCATTTTCTGCATTTGCAAAAATTTTGGGACTAGGTGATACAAAATCTAGGATACAATTAAGTTGATTAAATAAAAAGAACAGTAGACTACTAAACTATGTATAAGAAAATGTTTTTTTTTGTTTAATAGGGGCCAATCGTCAAAAACTGTAAGAAGAATTTTATAAAAAGTCAAAAATTTGGCTGATTCAGAGCACTCACACTTCTCAAACGAATCAGGAAATGCGCCTGTGCACGGTTCGAATAGCATAGTGTGAGTTCGCCCTTAGTCCCTTATTGATTAGGGGTCACCACCGTGTATTGAACCAGCAACTATTTCAGCATATGTTTTACACAGTAGATGCCCCTTCCAGCTGCAATCAAGAACTAGTAAACACTCATACACACAATTTATTGTGATTTATTTATGATTTAGTTAATCCCATTCACCTAACACGTCTTTAGACAGTGGGGGAAACCGGAGGACCCAAAGGAAACCCACGTGAACATGGGGAGAACATGCAAACTCCACACAGAAATGCCAACTGGCCCAGCCTGGACTCAAACCAAGCACCTTCTTGCTGTGAGACGACAGTGCTAACCACTGGCCACCATGGCGTTTTGAGTTTCAAAGTTTTTAAAAACGTGTTAAAACGTGGCCAATGTTAAACAATTTTTTTTAACATCGATGCATGAAAATTTTACTTTACGAATCAAACTGTTAAATCAGTAATTTTATGATATCAGTTCCAGATACAGCAGCAAAATATTTATTCTATAAATAATAATAATAATAATATGTAATCTTACAAAAAAAGTTTTATTATGTTAATACATCATTAACTATTTAGCTAACTGTCTGAGATTACCTAACTACAGTATGTAAATGTAAGCTCACTTATGAGGCTAACATGAACAGGTGTAGACGGATGCATCAGTACTATTCCAGGACTGTTCAAGAAGCATTTTAAAGCTGAAAACCTAAATGACACATCTTTGTTGTGAGACAGGTGCACTTTCAATTTCATAATTAGTAAAGATGTGCTGTGAAGCACTGCTGAGATACACAGTCTTATTCACACAAGTTTAATCAAATCAATCTATGTCTCAAGCTTCCACTGTCAGCTCTAAAATGACATTTTGGAAATAGAAACAGTGGCTGGGGATGAGATGCATGAAAAATCAGTCCAGCACACAATAGTGTTTTATGGACAAAACCTTACAAAGATCTGAAATACAGCATCGAAAACAATCTTTTGATATGTGGTAACTGTAGTTAATGTAGAATAATTGATTGAGCTCTATGGAATCTGCTTTCAGTCATGGCCATAAATAGGCATGGGACGATAACCGGTTTCAAGGAAAAGGTTTTAAAACCGTTAAAATGTTTTGTTATATGGTTCCTAGTACAGTACATGTAATTTTTTTATTACTACTTTATTTAGTTTTTTATGGAAACAGTATCTCTATAAGAAAAGGGTCTCCACATCAAAAGCTAAGTAGAGATGCAATGATTATATATTTTAGTGGTATGATTATATTCTGAGGAATAATCACAGTTTCACAGTTATCAGGATTATTATGCATTCATTAATTTCAAAACACTACTAGTTTAGAAAAATCACATGAAGACTATTAATGCACAGAAACCAATTAATACGGCAAAAAATAATAATCTTTTTTTTTATAAACAATAGTCCATTTCTCTTTGGACAAAAAAAAATAAGTGAAAAATGCTTTTGGCATTTAAACATAAGCAATAATTTTACACTGAAAATAAATGACAGAACAATGAATAAATACTGAATAAATAAAAAATTGTATTTGTCTAATGTAAATCTAAGCATCATATTAGCGAAGTATTTCCTTTTTAAAGAGAACAAATGTAGTCAAAGGCAAGTAAACTTTTTATCAACTATATTATGAACTTATTTGGTATTTTCATTTTGTATTTTTTTTCTCTTTGAAGTAGAAATGTGTATATTCCATACAAAGTATGAAGCTGACCGGTCAGTTATTGTCACCTGACTCATGGTGCGCTCGCACCATTCTTTCAACTAGGTGCGCCTGGAAAGCATGAGCACCGTAAACATGTCAGGCTAAATAATTAAAATAAATCATTGACTTCTGCTGTCTTCATTTGTTTCATTAACAGATTTCTTTAAATTTAAAACGCCATCATTGGAGATCTTCTCTGCTGGAGATACTTTTTTACCTTAAAAAAAACCTTACATATACAGTAGGAACGGTATAACGAAAAATTTTGGCGGTTTTAAAACCTTGACTTTTCCAAACCACGATATACCTTGAAAACGCTTATCGTCTCATGCCTAATCCAGGGTATATTAGCCTCAGTGTACAAGCTTGGAACTTTAAACTAGCGCACTGTTGGCATAGTTTTATTTAGTTGTAGTAGCTTTGTTTCATGCAGAAACGCAATGTTGAGAAGCCTTTGGATTAATTAACCATGACAAATTAAAAGCGTGTTAATAGTGAAATCGGTTAATCGTTGCATCCCTACTGGTCAGCCCATGATTTATTAACGATTCCAGCAAACATTTAAACAAATCACTTATACACAAACACAGAAGGATGCTCTGGACCTTAATTTAGATCCAAAGAAAAAATATCAAAAGGTCTTTAAGTTGTAAAAAATAAAATCTGTTTTTAAAACTAATGAAGATAGCAGTGATTTACTTAAATAAAAATTTGATTAACTAACTTTAACTTTAAATGCATTATTTACCTTTATACTGTCAAAATATTTTAAATTGTTTCTTAAAATAAAACAATGTGTTGAATGGAGAAAAGTTGTTTTTTACCCAGATATTATTATAAAGTACATATTTTAAAGCAGTAATTACAATGTAGAGACTTTTTTTTTCTATAAGGTTATCATCGAAGCAGAATCTTATACCGGCCCATGCCTAGCCATAATTCTGCATTGAACATACATTATTTTTCTAATAATTCAATGGCTCGACAAGTCAACTGTTGAAGCTCAACTTCTAATGTCAATACAGTCTGACTATGAAAGTGCAAGCCAAGTTACGCATTTTAGATGAACGCAGAACTAGCTACTGTCCTGCTTTGTTCGAATGCAATCAGGCAGCCAACAATGATCTTGGGTTTCAATGACCAGCCTGACAGCAGATGCTCCATGTTCTGCCTTGAAAGACCTCAGGCAGCAGTGTAATGTCAGGACAGGAGCAGAAAACATTGCCAGAGACACACTGACTGCAAGGTGCATCGCTCAGACAGGCTGACAGCACTGCACATGAGCTGCTCCTCACACCTGCACAAATCATACACAGATGTCTGATTGCTAGGAGAGCAACCTTAATCCATTGAGCACAGGCACAAATTTAGAACATGTCTTGAAAGATTTAATCCTGACTCTTTAACAGAGAAAGGCAAAACACTAGCTTTGGAGAAAGTACGAAATTTTCAACTTTCACAGCTGCAGCCTGCAATGTTTCCATTGGCAAATTTTCCATTCAGCCTTCCAAACTAAATAATGCCCATGCAAAAAGTAATTTATAGCACAAACTGTAAGAAACTACCTAATAACTCACAAAAAGACATTCAGTCCATCTGTGCTGGAAATCAGCTCCTTTTAGCCGTATGCTGAAGCTTAGCGCCTGATATGTGAGAGATGACACTTCTACAGTCAACAGCCGTATCTGAAGTCAAAAGCACTCCATCACAGTGAAAGTTTGCTCTGCCATGAAAGTTTCACAGCCAAGAGCGGCACTCTTGCTCAAGGAAAAAACTGTGTTTGGAAGCGAGTGCTGTCAGGGGCCATTACTGACAGAGATGCTGGAGCTCATTCCACATTCAAACCATTCTTATACATAGCTATACCTAGCAAAACACATTAACCTGAAATGCTTTACCTAAAAACAGACATCTGGAATTAACGTCCGCTAAACTGCTGATACACTTCAAGTTCAGTAATGAAGCCTGCACTGGACGCTAGTGTTTTTTTAAATGTTGGTGCATTAATCTTGTTAATAATTATTGGTGGGAAGTTTTAATCATTTTACTGACTCTGACCTTTGAGTCTCGTTATTCGAAATGAGCGAATTTTTTTGAGACAATTCATTCAATTTTCCAAAATAACATTAAAATGTTACGAGATGCTTCCAAACACATCTATGACTAGACCAAACGTTTATCACAATACAAAGAGTCATAATTAGAATGTTACTATACAATGTAATGCTACTATACTAGGAAAGAGAAAATAATCCTTCATTGTTTACCTGGTGTTTTGTCTATGATTAGCTCTGCTCACCTCTTCTAGCATGGCTTCAAATTAGAGTCGTTCGTTCACCTGACACTGACAGTCCCATAAGCTTAACCAATGCGTACAATCTGAGCCAGACACAACTTATGATTATTTCACCGTTTGAGTCTTTGGGTTTTTGAATCATTCGTTCATCATGTAGCAGCATGTAAAGAGATGACTGAAGACTAAACTGAAGACTAAAGAAATGAACGGATCAAATCCTTTTCCAGCTCTAAATGCATTTGATTGGCTTCTGTGTTTCACGTGATGAACGAATGACTCAAACCCAACAGAGAACTCGACCTGTCAAAGATCGTCTGAGGCTTTAATTCTGCAATGTTTACACATATTGACGCTGAACTTTAGGTGCGTCACTGGCACCTCACAATAATTTTGGTAACAGCGCCACCTAGTGGACATGCTTTAAAAACCCTTAACTAAGTATTAATAATGACTATCCCATAATTACTAGCAAATGTTTATTGCATAGGTTTATTGTGGTAAAATTGATCCAACTTATTCCTTGGGTCATGCCGAGAACATTGATACCAAATATGCCATATTTGGGCAAACTTTTTGTACGCCATATTGATTTTGTTCAAAAACCTTCTTTTGCGAACTCCTCCTGGATCATTGACTCAATTGTCACCAAATTTGACTCGGATCATCTTCAGACCTTGCTGACCAAAATGTATAGAAATCATATCGATCAGCGAAACAGTTTATGTCATTGACAAATGTGCTGGTATAATGCCAAACTGCATCTGAGGTTGTCTCTTTGCAATGCTTAAATATATTGACACCAAACGGAACATTGACCACAATACATCACATTTCTAACTCTGCCACCTATTGGTCAAAAGTTATAAACTAATAAATCATTCATATGCTAATTATTTTCATGATTTTCATATGAATTCAAAATCTCATTGTTTCACTTGGTCTCATGCTGCCTCATGCTGCTTACTAACTTTGTTGCTTTTGTCCTCTGGACTGCTTTTCTCATTCTGCCTCTGGACTAGGGCTTAATTCACATTACAATAGTATACCAGCTGAAGTATCGTGATACCAAGTAGTATTGCAATACTGTAATTCATAACAAATATATGAAATAAAGAAAATTGTCAGAAATACTATATTTTTGTTATAATAGGCCTACTTGAATTTAATTCATAATATCCTTATTATTGAAAAAAGTATTTGCACATCACTTCACCTAAAATGCATTAGTTCTTTTTGTTTATTTTGTAGATATCTGACCAACAAAAAATTCAAACTAATTTCTTTCGGTATAATTAGTATTTTCATTAGTTACAAAAAGAGCATTTTTTCAACAAAATTTGGCTACATGCAGTGGTCAAAAACTGTTTCAGTGTTTCCTGTTTTTCATCTTTTTTTTTTGTCTTAGGTAAGAATCCTAAGTAATTTATAATTTCACATAAAGTGAGTGTTGTTGCGGTTGTTGTAGCTACTAAATCATATTGACAGAAACAGAAATTAACTTATTTAGATGTGCGTTGAAGCGTCAGAAAACATGCAATAGGCTAAAAGTGTGAATTCTACACCGTATTGCAATCTTAAAGGGCTCCACAGACTATTCAAATAAAATTGTCTATTGTTGCACAAACGTGTGAGCATTTTAGTGACTTTCCATATGCAACATTATGTATTGTAAATAGACCATTAAATGACGATATTACCGTTTACAAAGTACAGTGGCACGCCAGTATTTTGGAGCCATAGTATCGTGATGCTACTATCATACCGGTAAACTGTGCAACCCTACTTTGGACTGCTTTTCTCATTCTGGCTCAGCACTACTTGGCCCCTTAATGGCTGCTTGCAGCTATATTGGTTACTATTATTTTAATCATCTACGTCATTAATATTTTTTTGAAACACAACAAAACTCCAATGTGAACGCACATCCTTTTCATTCTAAAGTGCCACTTTAAAACAAAAAGACACTTGTGTAATCTGCACCAAGACTAACAAGTTGAGTCTGTGGATTAAAGGTAATAACGTTGTAAATAAATCTCAGACTTTTTGGACGAGCCGATCGCTTAAAGGCCGGGACACATCAAATCAACGTCAAAGTACTAGCGATGATGACAACCGACTATGTTGTCACCTTGCGTCAGCTGCATCTGGTCCCGTTTGCACATAAACCAAACCAATGAGCCAGCATCGCCGATCCTTCGCCCCGCCCCCCCCCTCGCAAACCGGCTCACGAAAAATACACACTTAGGCCCTGTTTACACTAATACGTCTTAGTTTTAGAGGCATTTTAGAATGAAAATGATCCACATCCACACTGGCATTTCATCTAGGATTTCTGAACAGCCCTCCGTCCACTGAAAATGCACATCACGTGACCACACACACACTGCCACACACACACATACACAGACACTGTCATGCGCTCACCTGAGTTTTCAGAGTGCACATCGGACAGTTTATCAAGGACGTAGCGCTGGATCGGGTCTCACTAGTGTTAAACATGATATTTAATTAATCTTGTCTCTATCTAACGACTCTTCTGTCTTTTGAATCTATCAGGTAACGTGTCACAGTGTCAGTACACTGCTTCAATCTTTCACTTTCACGCTTGTACTTAGTAATTTAGTGAAAACCTCAGATACTGTTGGTTGTGCACCTTTTTTATCAACCAAGTTTGTCGACGCCATTATAGAGACACCGATCACTTTGCCTATTCATGCCAGAGTCCCGCAGAAAAAGTGATTGACAGGTGGTAATTTGTGTGTGTAACTTATCTTTATTTATTTATTTGGTTATGGGTAAAACAAAGACCATGCGGGTCAGGTAGTTGAAAGGGTAGGCTACAAATAATTAATTTGTTATGAATTTGTTATAAATTATGAATGCCTATGATGACGCGATGTTTCACATTAGACATCGTACGATGCCAAATTGGTTGACATCCCCCAACCCTAAACTATACTAGTGTTTAATCAATGAGATTCAAGCATCGCTCACCTTCCAGTAGTCTGACTGTAAACTGTAGTATCTCTGGTATGCAGATAATGCTACAAAGAGAAAACAAAATAAATTGATTAGGAATAGGTGTCACATTTTTAAGACAATATTTAGTCAGAACTCACCTTTAGGATAATCTTCCAGTAAAAGGTTGAAGTGACCTAACTGGCAAAACACCTCTGGCTCCACTTTCCCTTCAGCTTTTAAAATATAGACGTCATAGCAGCGAATAGCCTGTGAAGCAAAGAGCAAGTATTTATATATAAAAAAAATAAAAAAAAAAACACTGACACTGCAAAATGAAATCTCAAAAAAAAAAAATCTCAAAATCCTAATGTTTATTTAACAGGGAATGTTTCAATTAATCACAGCAGGAACCAAGCTTTATGAAAGATTGTGTAGTTTAATGTCTGCATTATATGTTGCCTAATTAAACAGTCATACACTTCACAATCGTCTTTACATTTTGAATAAGCCCACTCGGGTGCTTCCGGTAAACTTTCATGCCATTATAAACTCGCCGCATTTTAGATCAATAATCCTCACTGCCTAACTGAGATACAATCTGCTTGTTAAGTCGTGACGTATGGAATACTGTTTCCGGGTCCAAGTCGCTACTCATTTGAATTGAGAAAATATTAATTTATGACCACACATTAAAGTGAATTTTATATAAAATCATGGTGTACACAAAAGTCTCTGGACTTACTGCATCACAGACACCAATATTTTAACAATTTATTCAAAATGTATCACTTTCAGGCCATCTGATGTTAGGCCTGAATATATATTGTGATTGTGATTTTCGAAAGTATTACATCGCTTTGTAAACCTCTATTATTGCCATTTGTTGAGTCTCCCTATACAGTTTGATATAGCAATTGGACCCAGAAGCTGCTTTGCGTGACATCACACTTAACAAGCGGATATAAAGTGGGTGTCAAATAAATTCCATTGTTCTATACCATGTCTTTTAAATGATTTTATCACAGTAAAATGTATTGTAATTTATTGTATTGTTTCAATAATCTGAAATTTATTTTACTATAGTATTTTAAGTTTCTGTGCTCACTTGCTGCTACTGATGGTGCTTGAATTTAAACTGCATTTCATTTTTTTTTACACTTGAACAACTAAATGAATGCTTGAAAATATTTAACTAACTATATTTTGATTACATTACATTATCAATACTTTAAAAGAAAGCTTATGAAATTGAAAACTCACATCCAACTTTTACTGGAAATTTATCGGTGGCTAAAACACTTTCATTGCTATCACCCATTCCGAATTTACAAGACATTTAAAAATAAATTATTTTCATTTATTGTACTTCCCTTTTTTAATAAATGGTGTTTTTTTTTTAACTCTGTTCATTTAAGAATCTTGAAAATAATTTTGTGGTTTGCACTTTACCCTAAAAAATAAGCAGCAGAACAGTTTTAAACATACATGTTTCTTAAGCAGTGTACGATCATGTGATCATATGGCTGCTAAAAAATCTGATTAGACATTACAGAAATAAATAAACAGTTCGCTTGCTCCTCGTCATTACACTTTAAAGCTCTGATACTCATACAAGGTCATTGAACTTGAACAGAACTGAAGGTCACAGAAAATGTTAAATACAGTGGTTACTTTCTATGACAAGTAATTCACAACAATGAGATTTCCTCTGTACTCTGGAAGTCATGTCTATAGATTTTGGACCATCTAACTCAAAACACACACAAGCTACACCTCAGCAGTATCTAATGAACACTATATAGTGGCACAGCAAATGCACATTTAGTGCTGCTATAACAAATGATCACTGTGTGTTCAGCAAGCTCAGTCATGAAGAGAACTCAGTTAATTTAAATAAACACCAAATGTAAAATAACACTTTTTTTTTAGACCAAGGCAGCATAACTTCAGAATATTGCTGCCATTACAGTCACTGCTAAACACATTAATACATGTTCTGCTGAAACTAAAAGGAAGCTATTTTTTAACTGCTGTGCTCACTTTTAAAAAGGTGCTGGCCATATCTGGGACAGCAAACATTTTGACAGACATGGCTAGTTTGAGGGAAGAGTTGCTTAGTAGCAGAGAGACAGCAAGAGCTCAAAAACAGCACTGAGCAGAATGACATGATATAGGCATATATTTCTAAATGAATTCTTGTGAAACACCACAACAGCCTCAAAATGCCTGGCAATTGGCAAAGAAGGCAATTTAACATTTCGCATATCCATCTCATGTGGGGAAAATTTATACGCTTTCTAAAGAAAAATGTTAAACTTTTAATTGGTTACCATAAATATTTGTATTTTTTACATCATCTGAGAGTTGTTTCAAAAATCATTCATTCATTTTCTTTTTGGCTTAGTCCCTTTATTAATCTGGTGTCACCACAGTGGAATGAACCGCCAACTCATCCAGCATATGTTTTACGTAGGGGATGCCCTTTCAGCTGCAACCCATTACTGGGAAACACCCACACACTAAATTATGCTACGGATAATTTAGCTTACCCAATTCACCTATACCGCATGTGTTTGGACTTGTGGGGGTAACCGGAGCACCCAGAGGAAACCCACGCTAACACGGAAAGAATATGCAAACTACACACAGAAATGCCAACTGACCCAGCCGAGGCTCGACCAGCAACCTTTTTACTGTGAGGCGATCGTGTTACCCACTGCGCCACCATGATGCCGGTTTCAAATTTGATTTTGACAATCAACGAAACTGCTCATATCTGTGATAACCAATCGGAAAGAGCAAACTTGAGCATTAAATAAAACGTTATAATCATCATTCTTTGCGCAGATTGTGATTTATGATTTAGAAATTCAGCTTCAGTTGTTTACAGTACTTCTCGTCACTAAGGATGCACGATTAATCATCACGATTAACCGATATCACTATTAACTACGCTTTAATTTGTCATGATTAATTAATTGTAAATGCTTTAACACCGCGTTTTTGCATGGAACAAAACTGCTGCAACTAAAAGTTATGCCAACTGTGTGCTATTTTAAGATCCGAGCTTGTACACAATATGCATGCACACTAGATTAAAGGCTGATTTTAACTAGGGCTGAGGCTATTACCTAAGGGTTGTTCACAAAGCCGGTTTCAATATATACTGCAGTTTGCAAAAGTCAAGGTTTTAAAACCACCCAAATTTTCTGCTATACCGTTCCTTAGGTATGGGTAAGATTTTTTTATTCACATTTTTTGTTTGTTTTTTAGGACAACAGTATCTCCAGCAGAAAAGATATGAAAAGATGCTGTTTTAAATTGTAAAGAAATCTGTGTTTTTGAAACTAATGAAGACAGCAGAAGCCAATGATTCATTTGAATTATTCAGCCTGACATGTTTACTGTTCCTAAATGTTTCTCAAAATAAAATATATTGTGTTCAATGGAGAGAGAGCGCACAATACCATAAAACCGTGATATTTTTATCCAGGGTTATCATACCGTGACTGTCAGAATATTATACCGACCCATGCCTAATTGGCAGCAATGCACTCACGCTTTCCAGGTGAACCTGGTAGAAAAAAATACAGCGAGTCATGTGACAAGAACTGACCAGTCAACTTCATACTTTGTATGGAATACACAAAAAAATACTAAATGAAAATACTAAACAATTTTGTAATATAGTTGATCAAAAGTGCCTTTCAGACACAGGTCCAGCAGCCTTTGACTACATTTGTTTTCTTTAAAAGGGAAATACTTATCTAATGTGTGGCTTAGATTTACATTTGTATTTTAGACAAATGTGGTTTAATTATACTTATATTTATTTATTGTTCTGTCATTGTTTTCAGTGTAAAATGATTACTAACGTTTATATGCCAAAAACTTGTTTCACTTATTTTTAAGTTCAAAGAGAAATGGACTACTGTTTGTTTGTTTTTATTTTGTACTGTATTATTTGGTTACTGAGCGGCAATAAATAACACTTTAAATTATAAGGAGTTTTCATGTGATTTACTAAACTAGTAGTGTTTTGAAATTAATTAATGCATAATAATCATGATAACTGTGAAACTGTGATTATTCCTCAGACTATAATCATACAACTAAAATCTACAATTGTTGCATCCCTACTTGTTGTCAATAAATATAGCATTTAATAATAAGAATAATTAAATAAACCCAACCCAATAACCTCATTGACTTACAGAATTCCCCTCAATAAAAACAATACAGTAAATATATTTTAAGTGTAGTCACTTTTTTCTCTTATCTTTTTTCCCTTTTAATGCAGTTCTTTGATTTTGCAATACCCAAAATAATATATTGTTGTCCCCAAGTAGTAAATGAAGCCCTGCTCACACAGCTCTCAACAAATGTTCCTTCCAAATGCAGGGAAGGCCATGCAACCTAGCACAGAAAGCAAAGTCATTCCACTAACTTGCTCGTCTATTTGACAAACCCTATTGAAGTTCTCCAATATGCACTGTTGAACAATATAAAAGTGCTTGTAAGCAACTTCAGAACTCGACTATTGGGATAAAACAGAAAAAAAGACCCCGATAGCACAAAATGACGTTCCTCACATGCAGTTACAGCTGATTAGCATCATGCTAACATGTAGCCACTGACGGATAAACGACTAGGACCTAAGCTTTAACCGTACTAGCTCATCTCGAAACACTTCAGTAGCTTAAAGACTGTGTTATGAACTGCAAATAATTTTAATTATTCGCAAAATTGGCCTACTTGAGTATGAACAGCTTGGCTAACTCAACTTGTACACAGTGGGCTTATCATTTTTATAACCAACAGATGCACCTTCTGGCTCACTGTATACGTTACAGCTATTAAGACTAATTTTCTCTATAATTAAGAAATTAATTCCAACACACCTCGACTGTTTAACTCGTATTCAAACACATGCAAATAAAAAAAGAACACCACCCTTATCCTCAACTCTTCATTACAAACCCATACTGACAATGAAACGATGTCATATCAGGCAAATGGCCTGTAACATTTCACCATCAAACCAATACATGCAATAACATAAACAGACAAAAAGTAAAATATAAAACCAATAATTCCTCGGATGGAGTGAGCAAAACAACACTCAAAAATGAAGAAGTCGGTTTTACTGCGATTTGAATACGCAAGACCTCGACAAAGCCAACATCCAAACTAATATAACAACCAGTTTAATAACCCTGTGATTACCAATATCGAAGATAATTACTGTATAAAGCGACTACAGACTAATACAGACATGCATCATGTCTATATAAGGTCATTTTTATCTTCATATATCCATGCATTACAGCTGAATTGAGCAGATTAGTGCTAAGCAATCTAGTTTACGTTTAGCGACGATATAAACAATCGAGCAGTTTAGATTTGCTTTATAATAAAGGTCGCTGTATGTATTTATATATAACCGAATAACGTCTGTATATGGATGTGCGATAGTTATATTTGCAATAATATAAACAATTACTCATTTAGGATCTGATATAATAGTGTGTATATAGTGTGTAATAGTGTGTACGTGGGTATTATGCATGCATACGGTACAACTGGATATCTCAACTTTAAATGAATCAAGGCGATAATAGAGTATTTATAATACAATTTATTTATTTATGCTTTCTTTAAAATGTAAAAACATCTTTTTACAGCATCCTAGCAGTGCACCATACATTAAAAAGAGAGCTACTTCCGACTGTGTATGGCTGTTGATTATTAAAGTATACATTTACGCACTCACTCACACACACACCCTTTACGTGTTATTGCGTACGGCACTTTATCAGTCTAATGCATTTCTTTCTAGAATTTTGCAGACTTATTTTGCAATCACAATTTCCCATATAAGATTATCATAGTTGTGTGTCTATCTATCTCTAGACCCCCATCAGTGTCATACACTCATACCTTTAACAGCAAGGCCTTCGTTCTGGCGCCATCTTCATGAAGCCTCTGAAATCCAAACAGTGTGCTGCAAATAGAGGACAACACAGGCGGTTCCGTGTTAGTTTACCTGCGCCGCAATCACTTGCACCGCTTTGAACATGCAGGAAATGCTCGTAAAAATGCACGGAGGGTCGTCGTGGCAAGTAAATGGACTTTAACTGACCTGTCTATGTTGGCTAAGCGCTCTCTTTCTTGCGGCGTAAGCTTCGGAAAGTCCTCCTCGGTTTCTCTCGCTTTTCCCGCCGCCATTTTCTTTTCCTCATCACCACCACCACCAGCAGCAGCAGCAGCAGCGCGAGCTACAGCGGCCACCGACACTCCGCACGATTTCATAGACAAAAAACTCCAGTGAAAATATTTACGCACCGCAAGCAGAGCACCCCTTTTGTAGATCTAAACGCCAAAAAATGAACTGATGGGAAATGATTTCCTCGGAACACCCAATTTTTCACATTGTCCTCGACATAAATGAGTCGCCGGTAGCAGGTACACCAAAATGCATGCAGAACGAG
Source organism: Danio tinwini (assembly GCA_903798205.1). Taxonomy (NCBI): domain Eukaryota; kingdom Metazoa; phylum Chordata; class Actinopteri; order Cypriniformes; family Danionidae; genus Danio; species Danio tinwini. The sequence goes on from CAIGQZ010032409.1 coordinate 22,379,828, forward strand.
CAATGCAGGGTTTAACGGTAAATTGTTATTTAGTAATATCTTAAACTTCCCCCTAGTCGCCAGCTCAAACTTGTTATAATTGTGTCACTCAAGCGAACCCACGCCGCCGTCGTTGCAACGCCTTCTCTGTGGTTTTGACCAATCGCTGCTTTCGAACGAGGACACGTGATCGGCCTTGTCTTGGGATCCTTTTTTTCATATAAACTTTCAAGGGGGAGGGTAAATAACAAACCCCTCAACTTTACGCCGCATCTTCGTCAGCTGCGATTGGTTCACCTGGATTTATTATGATTACGTAACACCAATATGAAACGTATTATTGGTTCGAGCGCCTGTCTGTTTGAAAACTCTGGGTTTCGAGGACGAGAGGAGAACGTTGCATATACTTCTACAATAAATAAATACAGTTTGTTGTATAAGTCAGTATCATTTTACAGTCCTCCACACCTTTGTATAGTACGGGGTAAATTGTATTACGTCTTTCTTTTAGCTTGTGAGAAAGTACAGCAAAACACTTAGTCGGTGCCAATTTTACATAAAAATAAATTCACTTAGTTATTTATAAGTGTACTTATACCGTACTGCATTGTATTGTATTCCAGTCCAGTTTATGTAATGCCTAGTTTCAGATAATAATTACAATCTTATCTAATCACAAGTACACTCCTAAAATAAAGGTACCAGGAAGAACCCAAAATGGGATTTCACAGTGACGTCATAAACCTTTTTTGGTTCCCAATAATCATAGTATAGAATTCATGGCGTGTAGAAAAATTTTATAATCTAAAGAAACTACTATAAATTATATATTTATTTTTTCGAATTTTTTTATTCATTATTATTATTTTATTCATTTAAATATTTTTGTTTTTAATTCAATACCTCTTAAAAGTTATTTGAAAAAAAGGAACCTTTATTTTGACCCTGCCCTTTCTTTTTGCAAAGTACAGCACATGGAGCCAAATTCTTAAAGACTTTAATACTTTAATGTACTGTAGTGCATATGATTGTGTACTGTTTTTTTTTTCTTATATGTAGGTATTGCTGTAATGTTTCTCATAATAAAAATACTGTCCATCCTATCTTCATTTACCCATGTTTTTTACTTTCTTTCTTTCTTTCTTCAATATCCTGAAAGTTGTATAGAATATGAAATATCTTGAACATTATTAAAATTATTATATAATGGCTATTATTATAATAAATATTGTAATTATGTATACAACTATTATAGTGTTTAAAAAGTTTGAAAGCAGTAAATGTAAAAATGCTGTACTTAAATTATGCACAAAAACACAAGAGCTAAAAGAGAGAGAAAGTTGTTATTTAATAATAAAAATACTGTCTATCCCATCTTCTATCAGCCACATTTTTTTTACTTTTATTGTTTTTCGTTCTTTCTTTCTTTTTTTCCTTTATTCAACATCCTGAAAGTTGTATAGAATATGAAATTTCTAATATGCTTTTTTAATTGTTGTTTAATATCTATTATTATGAATCATTTAATTATTTATACAACTATTATAGTTTAAAATGTTTGAAAATGTAAAAATGCTGTACTTAAATTATGCACGAAACACAATAGAGTAAAGAGAGAGAGAGAGAGAGAGAGAGAGAGAGAGAGAGAGAGAGAGATAGAGAGAGAGAGAGAGATGGTTTTTAAATATACTAAACGTCTTTAAGCTTTGACAATCTCACAGACCGGAGCTTCTCTCTGTAGTGGAGCATACATAGAAAAATGTAAAATGCTTTCTGATTCTGAGGGTAGATAGTATTTTATATACTGAGATTACACCATTACACTCTAAAGACTTTGTGAAGTATTTAGTGAATACCATATATACGCAAATATGAATTAGGTGAGCGATTATCGCACGTACATTACGCAGCATATTACGTAAGAGCTTCCGAGGTTGCGAGCGTTGTGAACGCAGCCTCATAAAATGGCGGATCACGGTGAAGGTAAATAAATTGGCTAACCAAACATTTGAATGAATAGTCTCGATTGGCAGCGTGTTTGTTTTAACAGATTTGCCATGTGCAACGAGATTCCGAGTGTTTACACCGTAGAAGAGCAGCATAGTTTTCGATTATTATGCCAGCAGCCGCTCAGTCTATACAGATACAACGAGCTAAATGCAACCATTCGGTTTCCATTCTCATTCGTGTCTTTCCATTCGCGTGCTGGTAAATGCATGGACTTATATTAATGCAAACAAATGAGTGTATTCACATCCTATTAATTTGAAATGTCAAAGGACGTGGACCTTAATAGTTGAAAATTCGTATACTCATTGTTTACAAAGCTGGATCATGTTTTTGTCATCAGTGAACATAGTTACAGTATTCGTGTGTAGCGACTGACGTTAATTATTTAATTTGTAGATGCAGAGAGTGAAGATGAATTGTATGAGGTGGTCAACATCACAGATTATGCCAGGAGGCATCAATGGTGGAGTCGAGTATTTGGGAACAGCACAGGTCCCATTGCAGAAAAATACTCTGTGGCTTCACAGATCATGATGGGTGGAGTGTCAGGATGGTTAGTGTTCATGTGCATGCTTTAATTTCTAATAAAACTCTCAATATTCCTGGTTGTTCTAAATAAAATGATTAAAAAAATGTCCTTCTCTAGGTGTGCTGGATATCTCTTTCAGAGAGTTGGAAAGCTTGTGGCTACTGCTGTTGGAGGGGGATTTCTTTTGTTACAAGTATGAGTTCTTTAAATTAAGTTATGCTTTTAATTAATGTAATATGTTTTGCTTCAGTGACATTCAATTTGTTGATAAAAATCAATTTTCTTATTTCAGATTGCCAATCATAGTGGCTATGTGCAGGTGGACTGGAGGAAAGTGGAAAAGGATGTCAATAAGGCTAAAAAGCATTTGAAGAAAAATGCCAAAAAAGCTGCTCCTGAGCTCAATTCCTTTATAGAAGATGTGAGTATACTTTCATACGCTTTTCATATTTCAAATACCATCTATTAGATGTTTTGCACTTACGTAACTGTATGAAGCATTTTGTATCAATATTTAGAATATGCTTATAACATTCTGCTTAACCTTCATTTTGTTCTACAGTCTACAGAATTTGTGAAGAGGAATATTGTTATCTCGGGAGGATTTGTTGGAGGATTTCTGCTGGGCCTGGCATCCTAAATGAAACCTGGATCTACTGTATTGCCTCAGATATGAGTACAGTAATATTGTTCCTTATCTTGGTATCACAGTGATACAGCACTGAAACATGTTGTCTGTTTAGAGGCAGTCAGTGCAATGGACATTTGCTGAACTTTTTTAACATGTTCCTCTAAAAAATGTTATACAATAGCTTAAACATCCTGCAGGAGAAAGAGATATTGTGCCAATAACTTTATAGAAAATTGTGGCTTTTATGTTGTTTTCATTTAATTTTACTTCTTGTTAATTAGTGACAATGTATTCATTTGTTACATGTACAACTACTGAAGTGTTTCATATTGTATTTTGCTTTTGACAGTACATTATTTGAGGTAGATGTATCATTTACTTAATATATTGTCAAAATGCATGAATTATTTTGAAGTAAAGATAATAATATTGTGAAAATAATAAAAAGAATGTCTTTATGGTTATGTATAGTCTATTCATACTTTTGGGTTTGTTTGTTCTTTAGTTGTAAATTTGACATGAAATCAGAATTTGCTTTTCTAGTTTTTATGTGCCAGTTATAAATAATGTATCTGTACACTTCATTATTTTGTGTGTGTGTGTGTGTGTATATATATATATATATACACACACACACA
>CAIGQZ010032409.1:22384014-22408407 GCA_903798205.1 Danio tinwini
TAGTAATTTGCTTTCATAATGTTTTATCAAATACCATAACCTTCCCTGTTCTCTTGAAATGACTTTTCTTGACTATTGGTCATATGGAATGCCTTTAGGGTGGGGCTATCAGGACGTGTCTCGTTTCTGCCCTACTTGCCAGTCTTCTTCCATTTGTTAGTGATGCCTATCCTCCAACAATCCAATTGGTTTCAGATTTTTCAATTTCAGAACCATTTGAATTGGATATGAAAAAAAGGACAACCTTACTCATTTCATGGTGACTTTAAGTGACGATATGTTGTGTTTGTATGAATCTGGGTTTTCTACAGTGTTGCAAAGAACAACATCTTCAAAAAGTAAAAAATAATATTTTAATGCATCTCTATGCAAGTTATTAAATGCTATTACCCTGCAGATTTTTACAGTGGTACATTTGTGTAAAATAGGCTATTCAATCAACAGTTATAACCTGAATAAAAATTATATGACAAAAAAGGTCAGTGATTTTGTTACTTTAACTTATTTTAAAAAGTTAATCAGGTTTCAACTAAAGTTATACAAAGTTAAACTTTATATTTTTAGTCAGTTTGATGTTATTTGATATGACTAGAAATGTTACTAACTAAAACAAGCTTTTTTTAAGAGTGTAGCAGTATAGATCATTAAAGTAACTGAAAAGAATATTTGTTGTTTTAATTATTATTTTATAAACTTGATGTCTGACTGCCTGATATTGGTTACTTTTATTATATTTTGATGAATTTATTAATATGTTATACTTTAAGAATCATGTGAAATAGTGATATTGCAGTCTGACTTTTTTTTGTTAAGAAGTCTATTATTTTATTTCAGGAAACTGTATTATACAACTTAGAATACAGTAAAAGGGAACCGTTCTTTTACACAATATTAACATTAGATACACAGGATTAAGAGCAAAACCAAAAAAAGTACATATAAAATAATAATAATGCAATAAAAAAATTTTTTTAATTAGGTAGCAGGAAAGATCATGTTTACTCAAGAAAGAAGCACATTTCTTATCAAATAATTTAAGTGATTTAATTACATGTTCTATATTTCACATAAGAAGTCTATAAAAATTTGATTTCTTTTAAGCATTAGTTTTAAATAGTTTAATTATAGTGACACACTGTGCATTGTCACGTTATCTGCGTTTCGTTGCCTAGCAATGATATTTGCAAACAAGTTGTTACCGTGGCAAGCAGTTGTGCCGTCTGCGGCTGTCCTCCAACATAGCAAAAATATAACGTTAATTCGCTGATAATCATGGCGTTACCAATGCTGCCTGGAAATTCAGTCAACAGAAACGTAAGTAATACCAACATTATAAGAGATATTTTTGTCAATAGCCTTGTGGGGCATTTCTAAGCTAACTTACGTGGTGCACGAGCAATAATGTCATTTATCTTTTCAAAAGCACTTAAAATATGCGTTAACGTTACTATTTATGATGCAATATAAGGTAACTAAGCACATTTCGACGTAAGATGCGATAAAAGTGGTCAGAGAAAGATGACGATTTACCTTTTTGTAAATAAATTTTTATAAGATGTATAAATAAAAAAAAAGAATGTAAATGTGTTTATTATATACATTATGCATTAGTTCATTTGTTAGTAGGTGGCAGTTCAATTGTTTTAAACACTATAAGCCAATGAAGGAAATTAAACTAACATAATAGCAGGTTAAATGGTTTGAAATAGTTCCTCTTACACAATAATGTAAATAAATCTCTTTCCAGCTTGGAAGAGACAAATTTCACAAGTCTCAGCATTTTGATTATTCAAATGGAGTAGCCATGATGGTTGGGACAGAAAAGCCGGGCATTGGAGGAGATCTGCTTCTGGGACAGAGTGCAAGACCCAAATATTCACGTTTTCCAAAGGGAGAGGGCAGTGGTGCGCCAGCATGGCTTGCCTTTGATAAACAGGTTTGTCATCATATAAGAATATAATATACCTATTTTTTTTACCTAATGCTAGGCAAAATATACAAATTTACCCCCTTTTATTTACTTACATGAAGGTCCTGTGTTTTGATGCTTATTTCAATGAAGCTGTTCCTCAAAGGAGAGAAGAAAAATATAGAGTAAGAAAGTGCAAGATTTACTTCTACCTGGAGGATGACACCATACAAGTGGTGGAGCCAGAGTTCAAAAACAGTGGCATCCCACAGGGTGAACCATCAGAATCAAACATTTAGTTACCAGATTAATGACAAACCAGTTAAAAACATCTTGTCTAAATTCAGCCGTCCTCCTTCTGTACAGGAACCCTGATTCGGCGCCACCGCATTCCTCTCCCAGCTCCTAAAGATGATTGTTTCTACAACGTGCACCATTTCAACATCAACCAGGAAGTTGTGTTTTATTCCAGAAACATTATGATCACAGGCTGTGACCCCTTCACTCACAACTTTTTGATAAAAATGGGAGTCCGATTGAATTCTCCTGCTTCCACACCAGCAGATCCCTATACTACTCTTCGACAAGAGGCAAGTGAGCGCCAGGAATCTAAATAGCAATATCAGAACTTTTGTATTATAAAGTGTGTTTCCCCTGACAGTTGGAGGAGAACATGAAACCACTGCGGCCATATGAAAGACTGGATACCCTGAAGCAGTTTTTGGAGCATGACCGCCAAGTCCTGCGCTTCTACTGCTACTGGGATGATAGCGAGAGCATGTTTGGAGACCCCAGAGAGCTGATCCTGCATTACTTCCTGGCAGACGACACCATGGAAATGTACGAAGTTGTTCCTCCAAACTCTGGTCGAGACACTGTCCCTAAATTTCTGCACAGAGGCAAGCTGCCCAAGGTTAGTAAGTAACAGCACAATATGACTTTATATATATATAAACATATTAGCAAAGAAGAATTCTGTAAAAAAGAATCACATATATTTAAAAAAAATAATGCATTAAGCAGAACTACCACAATTATAATAAAAGTACAAATTAGCATATGCAATGCTTTCTGAAGAATTATGTCACACTGAAGGATGTATTTATTGCGTTTTAACAGTTGACGTATCTCATGGATCACAGGTGTTTTTGTTTTGTTTTGTCTGTTTAAAATTATGCTTTCAGATTGAATTATGAGACCTTGATCTATGCACTGTCAACATCCAACCTCTACGGTTTCATTCATTCATGTATTCATTCATCACTTTATTAATCAGGGGCCGCCGTAGCGGTATGAACCACCAACTTATCTAGCATATGTTTTACGCAGCGGATGCCCTTCTAATGCCAACTGAGGTTTTTGTACTGTAATTTTGTCAAATGTTTCTACACTACCTGACCAAAGTCTTGTCACCTATCCAAGTTTTAGGAACAACAAATAATAACTTCTAGTTACATTTATTTTACCAAAATAAAATATGATCATGACTTCTAATTATTTAATTTGGACAGTAAGGTCTGACTTTGCTTAGACAAAGTCTTGTCACTTAACAGAAATAATGTACAGTATAGGACATAAAGTCATGGTGCAGTGGATCAATAATTAATATAGTGTATGACTCCCATGAGCTTGAAGGACTGCATCCATACATCTCTGCAAAGACTCAAATAACTTAATAATAAAGTTATCTGGAATGGCAAAGAAAGCGTTCTTGCAGGACTCCCAGAGTTCATCAGGATTTTTAGGATTTATCTTCAATGCCTTCTCCTTCATCTTACCCCAAACATGCTTAATAATGTTCATGTCTGGTGACTGGGCTGGCCAATCCTGGAACACCTTAACCTTCTTTGCTTTCAAGAACTTTGATGTGGAGGCTGAAGTATGAAAGGGAGCGCTATATCCCGCTGAAGAATTTGCCCTCTCCTATGGTTTGTAACGTAATGGGCAACAAAAATGTCATGAAACCTCAGGTTGTTGATGTTGCCATCCACTCTGCAGATCTCCTGCACGCCCCCATACTGAATGCAACCCCAAACCATGATTTTTCCTTCACCAAACTTGACTGATTTCCGTGAGAATCTTGGGTCAATGCAGGTTCCAATAGGTCTTCTGCAGTATTTGTGATGATTGGTATGCAGTTCAACAGATGATTCATCAGAAAAATCTACCTTCTATTTAAATAATTATAAAATCTCTAAAGTTTCTGATAATTGCAATAATTTCAAATAAAGATGTGGAATATGGAAACGAGTCTTTACAGTTGAATAGAGTTTGTTCCACCTTTAGATGAGGCTAAGTGGTTATCAGTTCCTCTGTCCTCTTTTCCCCCCATCCTCTATGCCAAGCTTTTATCCAGACTGACAGGGCTGAAAGAACATCCAACTTCCCTAAAGCACTTTTCAGTTTCTTCCCTGCTTGTTTTTCAGTCTAAATTCATTATGAAGAATGATTTATGCAGTTTTTTTTCTATTGTAATGTTGCCTTGTCACACATTCTGTTGCCTTTTACTAAATGTCATCTGAAAAGGTTTACAGGAATCCCCCAATGAGAAAATAATTATCCCTATTAGCATATTTTTCTTGTCCATCAAGTTACAAAAAATGCAGTTATTTTCTCTTGATTTCTTCAAACAGCATGCTCCTATTCCCAAACGCCAGCCTGGAGAAATAACAGACCGCACAGTCCTCAATGTATTTGGACCAGTCGGACAAGGAGGACGCTACATTTTGGACAGCCTTAAAGTAAGTTCTGATTAAAAATATAAACAAAACCTCCCATAGTGAATGCCCTAAAAACATAAGTACTCTGTTTTGAATGAAATATCATTCAAATTAGTTTATTAGCCAATTTTTATGTAACTTTTTTCACTCACTATTTATAGACTGGAGCAGTAGAAGAAGAGTTCTATAAAGACTGTGATCTGACCATTGGAACTGTCATTAATGTATGGGGTCGAAGGGTGTTGATATGTGACTGCGACTACTTCACTAAAGAGTATTATCGCTCTAAATATGGGATTGGTGAGTTACATCATGACTCCTGTAGAATATTATTTATACCAATATAGGTGACACTGGTGATGTTTTTATTTCATAGTGTTTTTGTACAGTATTTTTGATATAATTTTTTTTTAATAACAATAATAATAAAGGAGCATATAAATAGCTAGTTTTCCATGTTATTTCTTTTTGTAATTTATTTTGATAGTATAAGAATCTAAATCTTAAATCTAATCTTAGCTAGAATAAGAATCTAATTTTAAGAATAGTCTATTGAACCAACATTTGTGGTTTATTAGCTTCCTTTTTACAAAACCAATTAAATTTAGATTAAAAACAATTCATAAATATTGAAATACCTATCTTTATAAATATTTATTAATAATAATAATGATAAAGTATAATGTCACACATTGTTTTATATCACTTATATTTATTAGTGGTGTAACGCGTCGCAAATCTCACGATTCAAATCACATAATGTTTTTTTAGTCACAGATCGGACCATTTTTCGGATTAGCCAAAAAGGGGGAGATGACAAATGTTATTTGCTTTTCATTTATTACAAAAACAGTACTGCAAGACACTTTTGGTTTTTACTAACAGAACTTAGCACCTGTGATTTTATTAAAAATAAAATTAAGAAATAATCAGCTGAATAAAAATAGTAAAATAGTAGAAATAGTAAAATATTAAGTACTGTGAAAAATTCACTGTTACTACTACTGTTGCTGATAACGCTAAATGTAGAAATCTAACATTGTAATTTGTACATCCCGTATTTATTTTTAGTCTCATTTTCAATAAATAATTCAGTTGTTCACTCAATAAACTTCATGTTTCATTGCTTGATGGATCATTTTTGAAGAGTTATTTGGTGGCATATTTTTGATGGCTGTTTGTTTCCACCTATTAGTTAAACAGTGTAAATGCTGCCTACAACTTTCATTTTTGAGCATTGTTAAATGCATAGTACAGTGATTATAATCTTTACCATTAACATCAGTGGTTTTATCTAAACTATAAACTGTTATCCCAATACTTCTGTGTTATTTGACTGTTTGTAACTTCTTAACTCAAAAGACTAAAGACTAAAGAATCTCTTTCTTGATTTTTGTCTTTTTTCAAACGCAGATTTGAATGCAGCGATTTGAAGGATTAATAAACAATCAAATCACCATCATTTATAATTTATGTTGAGTGGGTGTTGAGAACTTTTAATGATTATTCGTGCAGTTTACACTGCATGCATTGATGCAGGCTAAACAAGAAGTGACAGAAAACACCTTTAATGAAACCCACCACATCCCGAATAACCCACCACAACTTATTCCATTATCATTATATTTTACAGAAAAGCCTAAATGCTTTCATACATGTGATTTGAATGTCACGAGAGTCAATCTCTCTGTGATCGTTACAAATTTAGGATTAATCTACCTGTAAAAAAAGTATTAATCCATGGGTCACGTGTGTTCCGAACCGTGGGTTGTGATCCGTACAAATCATGGATACACCCCTAATCTTTATAATTGATTTTGATAGTATAAGCATATAATTCTTTATTAATAATAATAATCTCTAAATAATTGTCCTACGTCAGGTTGCAGTAATATTAATAATAGTAATAATAACAACAACATTAATATTTTCATAAACCTATATAGAACAAATAGTTTGGAGTATGTATTTTTTATTTTATTTTATATAATATATATATTGTATATGTATTGCATAATATACATGTGCTTTTCAGTGGTTCAGTGGTTGACACTGTCATCTCACAGCAAGAAGGTCACTGGTTCGAGTCCCAGCTGGGTCAGTTGGCATTTTTGTGTGGAGTTTGCATATTCTCCCTGTTTGCATGGGTTTCCTCTGGATTCTCTTATTTCCCCCACAGTCCAATCATATATGGTATAGGTGAATTGAATAAACTGAAATTGTGTGAATGTGAGAGTGTATGGTTGTTTCCCAGTGCTGGGTTGCGGCTGGAAGGGCATCCGCTGCTTAGAACGTATGCTGGAATAGTTGGTGGTTTGTTCCACTGTAGTGACCCCTGATAAATAAGGGACTAAACGAAGGAAAATAAATGTGCTTTTGATGATTTTCACAGGGAGGAGATTGGCAGCGCTATTACTGACCACATGATGTCAGCATTGAGTTTCATCTGTGACTCTGGCTCTGAACTTGGCTCTTGAACTGTCATTTATTTTGTTAGCTCCAAACAAACTCTCTACAGCTTGTGCATCTTGCGCTCTATTGCTTAATCTAATGAAGTGCAAAGCAAATCTACATACCCCAACCCCTCATTCTCTACGCACATCTCATCTGTGTGGTCTGACATGCTGTTCGTTATTTTCAAAGTCTTCCTGCCATAAATCTCACATCTCTATGAGAGACTACTGCTCCCCAGTGTGCTTTCATCCCGTTGAAAAACTGTCGGAATAACACGCACTGAATAAAAGGAGCAGAACTGATTGACACCTCAAGGTGACTCAGTTTTTGGACAGCAGATATGAGCAATGGCTAGCCAGGCCTCTTTATCTTCAAACGCCTGGACATGAGAAGCACACAAGCTCCGTGTCAACGGTAACACAATACGGGTGCGCGTGCATCTGTCTGCCGTGGCGTTATGCCGACTCAAGAGATCATAGCATTAGTTTCACATGAGCCTAATGGAGCCGGGTTGACACCAGCTCTGATGAAGCACTTGTTCACTTCTCATGGGTCAAGAGGCAACAGACCGAATTCATATGGCTAAACGTAACCCTGTCTGGCTTCTTTTTTAGTTTTCAGTCTGACCAAGGCACTGTTTACACCTAGGATACCTGGTGCAATGCAGTGCTAGGTGCGACTCAAGTGTTTTTTGCTAGTTTCAGCCTACCGAAGGTAACATTTTCATACCCAGCACCAAGTTGCTTAAATAGAAAAGACATTTGTGCCAATGGGAGTGCTGCTCTGAAAATGAGCTGTGTAAGGATCATTGTTGGCTTCTTGCTATTCTGAGGCAACTGATGTCAACTATGACATTGACCAACTAAAAGCTAGTCTACAGTCAATGCAGCATTTTTTTGTTTTGGTTATTTAAAGGGCACCTATGATGAAAATCATCTTTTGTAAGCTGTTTGGACAGAACTGTTTGTAGGTATAATGTGTCCACAGGCATGATGGAGTGATATAAAGACAATAGGTCTCTTTGTTTTAATTTCCTGACGTTAAAATAGAATCTAAATCCCTCCCATTTTAAGGTCGACCACAACATGACGTTGAAGTGTGGTTTCCCGGCCCACAGAATTAATTGACAGTCTCGTATTAACATGTTAACAAGATAGGATGTGCGCAAAGCAACTAGGATTACAAGATGTGTTCAGCTCATTGTGATTATCAATCATCATCAAATGTGATCAAGAATGAGTTTTACAAGCGTAAAACGTTTTTAAAACAGTACATGTTTGTAATAAAGTAAAGACGGTAAAATAACTGTAATTTATCACCACAGCCACGTCAGTATAATTATAAAAAAAAACACTTTAATCCTGGTTTGTAGACATTAAATCAGGTTTATTTTGTACATCAACATAATGAATATCCATACAGCAGTGGATATTAAAGTGTATCCTGTCAAATTTGAGTGCAAAAACAAAGTGCAAAGTTAAACGCACATGCGCTGTGTGTCCACTGTGTGTGTGTGCCTGAATTTTGTAATGACATTGTGTGTGACTGATCGTTGCAGAAAGGCTTGAATTAAATCACCAACAAATACATCAAATAATTATTGGTAACCTTTTTACTGTAGTATTTCTCACAAACGTTACGTGAGATTTGATTCCTTCATGTCTGTCACTGTGCTGTTTATCTGACGCAGCCATTGAGGCACACTCTAACAGACATGCACGTGGGAATGGTGGGCGGGGAGAACTAGCTCATTTGCATTAAAGGCACAGGCAACAAAAACAGCTAGTGTGTTCAGAGCAGAAAAATCCAATATTCTGAAAGATATAATAAATAATCTGATGGGTGTTTTGAGCTGAAACCTTACAGACACATTCTGGAGACACAAAAGACTTATCTTAAATCTTGAAAAAGGGGTAAAATCTGTGCCCTTTAAAGCATGCATTAGTGATAGCTGGTCTAGAATGTACCCTTTGCTTATTACATAAACAGGGATGCACAGCAGCACACAAATATCTCAATTTTAATTTGAAACAACAAATAATTAAAATATAAAAGATTGCTATATTCTACATGAATATATAATTAGCTACCTACTTCTACACCTTCTTCACCTAGTGGACTCCATAGATGGCCGCACAGTTTAACCTTGTGCAAGAGAACATTCATTTCCTCACTAGTTAAGCATTTAGTTTTTCCGCTTACACTATGTAAATAGCAAATGTGCCATGTTGCAACCACAACTTGCTTTTAAAGGGAATGGGAGATGAGTCTCTGATTTGTTTAGTGCACGCTACACTCAAAACACACCCATATCTCATTAAGAGAATAAAGACAACCTTTTGTGCTGAATGTTTTTTGGATTCGGACACACCGTAAGTGCACCTGCATTTTGCGGTTTAGACCATTTGCTTAGAGTGTAAAATATGAGAACTGTAGTGGTAAAATGTGTTTTTGTGAATCTCATCCTAACACTGCATACAGGTGTAGAAAGAGTCGGAAATGCTTTGAGCAGTGTTGGGCCCATTCCTTTAAAAGAGTAAATAGTTACTTCTCACAAATAGTAACTGAGTTAGTAACTGAGTTACATAATTATAAAAGTAACTAATTACAAGTAACTATTTTGTTACTTAAAAAAAAAAATGTCAAATGACTATAAAATAAATAAAAAACATTGTACACTAACCTACACTATATTCTAATGTTGTTGTGGGACAATGTGAGAGACAACGGTAGCATGTCCTCAGCTATATATCTAGATATTTTTTGGTTTAATTCTGCTTCTTGTTTGCGTTGGAGAAAAATTAAGTTTTATTTTCTTTGACGTTGTGGCTTCGTCTCCTAATTAGATTAGAATTACTTGTCACTGATGCAGAGACACTGGGCATACAATCATTCCTGCCTTTCATCTCAACAAGGGAAAAGTAGTGCTTCTATTTTCAGTTTGCAAACGCTACCTTTGAAATTGTTGGATTTGCCATCGTTCTGACTCCTGGGCATTAATATTTTTGTTTTATATTTAACCAAGTTTATTACCCACTATTAGATCAAAAGATCAGAAAAAGCTTAAACATACACCCTCCCTCATCAGAAAGTGGTAAAAATTGGACAGGAAAGATGAATTTAAAGGCCAGGTGTACATGACAACATGTCTTCCATTTCACAGAGGACTTCCCATCTATCTCATACAAGGCCTCACCTTCTCCTAAACCAGCTAAGCAGGTGCCACCCTACACTGGATTTGGATCTGAGGAGGATTCGCTGTGTTCCTGCCAGGGTTTGCTGCCTAAACCCCCACAGAAGGATTTCAAGAAGCTTATGGAGAAAGACAGGTATTCAACAGTATTAATCTCCCACAGGACGCTTCTCGTCCATTTCAAACCATTAATATTATATCAAAACAACATGTCAAACCCGTACTGGCTTTCTGATCATTCTGACAGAAGAGTTTAGACCCTTGTCTATCCCACTAAAATCATCTTTTAGTTAAGTGCAGCTCTTTGCACTAGGAAGTGGACAAACACATTCTCTTTATAAATAATGAAAGGCTTAAATGCAATCTCATGATACTTCTGATGTAAAACATGCTTTTGCAAGTCGGTTTATTATTATACATAGTTTTCACAGAGCTTTGCTTCCAAATATAATCCCAGAACCAGTATCACACGGCAAATTATTCTCTCGCTCAATTTGCTTTGGACAATACCACGTTAGACATTGGCAGGCATAGGAGTTGAAGGGAAAAAGAAGGCTCTGCTAAATAAAGGATTGTTTTATAGATGGTACACTCTAAGCAGATAAGTGACAGGAATAAAGCCACAGTGAATAAGCAAGGAAACGTCCTGAATGGTCTTCTCTGCCTGGTGAACTAAATATTTAAAGAACAGTCACTGTAAGTTGGAAAGAGAGCAGATCTTTCTGAAAGAGAACTTTCTAGTTAAGTAGTGCTCTGTTAATGTAGTAAGCATATAAGAATACCTGGCACAAAAATGTCGCATGCAGGTCATTTCAAAACAGATGGTGATAGGCTGTGAGTGATGCAAACAGCTTAAAGGGATGGTTCACCCAAAAATGAAAATGATCCCATGATTTTCTCACCCACAGGGCATCATAGGTGTAGGGCTGTGCGATATGAGCAAAAGAAACCTATCACGATTTTCTTGAACAATATTGGGATTTAAATTTTAATCACGATTTTGTCACAGACAGACTGAATCTGTGTTTAAAGTGTGAATATGAAACATATTTCAATATAAAAACAATTAGATCTTTATCAAAGACCTGTAACCTGCCTCTAAAACAGACATAAAATAAAATAAAAATGACCTAGTAAGGCTGTAACTAATTGTCTCTAGAACAGACCTATGGCAAAACAAATGTGTGTACTATATGTGTGTGTGAGCAAGTGTGCCGTCGAACTCAAGTAATGCCGAGTTCAGACTGCATGATTTTAGCCCCGATTTTGACTGGCCAACATCACAGGCAAATCTGTGCTTATTTACGTGAGTAAGAACAACTATCAAAGATGCGATCCGAGAGAATCGCCGATGAGTCCCTTGAGATGTTTGGCATGCTAAATATCTGGAGCTGTCGGCAATTCAAATCCTGCTGTGTGATATGTGTTCCGATTAGAAATAACATTAGCGATCACCTACAGCCAATGAAAGAGCAGCATCCACTAGTAAAGGTATCTGCAGGCCAGCGGGATGTTGTGGGCGGCGGTGAGGGGGATGAATCTAGTGTAAATTTTGCAGGAGCACCGTGTCTGTTTGAAATGTCATGTGAGCAAACACAACTGGGTCGAAATTAGAATTAGAATTTAAGAGAAATTGCTAATTCCCTTCAAAGTCAAAATAAGTACATTGTACCCCATTGCGTTATTCCATGTCATTTCTCGCCTGTGATTGGTTGACACACACTTTTAGATGTAATATATGACTGACTTACAAATTACCTGGTTCTGCCATACATCGCCTTACGCCTTCCTATATCCAAAGTAACTTAATCCCAAACCACAGTTGTCCACTTTTTTGGGTCTCCTGTGCTGAACTCATCATCCCTGTATACGCAGGTTATTAAGTATCCTGTTCTCGCGCTCTGTTTAGGCACGCTGCATTATGATTGGTTCAAATCCCATACTGTAAAAATCAATCTATAAGGCGATTTAGAAATCATACATGTCCAAATCGCGATTTCAATACTTTTTCAATTAATCACACAGCCCTAGTGTATATGACTGACTTCTTTCAGTCAAATCCAATCTGAGGTATTAAAAAAAATCTTGTTTTTTCCAGGACTTCAATGGCCATGTTTGGCTGATTATTATCAGTAGTCCAGTAAAGTGCATCTATCCATAATAAAAAAAGTCCCACACGGCGTTCTGAGAGGTGAATAAAAGTCTCCTTTACTGAATCCACTAATTATTGTAAGAAAATATCCATATTTAAAAGTTCATAAACCATTTTGTGTAACTTCCAGCCAGCATCCTCCATCATTTTCTTCTCCTTCTTTTGAAGTGCATGTTTTGGTGCATTAGCGCCATCAGCTGGACAGGACTGTGTTTTGTCTGTCTTTCTTAACTGTTTCTGATTTTATTTTAACTTCACGCTCAAGAGATAAAAAACACAGTCCCGTCCAGCTGATGGCACTAAAGCGTTTGTTTTAAACCAGCACAAATCTGGCACAAACGAATGACACCAGTTTGGTGCGATTTAGAGGACATGGGGTGGAGAGTAACGTCACGGCTCCCAAAATATTTTGCTTATATCTAAACGAGGAAAACAGACACACCAGCACACATTGAGCACAAACGACCTGTGCTGATTTGAAGTAATTTAAGCAACATGGGGTTGAAAGTGACGTCACACAGTCAAAAAAATAATGCTTAATATCTCAGACCCCAAACTAGCACAAACGTTCGTTTTTGCGGCACAAATCAGCACAAACGAATGGCATCGTTTTGGGGATTATTTGTTTTTATGGGGTGCCAACTTCTTGGTCATGGAGGTCACTAATTTGATTCGATTGAAAGAAGAAAATCATATGCACAATTAATTCATTTTCATTTTTGGGTGAACTAACCCTTTAATGAATGGCTAGATCTCACAATGCTCACATTAATAGTTCACAACTTAAAATGAGAACATTTAATTAAGAACTGCTAATCAGCTCAAACAAACTGTGCAATAGGCTAAATATTCTCCTACATGGCCATGACAAAAATCCAATAAATGTAATGAATCATTTAATTTCATTATAATGTTTACTCGTAACAATCTTATGCCAGATATTGTTTTCAATTTTAGGCAAGGTCTGGTGAGCAATGTGTTGAGATTTGTTGGAAAAATGCTGACAGACAGTCCCGTCGACAAGGAACGTGTTTTTATCATATGCTTCTACCTTACTGATGACACAATAGCAGTCTTTGAACCTCCACAGAGGAACTCAGGTATGGTCAACCTGTTTGTATGAATTCAGTTCATAAAAAAAAAACATTTAAATTCTACTGAATGTTTTTATATTGCTCTTGTGATGAAGGTGTGATCGGGGGTAAGTTCTTGGAGAGAGGACGAGTGAAGAAGCCAGGACAGGAGCTGTTTAAAAGTGAGATGTCAGAGTATTTCACCGCTCAGGATTTGTATGTTGGAGCTCATCTGCTTCTGAACAGTCAACCTTTCCTGCTGCTGGATGCTGACGATTTTACATTTAGCTATATGGAGCAGCATGCAGATGAGGTAACACACAAAAATCATATCGTTGCTTCACTTTTCAGCCTGTTTTAATTAATGTTGCTGAACAAAACATCTAACTTTTTGCTAAGTTGTGCCAAGATATATGTCTCTATATAGAATCTCCATTAAAAGTCCTTGACCTATTTTTCTCAATTATTTAGTTCCCCAAGGCCAATATTGGCACCATCATTAGCAAAGTAAAATCCATCAGTGAGGAACAGCAGAAGAAAGTAAAACAGTTTTTCACGATGAGTGACCCAAGCAGCACTGGCTTTCTTCCATATGAGTCATTCAGGTAAGAAGCTGGCCAAAAATGCACAAATAAAAGACACATTACATCTTGTTCCCGCCTGCAACATAATATAAAGATATACCGAGTGAGATTCTGGATCAGTTTCACTGATTCTGAGATTCCATTATGGGCATGATTACTTGCAGAAGTTTAAAGTTTTCTCTAAAGTAATTGGTGCAATAGGCCTGGAGGCAAAACATGTTAAGATTACTTTTGTTTTAAGCCACAAACATTAAGATGACCTTTCAAAAAACAACAAACAGCAGGTTTTGTGCATTTGTGATCCAAATACAGCACCAGCTGTCAGATTTGGAGCACTAAAACCACCAAACAGTGTAAAACTGGTTGATTAATCTATAGAGGACAGTGATAATAACACAGTGATAGAAATTATTAAGAGCAATAATATGTGACAAGTTCAGTTGGTCTAACATGTTTTATAAGCTTTTCACAATGCTAATTGCACTGACCAAACAAACAGAACCAAAATACTATGTGAACACTTTCATTACTACATTACGTTATTACAAAAGCTTTAAGTACAACGCTGGTAAAAAGAAATGCACAAAAAGGCTTGTTTTTGTGATCTAGATGGGTGTTAAAGGGATGTGACATCATGTGAAAACTCTGAACAGAACTGACAGGAAAAATCAAGGACAAGTCATGCCAGGTTAAGCATGGATTATGTTTAGAAATAAGTGAACTGTATAGTTAATACATTACTACTGGGTGTAATCAGTTACAAAGTAACAAGTTGATTTAATTAAATAACTTAGCCACTGAAAAACTACAGTAACGAATTAGGTAATTTAATGAGTTACTTATAGTATAGTAAATACTGAAAATACATTTAGGAGTTCTGTATAAGTCAGTTCAGAAAAGCAAACAATTTGTATTTTTGTTAAATGAATAATTTTGCATAATAATTATATTTTTTAACTAAAGAAGGTTACATTTATCATAAAGCTGCATTCTTAAATGATTTGAGTCAGAAAATAGTTCATGAAAATATATAAATTCAGAAAAGCAGAATAATACATATTCCTATTTTTACAAAAATTACACATTTTTCCTATTCATGTATTTTGCAGAATAATTATATTTTTCGGCTAAAGAAAGCTACATTTAACAGACAATTACACATGCTGAAGAAATAATTAAGATATTAATGAAAATATATGGAGTGTACTATGAAAAAAAGATTTGAAATACTTTTGTTTTTTGTAATTCTGATTAACAAAAGAATGTTATGCTTTTTTCTTAAAATGCTTAAGCATTTCCTGTTTTTATTAAGCGAAAAGGCCACATTTGATTTAAAGTTTATGAATAAGGTTTTATTTTTATTCTCTATGAATTGAGATTAATTTCTTACTGAGTAATTAAATTACTTATCAGACATAGTAATTAATAATGTAATTCAAATACAATTTGAATAATGTAAACAATAGTTGCCAATTAATTACTTTTTTAATTTAACCAACACATCACTGTTTTGTCACAGAAAAACAATTAGTCAAATAAAGAGAGTAAAAGCTGTGGGGTACCTCTTCAGTTTGAGACAGTGATTGAGTAAATGTCTGTGTGGTTTCCAGGACATTGTTGGCAGATTTGGATGTGGAGTTGTCTGAACATGAGATCATGACACTGGGTCGTGTTTATTCAGTGCGGCAGCAGCCAGAGGTGGACGTGGGTCTCATGCTTGCTGTGGCTCAGGATCATCTGAAGAAGAAAAACTTTGAAAAGTTCTCAGAAATGATCCAAGCATTCACACATGAGGACCGGGACAGGTAGAGCTTGATCATTTTCAGTTTCAAATTCTGATCCTTTAAAATAGACTTTTATGGTGATGGAAAAAATATAAGAATCAGCTTAAAACTAAATTTATATGAAAATATTGTCATTAAGAGCAGCAGTTCTCAATAAATAAATACACACATAAATAAAATCACAACTATACAAAACATAGATATTTACATTTATATATAATCTGTATTATATACATATATAATTTTTATCTAAACATAAAATGTTTAATGTTTTCATTTTTTTAAATATATGCATGCATGTGTGTATTTATATATACATAATAAATATGCATAGTACACACACATACATGATGTCTAAACAAACTTTTATTTTGGACGCAATTAATCGAGATTAATTTATCTTTGATCACATTTGTATTAATAAGCAAAACTATTTTTGAATCTATGCTATAAAATGTTTGAATATTTTTTATGTGGTCTAATGTTTTTGAATCCCACTGTATTTAAATATTTCATCTCATGAAATGAAATACTATCTGTGTTCCATTCTATACTTCATCTTCAGTATGACCGCATGCATAAAATCAACACATTTTTGATATAAACATAAACACATAAACATGCCTTCATACAAAACCACGAAAGCATATCGCACGTTCTTCAGGGACACAACTCAAAGTTCTTCAGAAAGTCACACAGTCACCCTTAACAATCACGCAGAGGCAGAATAAGCATCAATCTGCTTTGGATTGAGGGGGTGCGATTAGTTCCAGCGGCTCAACTGAAGCATTGGAAACAGATGAAGACCTGTGGCTTGTTGCAGGCAGGGGAAATAGATGAGGAAGAAAGCCGACAGGTCAACGTGCTTGTCCTGTTTATGTGGCCCTGTGGAAAGTCGACTTATTTTACGATGTTCAATATGTCCGGAAAATAACCAAGCTGGAATGTGTGGATGTCTGTCGTGAACTGCATAGGAAGACTGTAAACTGTGCGACTATTTGTGAATCAGAAATGTTTTCATTTGGTTTATAATGTGGAGACATTTGGGGTCAGTAATACTTTTAAAACATTTATACTTTATGAAAACTTTGATTGAAATAGTTATTAATGATTACTTGTTTTAAATAGCTGTTTCCTTTTTAGCTTTTAATTAATTGAATTATCTTATACAAAAAAGATCATGTGAAACTGAATATTGACTGCTCAAATTCAGTTTTGCTGTTATAGTTGACTGATTTACTGATTTAATGTCACACTTTACAATAAGGTTCATTAGTTAATGTTAGTTAATGCATTTACTAACATGAATAAAAAAGGAACAATACATTTACTACAGCATTTGTTCATGTTAGTTAACATTAGTTAATGAAAATACAGTTGTTCATTGTTAGTTCATGTTAATTCACGGTGCATTAACTAATGTTAACAAGCATGAACTTGGATGTTAATAATGCATTAGTGAATGTTGAATTATGAGTAATAAATGCCGTACAAGTGTTGTTCATGATTAGTTCATGCTTGTTAATGCATTAACTAATGAACCTTATTGTAAAGTGTTACCTTTGTAAAGGTAAGGTTGGTTGTACTCATTCCGGTTTTAATAATTTTTTTTATAGTTTTTTGTATTTTAATATTTCTTCAATGATTTATTGTTTTCTTTTTTTGTTTTAGTTTTAAGTTTAATTGAAAATTAGATATATTTGAGTTTATTTAAATAAAATAAAACAAAAATGATCTTCTAATTAGTTTTTTGTGCTTTAATTTTTTAGTTTAAGTTTATATGAGCTTTAAATATTTTTATAGTTTCACTTTTAATTAACGATTTAATTATAATTATTAGTTTAATGTCAGCTTTAATGTAAGATAAAAAAGGGGAAATATGTCATTTAAAATGAAAGTAAAATGTTTCTAATCATTACAATACATATTTGTTTTAATGGAAAGGTTGTCATTTTGTTTGTATAATAACATTATGTAACGGAGGCCAGATAATGAAGTGCTTTGCAGGTAAACCTCACTCTTCTGACCTCTAAAGAGGCCATGATCTTTGCCATCTCAGCTTGCATCATAAAGGCTGCATCCAGATACTATTGTGATCTTTAGCATCCTTGTTAGTGCAACCGACTCCCATGGGTTGGGTGCAGTTGGAATGGTGCTTTGCACGTGGGGGCTCATCCGGGATGGGAGTGAGGTTTAGGTGAGTGAGTGTAATGGAGGCCAGCTAGCGAAGTGCTATGTAGGTAAACCTCACTCCTCTGATCTAGTGACAGACGCTAGAGGCCATGGTTTTTAGCATTCTTGTTAGAGCAACCAACTCCCATGCAAAGAATCGCTGGTTCGATAAAGCTATAAATTTGTGCATTTACATTAATTTAGTCAGTACTGAAGCCAAATCAGAGGTGGCACTGTGGCTCAGTGGTTAGCACTGTCACCTCACAACAAGAAGGTCGCTGGTTCACATTTCTGTATGGAGTTTGCATGTTCTCCCTGTGTTGGAGTGGGTTTTCTCCAGGTGCTCCGGTTTCCCCCACAGTTCAGACATGCGCTATAGGTGAATTGAATAATCTAAATTGGCTGTAGTGTATGAATGTGTGTGAATGAGTATGAATGGGTTGTGGCTGGAAGGGCATCCACTGCGTAAACATATGCTGGAATAGTTGGTGGTTCATTCGACTGTGGCAACTTCTGAAATAGAGACTCAGGCGAAATAAAATTAATAAACGAATGAAGCCAAATCTGGAGCTAATGTAACAAAATAACTTACAATAGCGGACCAAAATCAATACACCTAAATTTATGTTACAAGAAAATATTAAATACAAATTTAAAAAATAAAAAACAATTTAGTTGTTCATTTTATTTCAAGTAAAACAAAAGTGATTTTATCTTTAGTTAATTTTAATAACCCTGACTCATTTCTCTTTTTGTCTCTTTCTCTCATTTCTCTTCTGCCCACTCATTTGTCTCTGTAGATGTGGCCAGCTCTCATCTAAAGAGGCCCGAATCATCTGTAAGGCTTTTCGACTGCCCCTGTCTGATGACCTGCTAAGAGCCCTTCTGGAGAAGTAGGGTCAACAGAGCACAACCCTCATTCATTATCCGTGAATCAATTCACCACAACGCCTCTAAATCTCCTGCGTCTCTCACGTTCACATCCAGGTTTGCAGGCGAGTCAGAGAAGATTGACTATCATGCTTTTCTATCCGGAATCAACTGGAGAGAAAACCCCGTCCCCGTTGTGCTTCCAGAGGACACTGTAAAGGTGAGCTTGTATGAAGAATGTTATTAAAATAGTACATTTGGTCTAAATATGCATTCATGCATTTGGTAGATGCTTTTAGCTAAGGTGACTTACATTGCTTTGAAGGTACATGTTTCCTCAGTGTTTGCTTTCAATGTGAATTAAACCCAAAACATTCACATAGTTTGCCCCATGCTCTGTTTGAGCTATAGGAAACCCAAATGGTATATTTGTACAATATAAAGGCAAAACATTTATTTTCTAAAATATATTGTACAGATATATTTACATAAATATATTTTCTTTAATATACATTTTTGGCTATTTGTTTTTAATAAAAAAAAATAAAATAAAAAAAAAAAAATATATATATATATATATATTCGGTGCTTAAAAAATTGATTTTGCCTATTTATTTTCTAAGTAGATGTATTAGCACAAGACATTTTTAAATAATGTCTAAAATATCTAAAGCAAGAACCGTACTTAAAAAATAATAGTAAAAATAAAAAATAAGCACTTTATTATTTGTGGACCAAGATTATAGCTACAGTTGAAGTCAAAATTTTTTGTCCTCCTGTGATTTTTGTGTTTTTCTTTTTCAAATATTTCCCAAATTATGTTTAACAAGGATTTTTTTCTTTAGGAGAAAATTTTATTTGTTTTATTTAGGCTATTGAATAAAAGCAGTTTTTTTTAACCATTTTAAGGTCAATATTATTATTTTTTCTGATTGTCTAACAACTCATCATTAAGGGGGGTAATAATTCAAGAGGGCTAATAATAGGGTATATGCGGAAGTATGCTGAAGGACTATTAATTTGTCAGTAACCTGGGTCAAGCTCTTCCAGTGAACTGTATGCCATTACAAAATCAGTGCATTTAAGGTCTGTTTTTTTTAAAAATCAGCAATCTCCACTGTCTGAGTGATATCCGATATAAAGTGGGTCTCGGATTGTACAAGAAGCACTGCATTACATTAGATTTAAACGACTCTCATATGATTTGTTCAGCGATTCATTTGTTACCAAATCCCTTCTTAGCGCGATGCTAAACTGCGCTGATTGTACAGATGGCCAAGTCTGTTGCGATTGGGCAGCTGTGTTCAGTGTAAGACTTACAGCCATAGACTATAAAAGGTGTGAGCCCAATGCAGGAGTGCATTAAAGCAATGCAGTTAAACACCAGCAAATTGCTCTATTCTTAACCATAAGTAATAACAAGACACACATTCAGTATTAATCCACACAGTGGCAAAATCTGAACTATTCTGAAACATTTAAATTTGTAAACAAAGTGGCACCCACCGTGTATTCAACGTGGCTTTAGATGCGATATGTGAATAATACAAGTTAACCAGATACAGTAAAAGCCGCGTGAACTGATTACAAGTTACAAAACTCAATTAAATATATATTTTGCAAGCTAGAAAAAACAAGGAGGCAACCATTTTAATCGCACACAGATGTGCACATCAGTACACAGTTCATGGATCAATTTCTTACTCCATTCCACTTGTGAATGATCCATGAACTGTGCACTGATAAAGTTCCCGTCAAGCTCTGACAAAGTCCCTAACATCAATAGTCTTTTCTGATCCCTCCTTTAACAAACAGCCGACGAATCACCTGTTGCAGGGTAGATTATTGCATTAATCACCAGAACATTCACTCATTAATGTTCACTCATCTTCAGCCATGATCAGTCCTGCACACACCCGCACTCTGCTAGCATTTGAAGGGAAAGGTGCATTCACAATTTATTTTGGTATGCAAGGGAATATGAAATATATTTCATTGAGCCTCTAAGTTACAAAATGCAGTATAATTAGCATGTATTTAAAACCCATTTTGTCCCTCGAAAGAAAGAAAGAAAGAAAGAAAGAAAGAAAGAAAGAAAGAAGGCTATAACCGTATGGGAAACTTTATGTTCTGTCACCAAACACACAGTTTAAGATGTGTTTTGGTGAAACAGCCACATTCACATGACAGTGTTAGTGTCAGGGTCCAGGCCCTGGTCACCTGCGGGCCCCACAGGCTTCAAGCAGCTCCAAGCCTCATCTCAAGTAAATCAGCCTATAGGGAAAAACCCCACTCAACAACTACTCTGAAGTGGAGCTTTTATTACAGCGCAGTAATTTCTCATGCCTCCTTGGAGCCTAAGCAGAACCATCTGCTCACTTTGACTCGCATTGAGGAGACCTCCAGTTCTGCAGAGGCAAGACTCTGCAGGTGAACAAGGGAAAAACATTAACTTATGCTTATCTTCATATTAGCCCAGCTGATTGATCACATTAGGAACTGCAAATTTGTTTAGTATTTTTCCTAAAATGTTGTTTAAATATGCAAATAAGACATTGCTGAATTAATTATGCACTCATTTGTATATATTTCTAGCTAACTAACATTGAAGAGAAAATTAGATTCAAAAAGTTATTTTTAAAGATTTTTTAGGCTCAAAGATTTTTACTAATAGGATTTTTGTAGAAAAATATTTTGCATATAATTAGGCAAAGGGCGACGGGGTGGCGCAGTGGGTAGCACATTCGCCTCACAGCAAGAAGGTCGCTGGGTTAAGCCTTAGCTGGGTCAGTTGGCATTTCTGTGTGGAGTTTGCATGTTCTCCCCACGTGTGTTTCCTCCGGGTGATCCGGTTTCCCCCACAAGTCCAAAGACATGTGGTACAGGTGAAATAGGTTGGCTTAAATTGACCGTAGTGTATGTGTGTGAATGAGTGTGGTTGTTTCCCAGTGATGGGTTGCGGCTGGAAGGGCATCCGCTGTATAAAACATATGCTGGATAAGTTTGTGGTTCATTCCGATGTGGCGACCCCAGATTAATAAAGGGACTAAGCTGAAAAGAAAACGAATGAATGAATAATTAGGCAAAGTATGAACATATCACTCTGTAAAAACCTTAGAATACAGATATGAATAAAACTGGCATTTGGTGGAGGAATCGCTGAAGTGATCTATGGTTAAGCCTTTAAAATATGTATTGAAATTGAAGTTTACAAAACAAAAATTCTAAAGTGCGACTGTAGAAAGAGATTAATTACTTGACTATTTACTTTGAAAAAGTGAGTAATAACACTTTAAATTGACTTAATTAAAAATGACTTAATAATTAAGGCAATTGGTTTGCTGATTTTTTTAAGTAGTTAACTAATTATTTTGTCAAGTGCAAAAAAATGTTTTAGATGTTTTCTTTTCCATTAACCTGCAAAAAAAGCACTTTATGAAATGCCCGCAATCTCAAAACCCCTGCAGTGTCTCGCCATAATTAACCAGCAGGGGGCATGAGCTCTCGATTTGCCCCTATGTCTTCTCCACACTGTAGAAAATGCTGGCTTCCACATAATCGGCTCATTTTAAATAAGTAGTTTTAAAAAACATATGTGACGATTCTTTCTCGACATATCAAATTCTAGTTTTCACTTCTAAGTTATGAGAACTTGTACTTCTATTCAAAATAACTTTTTTTTTCGAGATTATTTTGTGTTCTCTACATTAGAGTAATATTTAACCCGTCTAAAATATTGCTGCGCAATGACTTGCTTCAGATATTTGGGGTTATTTATGGTCAGCTGAAACTATTTTGGTAATTCTAAGTTATCTTCTAATATTGTACCCAGTATTTGAAAAAAAAATATTGATTGTTTAGTTAATTGAAAATGGACTTCTTTCCTATCATTCTCACAAAGCATCATGGGGCTAGCATCATGGATAGTTGTGTTCTGCAATATTTTCCATTTTATCGCAGCGTGGAGGATTAGATAAAGCAATTTGTATCCATGCAGAAGCAAGATTTATCCATGAGAAGCAAAACAGACTGCAATTCTTTGTTTTGCTTTTCTTTCTTTTTTTTTGATTTGCTTGTTCATTTTCTGTAGCTCATTTCACATTGTTTATTGACTGTTAAATTTGCCAGTTTCCAGCCATTTCCTGTAGCCCTCATTGAACCTAAACTGTTATCCCAATGGTGAATTACCTTGCATTTTGTATGCAAAGGCGTACCTTAAAAACACTGTGAAATGATTGATCAGTCCATATAATCGTTCTAGTCTAGTATAGTCATAAAAAAAGCACATAAAGAATTACACTCACCGGCCACTTTATTAGGTACACCTGTCCAACTGCTCGTTACGCAAATTTCGAAGCAGCCAGTCACATGGCTGCAACTCAATGCATTTAGGCATGTAGACATGGTCAAGACAATCTGCTGCAGTTCAAACCAAACATCAGAATGGGGAAGAAAGGGGATTTAAGTGATTTTGAACGTGGCATGGTTGTTGGTGCCAGACAGGCTGGACTGGAGTATTTCAGAAAACTGCTAGAAAGCCAACAATAACTCAAATAACCACTTGTTATAACCGTGGTATGCAGAAGAGCATCTCTGAATGCACAACACTTCGGCAGATGGGCTGCCGACGTTTTGTGCCGACCACACCGGGTGCCACTCCTGTCAGCTAAGAACAGGAAATTAAGGCTACAATTCGCACAGGCTCACTAAAATTGGACAATAGAAGATTGGATAAACATTGCCTGGTCTGATGAGTCTCGATTTCTGCTGCAACATTCGGATGGTAGGATCAGAATTTGCCGTCAAAAACATCCGAGCATGGATCCATTGTATCAATGGTTCAGGCTGGTGGTGGTGGTGTAATGGTGTCGTGGATATTTTCTTGGCACACTTTCGGCCCATCAATGTCAATGCCACAGCCTACCTGATTATTGTTGCTGACCATTTCCATCCTTTTATGACCACAGTGCACCCATCTTCTGATGGCTACTTCCAATAGGATAACGCGCCATGTTATAAAACGTGAATCATCTCAGACTGGTTTCTTAAACATTACAATGAGTTCACTGTACTCAAATGGCCTCCACAGTCACCAAATCTCAATCCAATAGAGCACCTTTTGAATGTGGTGGAACGGGAGATTCGCATCATGGATGTGCAGCCAACAAATCTGCAGCAACTGCGTAATACTATCATGTCAATATGAACCAAAATCTCTGAGGAATATTTCCAGTATTTTGTTGAATCTATGCCACAAAGGATTAAAATATCTAAAGGCAAAAGTGAGTTCAAACTGGTACTAGTAAGGTGTACCTAATAAAGTGGCCGGTGAGTGTATATACTTACTATATGCTACAAATTACAAGGTGACCAGATCATTGTGATTTTTAAATATAAATATGCTTGACAAAATATATTTTTTTTTATAAACAATTTTTACACAATGAAATTGCAGTCGGATTCTTAGTAGTAAAACATGGTA
>CAIGQZ010032409.1:22419540-22433602 GCA_903798205.1 Danio tinwini
TCACCCTCGTTGTTCCAATCCCTTAAGATTTTCGTTCATCTTTGGTACGCAAGTTAAGATATTTTAGATGAAAACCGAGAGTTCCCTTATCCCCCATATCCAGCAAAAGTGCTGAGATGTTCAAAGTCCTGAAAAAGAGCCAAAAACTGTCAAAGCATGCCATTTTTGGTGCCTTTTCTGGGACTGTCACTGTCTACAGAGGACGAGGGACCCTTTAGATTTCATTTAAAATATCTTAATTTGTGTTTGGAAGATGAACAAAGGTCTGAGGGGATTGGAACAACACAAGGGTGAATAATTAATAACAGAATGTTAATTTTTGGGTGAACAACCCCTTTAAAAGGCGCTTAATTGAACAACTAATGCCAATAAAACTTGTATGTTAGTCATTATTTGCTGTTGTTTATTAAATATTCTACATTTATTTCATGTGTTTATGAAAAGTCTTTTTTTTAAATCATTTCTCAATATCATGGAAACAGCTGGATAAAGTTGGTAAAATCTGACAATAGGATATTTTTAAGCCACAAACCCTTAATTCGCTTTCGGATGAAGTCCATATCTTGAATTTTTTTTCCTTCTAGTGCCAATAGTTGCAGTAATTTAATTTCAACTGCCTTCTCCACCGTGATGTTTAAAGGACATTTTCTGGCCACAGAAGGACAAACTTTGGGAAAAACATTGGATTCTTTCCATCTCGGAGATGTGAAATAGTAATTATGCGCTCATTGGGAACTCATAATTGCACATCTGTTTTTTATTTTATATCCCAAGAATCTAGTTATGTGCTTTGCATTTGACTGGAATTTCTTCGTATTTAACAATTTCAAAACCTGTGCTAAAGTATAAAGATGTGATTTAAAGACAGCTATCAAAGTCTCTCCCTTTGTAGTTGTTCTTGAGGTACAGAAAATATTTTTCCCATTTTCTTCCAACATATAACTACATACTTCAAAATAGCTTCCAGCTGAATTGAGTTACACCTCCCAAGTCTCGCTGAAGACAGCAGAGAAACCCAGCAGACCAATTGTTTTTAAGTAAACTAACTCTGCTAACAGTTTTATAACCTGGACCTCGTAAAAGAGGGCCAGACTTTTGGTCAGTCCTCTGATTTCGCTGGAATCCCCATTTGCTTGCTGGTGTGGCAGCTGGGGGCGAGTATGTGTGTGTCCCTAAGGTGATATACGACTGCTGTGTCACGTTTCACATCTGACAACCATCCCAAGATGTACATCATCTATCCTTTTCCCTTTTCCATGTGATTCCTCAATAAAACAGGGGGTGTGAATGTCGAAGCGAAGGGGAGGGGAGATGAGAGGGAGGGGAAGAGTCAGAGCTCACACACAATCGGCATGCGTGAGAGAGAGAGAGTAAAAGGGAAACAGAAAAAGGGAAGAGAGCAAGTGGATGGGGGAGAGATCTAAAGGCAATTGTTGCTTAAGAAATTTCATTTCTGTCCTAGAGGAGCCAGCTGGGATTGGATATTGCAGGTTAAACGGAACCAGGCAGAAGGTAAGACCACCAGCGTTATAAAGGTGACTGGGCCATTAAAGTTACTTTTTACCAGCTGCAAGGTTATCACTATACATTTGCATTGTACTGTTTGTCTTGTTTCAGCTGCACATGTATATATACTAAATATGAAAACTCAATAATATACATGTAGACAGAAGGAAATTCCTTCATCCTACAAAGATTTCTTTAAAAATCTAAATTGTTTCTTTGCTAGAATTGGCAATCAAAATATGCTCATCGATCTACCTCACAATGCAAGAGTCCAGTTTGACCTGATGCTGCTTAGTTGAGCGCATGTGCATATTTTTAACACGAACAACACATACATAGGGATTTTGCTCCAAGTGACTCATAGCTGAGGTAAAATTATATATGAGGAGGCTGTGGAAGGTTGGTTGCTAAGGTAAGCCTTCAGCTGCTGGGACTGAATACTCAATTCAATGCTAAGCCAGAGGTCGTTAGATGTGCTCCTAGAATGAGAAATCATAAATAATATGAGGACGAGGTGAACAAGAACATACTGCTCCCTAGATGTTATGGCAATGTCAAGCAGCCTGTGTGCAGCTCACTCATAATTGATACTACGTAATAGTCCTTTTGACGACTCCACATGCTCCTTACAAAGAAATCAAGCATTAAAGCCTGAGGTATTTTCAGAAGATGACGACAGTCGTCAATTTGCACATCACATTCAAGCTGGAAGGTTAACAGGACAACATAACAGGGTCTCTAATTAATTTAACTGGAAACCCCGCCATGGCTTTACTGTGTGCAGACCCTTTCATCCTTTAGCATTCCAACCAGACCGGCGCTTTTCTGAGAAGCTAAATGTAAAGCTAACATTAGTTTAGCATTGGCTCACATGGTGCCCCGGCTATTGGCAACAAGCTACGTTCAAATCCGCTGTTTGTCTTATCTTTATCACTGGGGATATATTTAGTGTAGGGTTTAGCTGTGGAGACGCGGGTTACTGGCGTCGGTGTGTTGTGGCAGTGCCCCTGGCATGCTGCTTGGGTTGCAGATGGGCATGGGAGGAGGGTGCAGGGTGATCCCTGCAGGAATCTGCCCTTTGGTTTATTAAAAGCCAGTCAAACAATAGGGTGCTAAACAAGCAGAAAACAGTGACGTAACCCCATCACCGGAGGATAGGGTTTGGGCATGTCAATGTGACTGAGAAGACAATTCTGCTTATTGGCAAATACTAGGTGACCACACAGCTCACTCAACAACTGTAGACTCAGCTGCTGTCAGACAATTCTGATATCCTTATTAAAGTACTCCAGCAATCAAACAACATCTGAGGAATTCAAATGTAATTCACCTTACCTTTTCTCTGTAACTGACTATGTTTACATGGACATCAGTAATCAAATGATTTGCCTTTATCTGAATAAGACAATAATATGATTATTGAATGTTCCTTTTATGATCCCACGTCACATGTTAAAGCGCATAATTCGATTAACATCATTGCATCACTGTGCTATCCACGTCTCATTTTTAATTTGTCGACTTTAATCATGCAAGCCCCCATGTGACGAATGAGGGGGGCAGCATTCCGTGATTTGTGTGTCTTTGGTCCTTCACTGACTCGGTAGGTGAAGAGAATAGTGTCAAACGACCGTGTATGAATAGACTATCCTGTCACAAAATGCGGCAAAAATGCTATAGGATGGTAATACTTTAATTTCGGTGTTTACCTGTATGTACTGCACTTCAATAATACGACTAAAATTGGCATACTCCACGTCTTAATTAGATTTTTGTTTAGTTCGATTATGACTTTTGTCAGATTAAGGTCATCAAAAATCGCTGTTTACATGGTAGACTCTTAATCAGAGTATTGTCTTAATCGCATTAAAATCGTATTATTGGTGTCCATCTAAATGTATTCACTGGCAATTCAGTTTTTTAATATACATTGTTTTTACAACAAAAAAATCCTATGGCATTTGATATGGCATCCTATCAAATTTTCTAGCAATTTCTGAGAGTTTTTTTTTTTTTGGTTGAGTGTGGGTAATTGACTGTTTCAGCTAATTGCATTGCTACACCAGTAGGTGGGAACCTTTCAGTGAGTACCTGAGTCATTTACACAACCTATTTGTTTAAAAGCTGATTAAATAATTAATCTGCTATATACCACTTCCCTACTGTAAGAGACATAAATTAAAAAATGATTAAAATATATCCACAAACTGCTCCAATTCATAAACAAAATGCATGTGTTAATGTGTTTAGTCTACGTGTACATTTAGTAATCTTTCCCCATTTTTTTGTACTGGTTTGGTCTGCTAATCACTGGACTGGTTTAAGTTATTGTTAATGGGGTCCCTTTGGTGAGAATTAAAAGTGAAAGGAAGGACAGAGTAACAGAGTTTATTGACTGAAGTCTTCTGTTTATTGTAAACAATTGAGCATAAACCTTAGTCAATTATTTGTATGACTGATTCTAAAGATTATTGATATACACCTACTATATAGTAGTATGTGAAAAGAGCAGTGTTCAAACTCATGGTAGTAAAACTGTAGGCAATAAGTATTTAGATGGCCTACCACTACACTCTCAGAAATAAAGGTATGCGAGCTCTCACTGGGGTGGTACCTTTTCATAAGGTACACATTTGTACTTAAAGGGTCCATATTGGTACCTCAAACGTATATATATTAGCATCTAAAAAATTAAGAGGAACACTTTTGTACTTTTTAGGTACTAATATGTATCCTTGAGGTATTAATATGGATCTTTAAGGTACAAATTTGTACCTTTTAAAAATGTACCACCCCAGTGACAGCTCGTGTTCCTTTATTTCTGAGAGTGTATATATGCAAAAGGAGAGGAGTTTTGTATGTGAAAACTAGAGGTCTACTTATGTTTTGGTCAATAATTGGTTTTGGCAGATAAAATAATTTTTCCAAACTAACAGCCACTGGCCAATTGTGGAAAAATAGCCAGTGATCAGGGCGATTATATTTTGTCAATCAAACAAGGGTGGGAAAACATATTGAATTTGTTCTGTCTGAAAAAAAAAACACTTCTTATTTTGAATTAAATTTGAATTATGTGACAATAACAAAAAAACTTACAGTTTTTAACTTCTGCATAGATAATATTTTAATACAGCTAATATGATTATTCAAAAGCTGACAGGGCAAGGTATATGACAGGTTTGTCAAAGCATAAGTGGAATTCAATCAATGTTATCCATTTAATAACATTTAAAAAGGTAAGACATTACATAATGTAATCTTTAGAGTTTAGTTTATGTTAATTTGAGCAATGGGTTTCAATTTAATGATCAAATTAATCATGCACCACAGATTAGTTTTTGCAGCTTTATTTAAAAATAAAAACGCATAAAATTTGCACAAAAAAAGAAAAATTGCAAAAATACTTGTATGCAACCTAATTTGTGTTTGTTTATGTGCTGCACCTGTGTATTTCATTTGTGTACTCAGTATATCACTCACAAATTTTAAACTCCCATCGACATGTTCTGCTCTACTGGGTCTAAAATGTATTTACTCAATATGTACATCTTGTTCAGTGAACTCCTGCTTAAAGGCAATATCACTGTTGCACAATATTATTACTTAATCACTGTGATCTACTATGAATGTTCTTCTTTTATGATTAGTTTCTCATCATAGTTGTTGTTTCAAGGCAAGGCAAGGATTATCTAAAGAAACTGAGCTCTAGCTTCCAATATGGCATTTCTAAACAGCAATGCTGAGTAAACTGTAACTAATAATGTGGATTCAATTGTCTCAATTCACATAATCCAAGCCCTTAGGTGGTTTTGAGTGGAAAATCCTCCTTAAAATGACAGTCTGTGTTTTATCTTAAGCAGAAAGAGCAGTAAGGGTTAGAAAATGAGACAGTCTAAGATACCAAGAGTCTACCCGTGATCCCCTGAGATCTTTCACTGTCTGCAAAAAAAAGAAAAAAAAACTAAATAGTGTACCCTATCTAAATCAAATAGTCCACGGTTTTGAACTGTATCATAGCACAGAGGCCTTGGTGAGGTGAGAAGCAACACTGAATAGTGTACAACAACTCCTGCCATACGGCCCCTAACCTGTGGCTGCTTTTGAATGTCAGGAATTTCACAGTCCTAATGCTGCAGACGACGAGGCCCCTCTGCAGCCTTGACGCGGCCTGAGAGGATCAGCCATGATCAAAAGATCCATACTCTATTTCCACAACCACCAGGGCCGCGCCTAGGGACAGTTCATTCCAGGGGTCCGATCCCTAAGTGGCATTATAGCTGCTGACGGGACACCCATTTAAGACAGAGTCCCTAGGCGAGCAGTCTGTGCCTGGAAGTTCAGCAAAACTGGGGTCTGGCATGTCTCACCCAGTCTTGGCTCATACCTTCCTCTTAATTTTGTTTATTGTTTTTTTTTCTCCCTGTGGGATAAAATCTGGCAGTTGCTGAATATGAACAAATGCCCTGTTTTGCATCTTGCAACTTGGAAATATTACAGGGATAGTCCACCCCAAAATATTTGCTCACCATCATGTCATTCAAATGCCTTTTTTCTTATGTGGAACACAAAAGAGGATGTTTTGAAAAAACATTTTAGTGGTCTACATCCAAACCTCAGTGACTTTTTTTTCCACTTTTGCAAATCCTTTACTGTAGGTTTAAAGGGATACGAGTGTAAGCAAAGGATTTTTTATGCAAAGACGGTTCACTTGTGGAAATATTGGGGTTTCTCCAATGCTTCCAAGTCACACACAGATAATTAAAAAAGCCAATGCTCTGTTGTATTTTCAATGCATCCATGCAGCTGCCATTTAATGCTCTAGTTCCCATAGAGCTGAGATTAACACTGAGAAAGTCTAAAACTGTTTCCTTAAGGGATGTGAGCATCACAGAATGATATGATATTGAAGCTGATTTGAAATAGAGCTTATTAAGAGACCAGGTCAAATGTATTACCCATTCTCTTATTTGCCATTAATATATTTTCAGTAAAATTTTTATTCATGTTGTCATTTATAAACTACTGATACGGCATCTTTATAATTACCAATAAAATAATGTTGTTTAGAGTATTTACGTGCGGAAAATGACAATATGACAGAATAAAATTAAGTATTCCATGTTTTTATGATTTAAATGTCCAATTAGTGTCAATATATGTAA
The DNA here is from genome assembly GCA_903798205.1 of Danio tinwini. Taxonomy (NCBI): domain Eukaryota; kingdom Metazoa; phylum Chordata; class Actinopteri; order Cypriniformes; family Danionidae; genus Danio; species Danio tinwini. Next base: position 22,426,209 of record CAIGQZ010032409.1, read on the forward strand.
AATATGCATTTTCAATATTTAAATCCAGGAAACATGGAATATTTAAAATTGATTTACCTTTATTCTGTGCAAGTAATGCAGTTTTATTGGTTTCTAGGGCTGTATGCTAGTGAAATATTTTGTGAATTTTTGAGATTTCTGGATTTCCCCATTTAAGTAAATCTAAGCTGTTCTTTCATCAAATTGAACAAGTGGGTTTTAAGAAGAGATTTAAAAACAGTAATGGAAGAGGCTTGTCTAATATACAAATGGAGCCCATTCCACAATTTAGGTGGGGCCACTGCAAAAGCCCAATGCTTTCTGAGCTTTCGACTGGTCCTGGGTACACCCAGGAAGAGCTGGTCACCCGATCTGAGCGAACGAGAAGGTGTGTATAGAAACCAAAAAGCTCAGAGAGGTAAAGAGGTGCAGCACCATTCAGACACTTAAAAAATAAAAGTAACTTAATGTGAATCCTGAAATGCACAAGCAGCCAGTGAAGAGAAGATAAAGCCAGGGTGATGTGCTTGTATTTGCATGTGCCAGTTAAAAGACGTGCAGCTGCATTTTGAACGGGTTGCAGTCAAGAAATAGAGGACTGACTCACCCCAAAATAAAGTGCATTACAGTAGTCCAGGCGGGTGGTTACAAAGGCATGGATAACTGTTTCAAAGTGCTTGCGTGATAAAATGTGCTTAATTTTGGCCAGTTGCTGCAACAATGCAAATACATCACAGAGTTGACTGTCTTTGGTCAATTATGACAGAATTTAAATTTCTTAATTTTTAGAATGACTTATACTGCCAAGGCAAAATATCTGGGACAAACACTTAAGCTCTGACACCTCAAAAAAATGTCCATGCAGAGAAAAACAAGCTCGCGTCTCTGTCTTCAATTGTACTGTGAAAACTAATTAAAGGAAACATTCGAGTACAGCTTGCATAAGATAGTCGTTCAGGTCAGATTCCAGCATGTCAAAGCTAATTTTCCAAGTCTATAAACTCAAAAATGTTGGTTTATAAAGTGAAAAAGGATATATGAAGCCAGAGAGAGAAACAATTTGTCTGGTCAGAGGTGGACAGATGTGGTGGACGCCATCTCTGATGGAGGGGATTGTAAGTCCTTCTGCTGTTTGTAGACACAGTGGGCTTTATAAATCTACAGCAGAAGCAGGTGTGGTGGTCGACATTACCTTACATTGAATTCTATGGAGAAATACACCCACAACTGTCCCTACAGCACTTAAATGATGAAGCTGCCATGAATGTTTGCGCCATGAGATCACCGTTTCATTGTTTATGAACCAAATTGGATCTGTAGTTATCTTTTGAGCTGGGGTGTCCACACTGCATTGTTGAGGTCCATTACAGATCAGTGCGGCAGACGCTTTCAACCAGGTTTGAATGTCAACAGTCATGTCTGGGCATGATGATGATGATAAAGATGGCGGCTGGAATGCCCGATATTAAATAAATGATGAGGAGAGCGCGTCCTGTGTCCGAAGCATCGGAGTTAAGAACAGACTGTGATGTGTGCTTGTGTAAACCCAGCAACACATGCTCTCCGGCGCAGTTAAACATTTCAGGGAGTATTTATTTAAACAGGCAAATTGATACCTAAAATCCTTGCACAAGGAATGCTAAAGTTAAATGAGTCGCTCCGCTAAGAAAAACACAAAGAAAGAGTTTTAAATTAGCCTGATGTGTTTGCGATTTCAGAGCAATTGCAGTTTTGAAATTTATAAAAAATGGAAAAGATTTATACATAATGCAGGGCATTGTTTTAGTAAATGATAATTTCCTCTCTGTCTGATCCAGGTCTGCGGAGTTTGTTACCTTTAGGGTTCTGCTTCTCCTTCTTTTCCTCATTACAGCAAACCTTTTAGCCATTGTGGCTCACTGATTTTAACTGCCGCACACGAAACACTGTCATGAGGACTGTAAAGCTCTAAGCTCATGAAAAAATGAGTACATATATATAAATATATATACCTAAGTTGGCAGTTGTTTTGCTGTCATGAGAAAACTTGAACGGAGACTTATTTCTCTCTATGAAAAATTCATTTCTGGGGAAATTCACTCCAGGCTGTTTATTAATATATTAGGTTTCTTCGCCGTGTAATAAAAACACCATGTTTTTTCAGTGTTGGGATTGTTAGAATAACAGTACAGAGGTCTGCCAGCACTCCTCATACATCACAGCCCACTTATTCCTGGCTGGAGACATGGCAGCAATCACCTTAACCAGCTGGCAGAGGCACAACAGACGTCTGTCTCGGGTCATCTGTCACTGCCGGGTTCTCACGCGGACAAACTCCCACTCTCTCTGCCTTTGCACCTCACCTTACCTGCCCAGTCTTTTTGCTAACAACTTAAACAGCTCCTCTAACTGGGCGAAACATTACCTGATACAGCGCTCTCAGGTGGGTGTCTTTTCTGCAACTTGCATCCTGCACTAACTGTGCTTCGTTTCTTCCCCCACAGACACATCCAGACCACTCAAGGCGATGGCTGAGTTTAACGAGTACGCTCAGATTCAGCTCACATATGTGGCATCAATAACACAGCAGAGACCTCTTCATTGTCTTCTGTAGAAGACGGTCAAGCTTCCTGTCGTTTTACCTGCGGACACTATGAGGAACTCGGTCACTTTGAGCCAGCCGGGGATTCTACTTCTTCTGGTCACATGTCCTCTGCTAACTATTCTGCAGGGCGTCACCTGTAAGGCAGAGAGTGGACACTTAGGGGACAATGATCCTGACAGGTGTATGAGACACCACTTTGTTGAGACCATCACACATCCTATCTACAAGTGCAATTCAAAGGTAAGCACACACGTTGGAGACTCTTATTGTATTTGTGCCTTATAAAATAATATGTAAGGCAGCTAGGTGGCTCAGTGGTTAGCACTGTCACCTCACAGCAACAAGGTTGCTGGTTCAAGTCCTGGCTGGACCAGTTGGCGTTTCTGTGTGGATTTTGCATGTTCGTGTGGGTTTCCTCTGGGTGCTCTGGTTTCCCCCACAGCCCAAAGACATATGCTATAGGTGAATTGGATGAACTAAATTGGCCATAGCTAAGCTGATGGAAAATGAATGAAGAAATGAAAATAATATGTATGTGTGCACGCATGTTTATATATACATTTAAAAAGACCATTTTAAAATGAAATATCAGCATCAGTTTTACTCAAACCCCTAAACTATAGGTCATAAATGTGTGTTATTGTTAATAGTGCATATATACACTGTAGAAAATGCTGGGTTGCACACAATCATTTTTTGTTGGGAGAACATAAAGGAATTAAGTTAACTTATTCATTCATTCATTTTCTTTTCGGCTTAGTCCCTTTATTAATCTGGGGTCGCCACAGCGGAATGAACCACCAGCTTATCCAGCATATGTTTTGCGTAGCAAATGCCCTTCCAGCTGCAACCCATCCCTGGGAAATATCCACACACACACTCATTCACACACATACACTACAGACAATTTAGCTTACCCAATTCACCTATAGCGCATGTCTTTGGACTGTGGGGGAAACTGGAGCACCCGGAGAAAACCCACGCGAACGCGGGGAGAACATGCAAACTCCACACAGAAATGCCAACTGACCCAGCTGAGGGTCGAACCAGCGACCTTCTTGCTGTGAGGCGACAGCATTACCTACGGTTTCCTCACTGCGTCGCCAAGTTAACTTATTAGCTTTACAAATATAAGTGGATTGGACATGAAACAATTAAGTTGTTCCCAAATAAACTCAAGAACTGTGTTGTTTCAGTTTGTTTTATATATGTAGATTAAACAAACAGCAAAAGTTATTTTTCGAGTGTTAATATATCTTCATTTACACTGTCAAGATAACATCCAGCCAGTGAACATATTTCTGTTACTCTCATGAACATAAATAATACATTGCCCTAACAGCTTCCAGTTCATTTCGATAGCATTTCTGATAACAAAAACTGAACAATACCTCTAACAATGACGCAGTGTGGAAGTCATGTAAGCGTGATTCAAACCGCTAACACACCATCAAATATGAGGTTGTAAATCTTTTTGACTGACTTAATAAAAAGAATGGCTGACTCGGTCCAAAAAAAAGCATTGGAATCATAAAGACTCATTTGTTCATGGACAGCTAATGTTGTGATTGTTTTTGCAAGTAGGGTAGATGTACTTTGTACAGTGAAAACTATTACAAATAATTGTTAGCATTTGCATAAAAAGCAAAACTTAAATCTAATCAAAATATAAAAAAAACTAAAACTTTAAATTGTATATGTAGCCTTGGAAGCTAAATGAAATTAGTTGTACTTAGTAGTCAAAATTCCTTAAACTGAACAGCAAAGGTACTAATATATAATAAACTGAATATAAAAATAAAAGCCAATTCAAAACATTTATAAATAGTATATAGATTAACATAATACTATAGCATATACCAATTTAAAGTGATATTTGATGACACCACATATATGGACTGTCAATGACAACTTGCCAAAAGTTCTTGTGGCCTTTTTATTATTATTATATTTAAGCCGTATAAGCATCCAAGTGAAAGTCACTTAAAAAGCAAGCTCCCATGTTGCTTATTGAATTACAAAAATGGTCTGGGAGGTCAGATCCTCTTGTAAGACAATACACACTCTACACCCACAACTTTCCTGCTAACAAGCTGCCTAAAAATGAATCAAGTCTCCAGATGCTTTAAAAGATTTTACATTTAAACACTTACCAGAGGGAGCCGGCTCATAATTAGCACCCAAGGCTAAGAGGAAGGCTTGTTTTCATTTATTGAGTCAGATAGCATGGCTGCCTTGTCTAATGACCTCTACCTTTAGTTACATTGACACCTTGGCAAGGAACGCTGCAAACAGCCTGCCTGTGCGGCCCAAAGCCTCGCCAGAAATAAGCACTCATGGGGTGCATAAAATGTCTGGAGGTGGCACAGTTCCAGGGCTCCACACAGTGCTGTGCCTGAGTCATTTTTTACTTATCGGAACAATAGAGTGCCTCAGATACAACCTCTCAAAATAAAGCCATCGATAATAAACACTGTGGGATGAGTTCCAGATGCTCTTATTCACCTGTACCAATTAAAAGGACAGCCTCTCATCGTCTGTATATGGTGAATGGAGTTTCTCATGCTCCCTCTCGTACAAACCCAGCTGGGCTGTGTCAACAAACATCCAACTTACAATAAACCAAAGATGAGCTAGCCAGCCACCTGTGCCGGAGCTAAAAATCTTCATTCTGCAAGCTTTACACACGCTGTACTTTCTAATTACAATACAAACATCCCAGTAGAAAATGAAAAATGTGGTCAGTTAACGATTCATTCACTAACCCAAGTAAGAATGTTAAATCTGTCTGAAGTAATTATGACAGATTATGAGTAGTTGATTGTTACAGTTGCTTCCAACAAGTCATTATATTTATAGGGTTGGGCAGAAGTACTGATATTCCAATTAATTGTAATCTTCATTTGGACAATCATTATACAGATTGTTAAAATGCCAAGAACCATTCTTTATTTTGTCTGCACTGTTTTCAGTGGCTCACTTCTGTGCCTTTATTAAGGAAAAAAAAAGATTTTTTCCATCCATCACTCTTAAAAATAAAGATTCTTCATTGACATTTAGTTCGGTATAGAACCTTTAGCATCCAAATCCTTTATAGTGGACAAAGGCTTCACTAAAATTGGTTCTTTTATGGTATCGCTTCAAAACCTACGTATGGAGCCCTTATTTTTAGTGTTTTTAATCCGTTCAAATTTAATTTATAAAACATAAAAATTCCTAAAACACATGATACCAACATACTTGAATTTGGAATTGTCGCGATCACCAGCAATCTTCTCCCCATAGATTGCTGGTTAACATGCCCAAACACTATGGACTACAAATCTGCCATATAATGGACTACATCTCCACACATGCACTCCACTCTCACACACGTTACTCATCTCCACTGATTCCACACACATCACCGGAGGCTTGTCAAAGACTGAATACACACAGTACATAAGCAGCACATACACTCACTCCAGGGCCGATTCATATCATTTAATTTAGGATTTATTTTATATATATATAAATGTGTCTATAAATAAATATATTAATAGTAAATCCATGTAGAATTCCTTATTAATCCCTCAGGATAACCAACGATGTTGCGCTTTATACTCCAACTCAGTAGGTGGCGGAAAATGCACCTTAAAGTTGGTTTGCCAACCGCCAAATAAAACCTCAGAAGAAGAAGAACTCCAGGGCAGAGTCTTGTTATCTGTTTCCAGTTACATTTCTAAGCGTTTCCTTTGTTTTGTTTTTGCCCCTCACCTTGATTGTCTGTTTCTCCCTGTCTGCTGCCAGCCTTGTGACTATCTGCTTGTTATATTTACCACGACTCTGGATTGCCTTCATACATCTGTTTGCTCCTGTATTGATCATTGCCTGCCTGACCATCCCTTTAATAAATCCTGCATTTGGATCCGCATCCTATTGTCAGTATCACTCCTTGGTTACAGAAGACTCGGCCAAACATGGATCCAGCAGGAAGTCTTGTCAGACTAAGGCAAGGTATGAATTTCCTCGAGGACCATATAATTTATTTTCTGGACATTGCCAATGATACCACTCTTCTGTACTGTATACTTATTGATTTTTTCTATAATAAACTAAATGAACCACTGAAATCCACCCTCATCTGTTATGGTCCTCGAGGGTCTTTCCAGCAAGCTCTAGATTTGGCTTTACGAGCCATTGATTCAACCTTCACCGTAGGCGAGGTGGAGGAGACCCCTAAATGTTTTTTTGGGGGGGGGGGGGGGGGCAATAGACAGCAAGACCCGCCGGCAACGGGGCTTGCTGTTCCCTCCATTAATACCATTATGCTGGCATCACCCATACTCCTGTCTCCAGTTGATCAGTCCTCCAGCTCACAAGATGGCTGTCTCCAGTTTTCCAGCTCACAAAATGGCTGCCTCCAGTTCCCCAACTCATTAGATGGCCGCCTTCAGTCCTCATGTTCACAAGATGGCCACCTCCAGTCCCCCAGCTCACAAGATGGCCGCCTTCAGTCCTTTAGATCACAAAATGGCCGCTTCCAGTTTTCCAGCTCACAAAATGGCTGTCACCAGCCCTCCAGCTCACACATGGGTAAGCGCCAATCTGCCATCAGCTCACAAGATGGCTTCCTGTTACGAGTCTGTTCCTGCCGTAGTTCCTGTCCAAGTTCCTGTTTCTGAAATGCCATCATCTGAACCACCAGAATGGCCACCACCACCTGAGTTGCCAGAGCTACTGCCACCACCAGAGCTGTTACTGCCAGAGCTGCCACCGCCACCTCCAGAGCTGCCAGATCCTCAGTCACTGCCAGAGCTGCCAGATCTTTAGTCACTGCCAGAGCTGCCAG
>CAIGQZ010032409.1:22433702-22479580 GCA_903798205.1 Danio tinwini
CCTCCAGAGTTGCCAGATCCTCAGTCCCTGCCTGACCCTCCAGAGTTGCCAGATCCTCAGTCCCTGCCTGACCCTCCAGAGTTGCCAGATCCTCAGTCCCTGCCTGACCCTCCAGAGTTGCCAGATCCTCAGTCCCTGCCTGATCCTCCAGAGTTGCCAGATCCTCCACCGCCACTGCTGCCAGAGCCACTGGTGCCATGGCCGCCGCCTGAGCTTCCTGAATGGCCCCCACCTGAGCTTTCTGAATGGCCGCCGCCTGAGCTTCCTGAATGGCTACCTCCGCCACCTGAGTTTCCTGAATGGCAGTCGCCTGAGCTTCCTGAATGGCAGCCGCTTGAGCTTTCTGAATGGCTGCCAGAGCCGTGTGACTTGCCAGAACCTAAGCCTCCTGAACCACTGGGGTTTAAAGAACTGCCAGTGCCTCCTGAACCCAGGCCTCCTGACCTACTGGAGTTAAATGAACTGCCAGTGTCTCCCGAACCCAAGCCTCCTGACCCACTAGGGTTATATGAACTGCCAGTGTTCCTTGAACCTAAGCCTCCTGACTTACTGGAGTTAAAGGAACTGACAGTGTCTCATTAACCTTAGCCTCCTGACCCACTGTGGGTGTATGACCCGCTGATATCAGCTGAACGAAAGCCTCCAGACCCTACACAGCCCCATGCTTCAGGCCCTCAGCAGCTTCACTCTCCAGGCCTTCCGCAACTCCACGCTCCAGGCCCTCTGCAGCTCCACACTTCAGGCCCTCTGTAGCTCCACGCTCCAGGCCCTCAGCAGCTTCACTCTTCAGGCCTCACGCAGCTTCAGCTCCACGCTCCAGGCCCTCTGCAGCTCCGCTCTTTAGGTCTTTCGCAGCTCTACGCTCCAGGCCCTCCTCAACTCCATGCCCCAGGTACACCTTCGCAGCATATTCCTGGCATTCCATCCCTCCCCCTGTTCCGCCTCTGCTCCACCTCCCGCCTGAACTATGGTAGGAGTGTCTGGAAGCATCTTCTTCCCATAGATCGCTGGTTAACATGCCCAAACACTATGGACTACAAATCTGCCATATAATGGACTACATCTCCACACATGCACTCCACTCTCACACACGTTACTCATCTCCACTGATTGCACACACACCACCGGAGGCTTGTCAAAGACTGATTACACACAGTACATAAGCAGCACACACACTCACTCCAGGGCAGAGTCTTGTTATCTGTTTCCAGTTACATTTCTAAGTGTTTCCTTTGTTTTGTTTTTGCCGTGTTTTTGACCCTCGCCTTGATTGTCTGTTTCTCTCTGTCTGCTGCCAGCCTTGCGACTATCTGCTTGTTATATTTACCACGACTCTGGATTGCCTTCATACATCTGTTTGCTCCTGTATTGATCATTGCCTGCCTGACCATCCCTTTAATAAATCCTGCATTTGGATCCGCATCCTGTTGTCAGTATCACTCCTTGGTTTCAGGAATATTATTGTAATGCAGATAAATATACATTATATGAAAAATAGGTCCTGGCTTTTTTTTTTGTAAGTTAGAAAGTACCATTTGTAATTTACAGAAATGTCTTAGGTATTTTCTTGATATGGAAATAAAATAGACATATACATGTCCACATTTATCAAAATATATTCAAACTGACCCAAAATGAAAGCTTTTATATTGGAAAGTCTGTATCGATACCCAATCCTGCTTATTAAATGCAAGTACAATATTTTATTCACATTTATCAATGGTTCCATGAAGAAGCTTTTACATTGATGAAACGTGAAAAAAAACACGACACAACTTTTTAAAACTATAACACAAAACAGTTAAGGACCACAAATATTCTTTTAATGGGATCAACATACTTTTGGAGCCTTTATTTTTAGGAGTGCATAAGGCCAAACCTATTTGCATCAAACAACTAACCCAATGGTAAAAATATTTTCTGTCCCAAAAACAGAATCTGATTGACAGACCCCAGCATGTACACAAGCCTATTGTCTAAAAGCAGCACAATGGATTAAGCTTAACTCAGTCACCTTTAAAGAAGCTTATTACACATTGCATAAGTTATGAGGATGGCTGCTGCTTCCATGCAAATTTCAGCAGTGCTACACAATAGGATCCACCTGCGCAGTCACTCTGAGATAAATATAGAGGGGAAGAAGAGCTTACATCTGCTGCCCAGCTTTTGTCGCCTTGCCATGTTTCCTTGGATATCCATCTTCTGTGGACCACACACCTCCACTGCACCTCCCTCTGAAATCCCCATCTATCCTTTGATTGCTTTACGAACATGGCTATATGCCTACAGTTTCAGGTGACATTAAATAATGACATCAGCTAAAAGCAGCAAGCAAATCCCGCTTCATTCATGGATGTCAGACTATGAGTGATGCATATCGGGTGCTTTTTGGCATCAGGCAGGCTAGTGTTCTTTATAATGGGGGTGACACTCCGCTAACACTATGCAGCTGAAAGACAACATGACATAGGAGTCCATTTATGGAGTGTTCAGGAATGTGGCGGCCCGTGGTCTGGCCAGCACCTCATATTCCGAATCAGTAGATCATTGAACTGGGTCACGTTTGTGTCTATCACTGCAGATGAGCATCACTCATTAACCTTTAATTACAAGAGACCTCTTATGTAGGACAGAGCTTCTCAAAGGGGGATATTTTTTTGAAGAGAGAATCTCTCTTTATCTACCAGTGAACTCCAGCGATGTACCCAGGTGGATCACTGACCCCCATAAATCGGCCCCGCAAAGTGCAAAGCCTTTCATCTGTCACACAACAATCCCAACAAAGCAGATGAGGCAAATTTGTGAGATTGAGGTATTTGGGGGAGTCAAGTAGCTTGAACATCCAGGTCTGGGAGAGATCAACCACACTCCCATCACTACGCAGGTGCAAGGTCAAAGTGAGAGAGTACACAAGCTTTCTTTGTTCAACACTCAAACTTTCTCAGGAAGCTTATCTTAGTCATGACATAGGATTCAATTTAGGAATGGCACAGGACTCTTGCTTTACAAAAGCTAAACCTGCTTGTGCATACATGGAAGATGCTCTATTCTGGATTCGCAGAGACTAAACTACTCACGACTGGGACACAATTTTTAAATGTGATTTTAAAGCCATGGGAGACCACAGACAAAAGAGTTTCTAATGGATTTTAAAATTATAATCTTATATTACATTAGATGATTTGGTCACAGTTAGTACGTTTACATAAAGAGCAGTAATCTGTTTTTAATACAATTAAGACAATACTCTGATTAAGAGTCTACCATGTAAACAGCCATTTTTGATTGATTTAATCTGATTAAGGTCATAATCGTACTAAAAAAGAAACTGATTTAAGACATGTGGAATATGCTGATTTCAGTCGCATTATTGAAGTGCAGTACAGCCATGTAAACACCTTAGTCAAACTATTATGGTCGTGTAGGATTTGCCACATTTTGTGACAGGATAGTTTATACACACACGGCTGTTTTACACTATTCTCTGCACCCACCGAGTCAGTAAAAGACCACAGACACCTACGTCGTGAAATGCGGAAAGTTGTTTTTCCCATACAGCATGTGATACCAAATTCTATTCTTCCAGAAGTTCATACTCGCAGCCAATATCTCATTTGTCATAGGGGGGCATGAATGAAATGTTCCTGAATGAAAGTGAAAGTGGCATACTTCAGTTAAAGTGGACAAATCAAAAATGAAACACCCGAAATTATATGAAACTGTGGATAGTGTAGTGATGCAATGACGTTAATCAAATCATGTGCTATAACATGTAAAACGGGATCATAAAAGAAACATTCAAAAAGCAACTCATGTAAATACCTTAATCATATTAGTCTTATTCAGATCAAGGCAAATTATTTGATTACTGATGTCTATGTAAATGAAGTATGTGAGACCTTCAAGTTGTACTGATTTCATGACATGTTTGCGACAATCATGTTTCAGCCAAAAAAGCCTTCAAGGCTTTCTCACAATTATGGTTAACATGGGTAGTTGGAAGCACATCATTTAAGATTGATTTGTTTGATATTTGTTCATTTAAGATTTTTCAAGCCAGTTGTGACATGCCTAACTTGGGTCATGTCCCTCCCACCCACCTGTCACAGGGTGCAAATCAGGTCTGAAATTGGGCATAAAATGTGTGTGGCCAGCCTTAATCAAAATATTATGAATCTCACAGACATTCCAGTCTCTGTTAATGTATTCAAAAAGGCTAGTTTGAGAAAAAGGAAGACAGAAAGGTCTTATGATATAATACCTATCTTTTAAAATTTTATTGTTTTTTTATACCTTCTAAAGAGAAAAAATGCATTCCTTGTTTTAACTAAACTGACAGACAACAGAAAGACAATTAAATAGACAGACAGATAGACAGACTAACGTGACATAAAATCTCATAGATCATGGCACTAATTAATCTCTCGATCTCTCTCTCTACAGATGGTCCTCCTGGCTCGATGTGAGGGTCACTGTAGCCACACGTCTCGTTCAGACCCACTGATTTCTTTTAGCTCTGTCCTGAAGCAGCCTTTCAAAAATACATGTTTCTGCTGCCGTCCACACACCTCCAAACTGAAGGCAGTACGTCTTCGATGCTCGGGTGGGACACGGATAACCGCTACTTACCGTTACATCCTTGCGTGCAGCTGTGAAGAGTGCAGCTGAATGAATTTGTCATGGAGAAAGACCCTCTGGGCTGAAACACACAAAAAAGTTTGAAGGTACACTTTATTGCTGATGATTCAGAGCAACCATTTTACGATTCATTAGCACTGCCGAAATGTTGCCAACAACCCATCGAGACTTCAAGAAGAATCACATCATGTGTAAAGCGGCGCATGCACTTGGATTTCCAGATGTCGGCCTGCCTGTCACACTTGCGCATGCGCTCAGCCAGTCAATTTACTTTTATTGCATTCCATTGTTTTGATCACTGCGTGTGTAAAATAGAGGATGCTGACAACAACATCGTAAATCTCGAAGGAAATTTGATGAAGCTAAGTGGGAGTCACTTTGGTGGACTACGTTTTACAATATCAGAGAGTCTAAATACAAACCAGGACAGAGAAGGCTGGATGTTTTCATAGACAATGATAGTTGTGAACTATAGTTTGATTTATGTCTAGTATAGAGTTTCAAATTCTCCCCTCCAGCCCCAATTTTTTTTTTGTTTGTTATTATTTACTCAAATCTCATGTCATTCAAAACCTGGGGTGTGCTTCTTTAAACCATCAACCAACTAAGTTAGCAAGTTCAGTTTTTACAAACGTTATTCAACAATTTGGCATTTCCAGAATGCATAGTTAAAATGAAAATTCATTTAATTTACTGCAGGCTTGTGTGGTTATGGCTACCGCTTTCTGCCTGTGGTTAGAAGCATATCTTCTTAATGTGACATATGAACCTAAAGAAAGCATGCACTTGGTAAATGCATCATGGAAAATAAGCAATCTAAATTGCGGAACATTTTACATGTTTTAATCCAAACATAAAACAAGAGTGTGCATGTGCATACTTGCTCCAGTACCGTAGCAAAACAACACAGTAGTTAAAGAACAAATCTTTAGATGTCAAGTTTGTTGATTTTACAGCAATAATCTAACAATATTGACCTTTAACTCTTTAATTACAAGTTGTCCCTCCACCACCTGTGACATCACCAATCTTATGACTAGCTAGTTAGCAAACATGAGAGTTATGTCATCATTCAGGAAACGCACCCTTGTATGACTTTTCAACGTTATTGTTTAATTTAGACAAGTGAATGGAATTCAAAACAACATGTTCCCTTTCGGGGCAACACAGTGGCTCAGTAGTTAGCACTGTCGCCTCGCAGCAAGAAAGTCGCTGGTTTAAGTCCTGGCTGGGCCAGTTGGCATTTCAGTGTGGAGTTTGCATGTTCTCCTCATTCGTATGGGTTTCCTCCAGGTGCACCGGTTTCCCCACAGTCCAAAGACATGCAGAATAGGTGAATTGAATAAATTAAATTGGCTATAGTGTACAATATGTGTGTGAATGAGTGCAAAAAGAGAATGAGTACAGGGATTTGTTTTAATCCTGTTCCACAGAAGAAATAAAGTCATACAGTTTTTGGGTTACAGGTAGGTAAAAAAAAAATAATAACAGAACTCATTATTGTGTGATCTGTCTCCTTAAAGTCTCTGGAATTGCCCATGTCCCAGCATACATTTTTTGCTTCGTTATACCTAATAATATTGTAACAAAGAAAAAAAACCTCTTGTAATGCCAATGTCAAACTTTGTAAACCTTGTACATGATTTTACTGTGGGGGTTTATAATCTACCATGCCAAACTATATGTGGAAATTGTCAGTTTTAAGTCTGTTTATTTCATCATCAAAGTATCACAATGGCTCATAACACCTGATAGCAGCAGGTTGTCAGGCTAATCATCTACACTTATGATAACTATGATGTTTGCATTGTGGAAATGTACAGTAAATGACAAGAAACATATATAAATACACAAAAAATATGAAAGAAAATGTATTGTTCCTCAAATCTCTCTATGTCTATGGAAATAAATTCAGTCTCTACATATTCCTGAAACTGTACTGCTGGGAAATTATTACAATTTGCTTGCTGGACAGGTTTGAGCTCCACTAAACCTTGACAGCTTTTTGGGCTCTGCGCACGAATCTAATAAACAGTGCCCTTTTGTTTTTAAAGACTGACTGGCTGCCTTGTGCTAGCTGTCTTGTTACACATACTTTGGCTCCTCAATACAATGTGACTTTCAGTGGGGCTATAATTAACTTAATGGCTAATTTGACAGCATGACAGACAGTCCGCATAATAGCTGTCAGTTGAGTTCTCTGTAATTTTTATGGCTGCCCTAAGACATCTCCCCACACGATCGGAAAGCCTGCAGAGCCCAGGCACTAAGCTAAATGTCACATCACATTGTTCTTTGACCTTCGGTTAAATCTAACAGAGTGTTCCAGGTGTTGTACACGTGTGCGTCTTTATCCCCTCTCAAACAAGTGATAATTCAAGCAAAAGCCGACAAGTGATTCAAACAGAATGGGGTTAAATATATCACCTGATTACTATTAAGTGAATCCAGTCCCAAATTTGGCAGAGGAGTGTGACTTTTCTCTTTTCTGTGTACGTCCACTTGAATGAAGAAGGCATTTAACCATCTAAAACATAAAAAGGTAAGAGTTTTTCCTGCCAGAGATGTTATGCAAGGACTAAGAGATTTCATGATTACAATACAAACCACAAACACATACAATTGTTTTTCTAAAATACCAATATGAGGCAGATCAGTATACTGTCCTCTTACTTTAATAGACTGTAGCCAATGTCATCTGCAACTATTCGTGAGAAATTTTAAATGGTTATTAGTTTCTATGCAAGTTTTTATTACTCACTTCTTTGAGACAATCCACCTTTTCTGGACTTGCAATAAAATCTGCAGTTAGAAAAACAGACACATGAATATTACAGCACAGCAAATACAATTGGATATCAAGCATATGGTTGTAAAATGGTTAGAAATTTGTCCAGCAAAAAATTGTTGCTATTGTTTTTCATATTTAATGACTTGAGAGTGCGCGCTAAAATATGACTAATTTAGTCTATAAACAGGTTGGTATAACAAAGCGCTGTTACTTTTTGAGTTGAGATTCTAACGTACCAATTACGCCCTCTAGTGGCCAACATTGTAGCGGGACTGTTATACATTTTCGTTACTTTACATTTACAGAAATGTTTCAAACAGAATGGTTTTGTTTATTTATTTATTGACATTTTTACTCACCTTTATGTCGTTTTCCTTGATCCAGAAAATGTCAATTCCAAAAATCTGTCATAAGTACTAACATTCAATGACATCTTTGGGTCAGGGTCAATTTAGTGCACATTCTACTTTTTATTCACTTAAACCAGGAGTGCACAAATATTTCCTTATGAAAGGCCAAAAACCAAACTTGATTGAGGCTAGTGGGCCAAAGGTAAATAGAGTTGCCATGGGTAATTTCCTAATTTATTTAATAATATTTAAAAATGACTAGAAAATAGGGATGGGCGATTAATCGAAAAGTAATCGAAATCGACATTCAGAACCTGACTGTTATAGATGTGGCTGATTTCTACTACCACTGCCACTTTGCAGCCACATCTGATCTCTGGTCAGGTAGGACGATGGACCTATTCTTGAGCCCGTTCACTGACAATGATTGGAAGCTGTGCCAGAGATGCCTTGAGATTACATATTTTCCATTACATTCAAATGACTATTTACATTAAAATATTTGTTTACAGAAGATGCAAGAAATGCCCTGTTTAAAGTATTATTTACAGGGTATACACAAGTTATTTAGAAGAGATCCTGATTATTTTCTACTTTTAATATGAAAATCATTGAAAATAATTTATTTTGTTTCCAAAAGTGCAAGTTATTTATTTTCACATTTTTATAAGAAAAAAGTAGAAGATAGTAGATAGTGTGTTTCCTTCAATTATTTTAAAATCAAGTAATGCACCCTTCATTCAGAAATCCCACTTGTAATATGTGAACATACTTAATGTACAAAACTTGTATATAACATAAATGAATAAATTAATTAATAATCATCAATCGTAATCGAGTTAAAATACTTAATTAAATCGAGATGTTAATTTTAGGCCAAATCGCCCAGCCCTAGAAAACATTATATAACTAATTCAGTATTTTTTTTTGTTTACATTTTATATTGAACTTATTAAAGTAAAAACAAACAATCACATTTCTAACAGAATTACTCTAGTTTTTGCCTTGATTTGCTCACCGATGTCTTAGTCCTTTATCCATCGAGAGACATTATTAACATTTAAAAAAAAATCTGAAATATTTACAACATAGAAAGTCATGAGAGACAGTCAGTGCAGCTGGAGGAACAGGTTTATGATGATGGCATGATGATGAAATGACATTTCAGTTTGCTTTTTTTGTAGCTCAGCAATAAACAAACAAAAAAAAAGGTTACGTCAAATTAGAAATGACGATCTGTGTTAAGGGCATTAGCCCCAGCCCTCTCCATCATTCTCACTCGCCACTCATATGGGATGGTTGGCCATATCAAAGGTTACAATGGGCCAACTTTGGCCTGCTGGCCCTACTTTGGGCATTACTGGCTTAAACAGTTAAATGCAGTAATGGGCTACAAAAAACAAACAACAACAAAATTAGCTTAGCTTGTTTTTCCTTTTCCCCCTGTTATTCATTGAGGAGCTTCTTAGCAAATTACATAAAAATCAATGCAGGGTCAATCTAACCCTCAACCAAATTTAAAAGTGGCTGACATTATCAGACATACCAATTGAAATGCCAACCACTGGCAACTGGTACACTTATAATAAAAGTAAATTGGTAAATCAATTTAAATGTGTCTAGTAATGGTGGTAACCCAAAATTTTGTTATACTCTAATCAAAAACAGCCATTCATAAGATTAAAAATTTTGAACATTTTCCTCCTGGTTTTTATGGCTGTATACAAAAGATTTCACAAATTTTTACTAATCACTACACATGAGATTTAAAAAAAAAGGTTTACAGTGCTCAGCATATATAAGAGTACACCCCACACAAATCTATCTTTTAAATTCATATTTTTAATAGGAAGCTATACAATTTTATATTTGTGCATATACACTAGATTAGTCAGTACTGAAGCCAAATCTAGAGCTTATCTAACAAAATAACTTATGATAATGGTGAGTACAGCCAATTATGAGTACAGCCAAATTTATGTTATGGAAAAATATTAAACACAAGTTTTACACAGAAAAAAGAAAAGCAAAATAAAAATTTAGATGAAATTTTGTAGGTTGTAATTTATTTATTTTTTGCTATGTTTTGCTTGAATTTAATTGTTTTATCTTTCAATTTCTAAATATGTTTGGTGGCTAAAATATTATTTTAATAAAGATATCTGTTTAAATCTGTTTTGTTTAAATGTACCAAAATACATTGCCTATATTCACTGAGAAATGGATCAAAATATTCATTTTCAAAATGGGGTGTACTCAATTATGCTGAGCACTGTATACTGCCATCATCATAAACATGTTCCTCCAGCTGCCCTGACTGTCTCTCATGACTTTCTAACAAACATTTCAGTAAAAGTAAATGGATCTGTCAACATTGAGGGGATATAGGACACTCATATCTTTATGCCTTACCAAGTTCTTTTCTCTAGTGTGCCTCCAGCCCTTAGGTCTGGGTAACTTGCTTACACAAATAAGATCCACAGTGAATTTGGATTACCTGCTGTGTGCTCATTATATATATATATATATATACACATATATTATATATTATAATGTATGGCCTGACAGCCTCATTTTGAACTGAGTGTGGTTTAAAGAAGATAAATTCTTAGATGTTTGTCTTATAACCTGAAGCAATGTACCTGAAACTACATCCACCAGATGGCACCAAAACATACCATCTGATCAGATAGAGTGGGAACAAAACTACACAATGCAATAAAAAAAGAAACATATTAAAAGGATAGTTGAAAATGTACTCACTATTTACTGAACCTCGAGTGATTAGAAGCCTTTATGAGTTTCTTTCTTCTGTTGAATGTAGAAGATTTTTTAAAGAAAGCTGAAAACATGTAACCATTGATTTCATTGTAGGAAAAACAAATAATATGGAAATCAATGTTTACCCGTTTCTTTCTTCAAAATATCTTCTTTTGTTTTTTGGAAGAAAAACTATGAGTCAAACCAATTTGAAACAAGTGAAAGGAGAGTAAATGATGACTGAGTTTTCATTTTTGGGTGTACTATCAAGGAACAGAAAAAACTAACAAAGCATATATGAACACTTTTTACAGTCATCAACTGTGTTGTCAAACTTGGGGAATCCTGTACACTACACCCGTGGGTTGCCCTACTAGGACACATTATTCTGTCATTTTGAAAGAAGCTAAACTAAATATGGAATTGCTCAGGAAATCTAATAAACAACTATTTCTTTCAACGTAAAGCAAATTCTCTGCACTGAGTAACATCCAACACTAGCAGAAAACCATAAAGCTCTAAAGCCCTTAAAATGCCCAAACGTGTGTGTAAATAGTCTCAGAATAATTTAGTTTTTGGCCTTGTTTATATCTGGTATAAAGATGAGTTTTTGACAATGCTACTGTAAATACAGGTTCTAAACATTTTAGCATTTCCACTTTTGACTTGCAGAGATGGTCCAAAACACATCAGGATGGACTGTTTTGATAGTGCAGATATTCAGTGCAAACATACTCAAAAAGCCATGAAAGACCTATTGCTCTGCCTACTGACCTAGTTCTTAAACATTAAGGGGTATGTTGTTGAAGGGTGCTAACCAGACAGTATTTAAACTTTGTCATCTGAAGTCATAAGATTAATTTGGTAGCAGATAAAATTTGTAAAAATCTGAATATTATTTCATCACTCCTGAATCTAGCACAAAGACAATTCAAAAATCAAAAAGCTAAATCTAATATATCATACATGATCTGTTCTTTTGTGTTCATAAGTGAATGGCTCAAGCTTATTTTACATTAGATTGAAATATCAGAAAAGGCCAGGTGTAAACAGGAATGATTCTCTCTCACCTAGATATGGTCAACCAAAATTTAATTGCAAATACCAAATCTAAATGGGGTCTAAAATGGTAAACAATAAAGAACTCACGTACTTGTATTTTAATGATTGATTGTAATGAAAGTTACTTTAGAAGACAAGCTATTTTACTTTAACCCCTTAAATGTCACCACTTCATGGTAGAACTGGGCAAAAAAGCACACTTTTATAAATTATAAATACTTGGCCCACTTAATGTTAATTATTTGTTTGTCCTGTTACTAACGTGCTAATGCTAACGTTGTTGTTTTGAATCTTTTTTCTTAATGTAATATCAATTTCATTAAATAGTTTTATCTTAAAGGAAATAATATTGAATAACTTACGTGTCGGACAAAATGGCTAGGTCATTCCCATATCGTCTCGGACAATAAATGGAGGGAAATAAAATATTACTTTTTTACTAATTTTAGCTTGGCTAGCTGAACGCCAAACACTGCGCAGAACGTTAGTGGACCGGAGTCTTTCCTACGTTGCAAATGCGTTTTGTAATAAGTCTACAGCCATGAATCCACTCCGGGTTTTCCACCTTATGCACTCTAGTGAGGGAAACTCGACACTGAGCGATCATGGTCGTTAGACGAAAACGCCACTATCAATCACAATATAAAAATAGCTGTATATATTTTTTATTTTATTATTTACAATTTAATATTTGTAAAAAAAAAACCCCGCACAGTTTCGCTTAAAAACACAACCGACGCTTTGACTTATAAAACCCGCTCTTGGCGCCATGTGAGCTCATTTAGAAAGCAGAGCCGCCCGACCAATCAAAGAAGAGGACCTACTACTACAGTATTGCATATTTTTTACGTTTTGTGTAAATAATATATTAAGTATTACCGTGCTCCCTTAAAGCAACAGGTAAAGAATTTATAACAATACATTTCATCTGACATTTAAAATTATAAATATAGCTATGCTATAATATCATGTTCCTATTAACGCGGATTGCCATTGTGGTTTTCCAGAAATGTAACTGGACAATAATGCTGCGCACACTACATAAATGGCCATATGAGTTGGCACGCAGAGGGAAGCTCGAGAGCTGTTGTAATCAGTCATTGCCGCTGATAGGGGCGGGGGCGGGGCTCAGAGCGCTTTGAACACAGATGCGGAGCGGCGGCTCTTCTGCTCTGAGCGCCACTGAACAGAGACACGGACAGCACCATGACTGCGAACGCATACGACGTGATCGTGATTGGCGGAGGCATCTCAGGTTAGTAGCATCAGAATAGCGTTTAAAACTTCGTATAATCTCCTACAGAAACTTACCGGCATCACTGAGCATTACCGGCTGATGATAGTGGTGATCATCGTTATTGAGTAATATAAGCCGCGCGACTGACCCGTGATGAATATGATTATTCGATTTCGCAATGCTTAAATAACACTGTAATATCGCTGCGTTTAAATGTGTAGATCATGTTTACGTGTTAAACAGGATTGTTTTAGATTGTCAGAAAGACAGGAGGGTGAGTTATGCAGACTTGGTGTATTTGTTCTCGTTGTCACCTGAGCTTGCCCTTCCACTTCCGTGACATGATTATTTCATATTCATAACGCCAGAAGGCAGAGACCGTTAAGCGACATGCAACAGTGTATTAGGCTATGAACTTTTTATTTTCAGCATCAGTGTTTAGTTAACAAATGTGTGTGAGTAAAAATGGGGGAAATGTATTTTTATTTAAATCACGATTTATTTATTTTTTTTAAATCTGCAGATTTATACATTTTAAGTGCAGGTATATATATATGAAGAGTTTATATGCAAAAACCTCAAAGTACTATCTGAAATTTCTTCTAAAAGCATTTTCTCAGCTCCTGTGTTTATTTTCAGTTATTTCACATTAAAGGCCATGAAAATAATCTAGTCTTTTCCATATTAGTGAAATTATTGAAAATGCACATAGTAGCCTGGATTTCTTATTAATAAAATAATTGTTAAGATATTTAGTAGTTAAGATGTGCAATATTAGCTAACAATTATTCAGTGTCAGCAACTTACCCTTATAACACAATCAACGGATACCTGATTGTGATTGTCTAGCTGCTGATATTTCTTAATATTACTGACCAGTAACATTATTTATTAATGGTCACGTATCCATGTGATTGTGTATATATGTCATGTTCATATCACTCTTAAAAATGTGCTAAATAAATAGCACTAAAAGGGATTATTTGGATTGGAATTATATATGATACCACTTTAAGTGCTAAATAACCCCTTGACCTTCCCAAAGAAATGCCAGGGTACCATTACAGGTTCTTTATATGATCTATATAACTCTTGAAGTGGTTCTCCTATAATTACAAGGCAAATAAACACTGAAGAACGTTTTTTTCAGTTAAATATTGATAATCTTAAATGCAACTGCACCTCAAAATGTGTTTTTCACATTTGAAATAGTTAACCTAAGATCATATTTAAATCTTTTGTTTCAAACTGATATTTGGTAATAACAGTTTGTATATGTTGTATTATGACATTTTATGTAATTCACAATTATTATTATTATTTTTAATAATTGTATTTCATTTTATGTATGTAGATTATATTGCTTTATATTAAGTGACTTCATGAAGTATATACACTTTAAAAAAATTATTTGTCACACTGCAAGACTATTAAAAATGAAACTAAGGCTGCAACAAATGCATAAAATAAAAAATAAATAAAATAAAAAAACGGTGGACCAAAGGTTTTCTTACATCTTTGCTTATATATCCAAATACATTTTATCGTAAACAGAACATTTTTTAAATATGCGTCAACTACTGCCAGACACTGCTGTACTCACATGGACATGCTCTGCTTTAGGCTTACAAAAGTAAAAGTGTTCATAACACTCAGTGTTTAATAGCATGTTAATCATTGAATAAGCGTATTGTGAAAAGCCTGTTAAACGTATCATAATAATCCCATTGAGAACTTGAAGAATAATGTGCAATGCTTCCCAGGAATATTTATTTTCAGAGATTGTGTGAGATTTATTAAAATGTTGATGCACTATTGATTAGAAAATATTACTGTCTCAGTCAGTCTTTGCATGTGTTGAGTGACCTATTTTGTAGAGCAGTGTGAAAGCACAGCATTATGTCCTTATGGTCATAGCCTAACAGGAAATTCCATTCCTTTCGTGTAAACTGACTTGTTCCCACAGTGGATATGTATTATAATATATAGACTTGACAATTTAAACCCAGCTCTGAGGGAGTGCAGTGCACACTGGGAGAAATATTGCTTGTGCAAGAACTTCATTCTTGGAAACAGAACCGAGCAAAACAGGGTCAAGATGTCTTCCCGATAACCTGCTGGAAACATTATTTCATTTTTCAATTTATATGATATGCAGCAGGACATCAGAATCAAGATGTTTCAGTTTATATTGTTACTACGGAGGATATTAAAGTTTCTATTTGTAATGTCGCTTAGAGTTTAGTAACTAAAGTCCATTTTATTTTGCAACATGCAATTAAGCTATTTTCTGATTAGTTACTGTAGGTAATCAACTACAAGAGTAAAGAGCCATTCACACCAAGCATGATAACTGTAAAGATAAATGATAAAGATTGAGTTCTAAATCTAAAACAACTGCAGAGTTCAGACCACAACTATAAAGATAAAAATGTAGAGAAACAACATCATTGGGATTACATTCAGAACAAATGATTAGGCTTGCGCAATTTAAAGCTACAGACGACATTGTGGTGAAGCTCACTGCTTGATGTTAAAGCCTCTTTTAAAAGATTGTTTAAAGATAATTACTGTGTTGGAAACTAGGGATGCCGCAATACTCTATATAATATTGAACCATTTGGTACAACCTCCGCGGTTTAATTAGATATGGTTATTGCTGTTTTTCGGTTTGGCATTAAAATGTCAAAATTGTATTTTGGATTTTCCCCCTTCCTTTAATTACTCTCTCGCCTGTCTCAATGCATGTTAGAATGTTTGTCCATGTGCTGAAACACGATTTCATGTGAAAATGAAAGCCGCATGTCACTGAGAACATATCCAGAACTCACGCAACATGTGGTAGATCTGAGAAGTGCTCATCTGAACATGTGAATGAAAGCTAGGATGTGCAAATGAAGTCCTGTTTCTTAACAGTAAAACTCAATTATAACCAATAATTATGTCCACTTATGTTTGACTTGACATCGGTGGAGTTTCTCTTCAGTGTTTCGGCTTTCAGTAATGACATTTATATTACACTTAACCGAGTTAAACTGAACTTCAACTGTGACAGCTAGAACTTTACTAAATCTTCATCTATGTTAAGTTGCTTAAGCTGCATCTTAAAGTAAAAACATCTTATTGCTGCTGTCTGTGTTTTAATAGCAATCAAACAACAGAAGACAATGAAATCACTCTGCTCTTTAATAAATAGCTACATAGCTCAGTAATGGTTATTTTCCATTTAATTTATTCAGTGAATATTATATACAATATCCAGTGTTATTTGATTTGTTTTTTTCGGTTTTACCAAAGGAAATAATGATAAAAATACATGGAAGTAATGCAGGCCTCTAAAAATCTAATTACCTCAAGTATCCAGTGCTAGTTTTGGTGTCTTTGTGTTTTGTGAACATTTATTTTTATTCAAAGTTTTTTATTCCACTACTACACAGACTGTAATGGCTAAATTTACTGTTTGATTAGATTGATTACAAGAGCTGGATTTACTTAACAGATTTACAATGGGATAATCCCTGCATGTTATCCTTCATCAGTGGTGATGCAAATATATTTATCATTACAATTATGTTCATTGTTATCGTTTTTGATGTCAGCGGGCCTTAACCAAGACTTTATGGACTGCAAATCAAGGTTTATTGTCTTAATAATAAATTACATTGTAACTTAAGCATACAGTTTTTTTACTACTAAAATAACTATGAGCAGTTGACACAACCACATATTCAAGTTTAAATGGCCACACCCAGTCCTACTTTAAAATAAGGCTGCTGGTTGCTTAAGCTTTGCTTCTGTGCACTAAATCAGTCATACTATGCAGGTTGAAAAAAGCTAATGAATGTAATCAGTCACTGTTATGTAACAAGACCACACATGATGCGCCATGGCCCCTGTATCAACCAATCCATTGCTATAAAACCGTTTATCAGCATCAGAACTTTGATTCCCTGCCAAGTTTCAAAGAGTCAGTGTTAAACAAACTGTACTTTTGAGCCTGTAAAATATTTTTGTTCATGCATGCATGCCATATTGCACGTCGTCAGCTGTGTGAGGCTAGTTACAAATTCATTGCTTCACAGGTCAAAGTTGCAATGCAATTCCTGCATGTTTCATGATATGCATGATCTGATATTGCACTTTTTTATTTCAGTTGTAGTGCACCTGACATAGGGATAGTTCACCCAAAAATGAGTTTTCTGTCATCGGTTACTGACACTTGTTTCAAAATGTGTTTTGAGCTTTTTTCTTCTGATGAACACAAAGGCAGATATTTGGAAGAATGTTGGAAACTGGTAACTATCAACCTCCATAGTATTTGTTATTGCTTCCGTAATATTTGCCAATGGTTACCGGTTTCCAATATTTTAAAAATATTGTCCTTTGTCTTCAACAGAATAAAGAAACACAGAAAGGTTTGGGAGGATGAATAAATTGTTTAAATTGCCTTTAAAGTTGCTTCTGATGCAGATATTTTGCACCTGTTGACCTTAGGAAATCAGGGCTTTCTTCTTATTCTATCGAAACCTCATAAAGTGAGTTGCCTCAGGGAGTTTTAATAATGACCCAGCACTCCCTGTAAATCCAATTACTATTTGCAAAGTCACTGGAGGTGCTCAGGGAGATGGCACTTTGGCAGAGGTGATAAACAGAACTGACAACTCATTTTTATGCTCCCTGGGAACTTGCAACGGCAAATGTGTATTTGTGTCTGTTGTCAAGCACCACAGGGGTTGTGTTTGACAGAGGAGAAACAACTGATGCCTTTCAGCTAAACAATGGAAATGACACCTTTACTCTTGTGACCTTTTTTGTGTAGACAACTGAATCAAATAGTCACTTTTGAAAATACAGGCTCAATTTTTTTCCAAAATGTGAAGAAAAACATTTTCCTGACTCAAACAGCAATGGGTTTTGTTCCCAATGAATCTATTAAGTGATTAGATGTATAATTAAATGAAATGTTTAAGTAGTGTTAGATGAAAGGGTCCACCAAATGCAATATTCTATTATTGTATCACATTGTAATGCCCTGTTAAGACTGGGAATTATTTAATTTTTGTTGATATAATCACAAGTGGATGACACTATGCCATTGGGGTCTAAAACGGTCATGAGTGTTCACTTTCAACCACTTCCAGGGTTAGTCAGACCCACATTTGGCCAGATTTTATAGTTTATTCATTTATTAATTTTCTTTTCAGCTTAGTCCCTTTATTAATCTGGGGTCACCACAGCGAAATGAACCGTCAACTTATCCAGCATATGTTTTACGCAGCGGGGTGGAAACCGTAGCACCCGGAGGAAACCCACGCAAACGCGGGGAGAACATGCAAACTCCACACAAATATGCCAACTGACCCAGCCGAGGCTCAAACCAGCGACCTTCTTGCTGTGAGGCGACAACACTACCTACTGCGCCACCGCGTCACTGATTTTATAGTTTAAAGTGGTGAAATAAATTTGAACAGCCACTAAGTCCATCTCCTCTTCACCCACTGCCCTAATTTGTGACCAAAACAAGCTATTTATACTTTGCTGCATTATACTGAAACACGTTTCGCCAAACAGAATGGAAAAACTACTGTCATTTTTTGAAATATGAGTTACAGGCAATGTCATGATGCTACAATGTTTCAGATGGTATCTAGGGTACTAATATGTGGTTGTTAAGGTGTTCTGGTTGCTAGGGTATGGTGGGTTGGTGGTTCCAAACAAAGCCATCGAGAGAGGGATGCATTTGTTGTGATTGTGTGTTTTAACTTTATCTAGCATTATTTGAAAGTGCAAAGCAATTTTCAGAACTTTTTGAAGTCTGCATGAATCACATGATGATTGAACATGTTGAACTTCTGTTGCAATTCTTGCTTTTTATGGCTCTGGTAGTTCTTTACATGGTTAAAATGGCTTGCTTAGAGCTGCAAAGAAGTGGAATCTTGCACAAAAATGTTTTTGGCACAAATTGTAATGGCATATTTTTCTGATCTAGTATATTGTTTTCATTTAGCTGTTTGTACAGATCTCTTTCCTTTCTGTTATTGGTTGGAAAAAGAAATGGACAATTGAAGAGACTGAGAAGCTTTTCAGATCAGAAAGGCATTAGGGAGCTGTTTTGCTCGGAGCTCTGGTACTGTAGGTCTCAGCAGCTGCTCTCATGGGGTGTGCAAGTGGAAGGAAGGAATTCCACATCTAATTGCGGAGGCTGTTGACGCTTCCTGGTGAGTGTCCTGCTTTTGCTGAACAACTTTGACATTTTTACTTTGGAAACCAGCCAGAATAGTCAGGAAACATGCAGGTTCACAGGCAAATTGTGCAAAGTAACTGTGTGGGCCAGTTTTACAACTTAGTTTTGACTCATTATATATTTTTTTAGGTGTGTTTGTGTAATGATGCTTTTCCAAGAAGTACAGTATTATAAATATTTGTTACTTTGCAGCAAAAGTAATTACATTTGACAGTAAAAATGTTTATAATGTTACAAAAGGTTTCAACTGTTATACATTTTTTTATTGTAGTCAGCGTCTAAGGACAACTTTATTTTGACATCCAATAATGTCAACAAATGACATTGATATTTGGTTGAATTTAGGTTGTGTTAGAAAGTGACCAAAATACAACTTCAAGCCAACATCTTAAAGGGTCACGAAACACCAAAACACATTTTTTGAGCTGTTGACAGTCATATATGTGTCCCACGCTGCTACAAACTCTATTAGGACAATAATATATATTTCACTAAAATAATATAGATTTCACAATAAAGTGCAAATTGGTTGTTTTTGCGTTATTTTGAGCAAATTTGTTTGAAACCAATTTTTGAAGCTGCGTCACAGCGATTAGATACATGCGTGTAAATCCAGCGTGGAGACTGGATGTCTGTACCTGCGAGTGCATCATGACATCTCTAAGTGTGCGGCATTAATTCATGAGAAAGGCTTGGTTCAAACCAATCAGCGCGCTCTATTGCGGTGCAACTTCATTAATATGCATGATAGCTTCGAAGACTGTTTACCTGCTGCGTTTATTATTGTGCTGCAACAAGCTAAGTCAGCTCAGCTGGACTCACGTGAGGAATACAGTGCACGTGACACGTGACAGAAATGCGTTTGTAAGAAACATTTTTTACCCGAGAGCTTTTCACATCTGGAAATAATGAAATCCTGTTTTGCCGCTTGTCTCATTTTAAAAAAGACACGGCTCCAGTTTGTATAGATTGTCCTGTGTCTACAGATTTGGTAAGTGTGTGTGAGAGCAGTGCCCTTTGTTTGTTTATTCAGATGGCAAAGTTAGTTTGTATCGTTAGCAGTGCTCTTTCAGTTTTTAAAGACATACCTCAGTCAAAATGATTTAGTTACTAAATTTACAGTATGTTAATATCACTGCAATTATAGTACAATATTATAGACTAAAGATCCGCTAAAAATGCTGCTCTCCAAATGTAAACATGTAAACACCACAATCAAACTATTACTGTTGTGAAGAATTTTCGCCGCATTTTGTGACAGGATAGTCTATACACACACGACTTTCTGACGCTACCTACCGAGTGCATCTAAGTTACAGAGAAATGCGGAGGATTTTTTTCTCCCATACGCCGTGCGGTATCAAACATTCCATTAAAACTCCACTCTCCAGCAGTTTCTCTCGTTTGTCACAGGCAACATGCAGGAAATGTTCCTGAATAAAAAGTGAAAGTGCCAAACTGCAGTTAAAGTCGACAAATTAATAATTTAGCAAATAATTTGATTACTGATGTCCATGTAAACACAGTCACTGTCTTTCTCCCCTGCGTCTGTGTTTGTTTTGCCTCCAGTGCTGCCAGATGTAGCTGATTTTATTTACCTGCACAATCGGATTCAAAACCGCTCTTCCCTCTTTCCCTCCCTCGACACTCCCACCTAAACAGAGCTGGACACGCCCACTTTCCTAACTATTTCCAAACTAGAGGTGTGAAAACACCCTGCTGAGACAGGGGGGTTTCATGGCCCATTAAACCAATGTCATATAGACGTCAAATACTGATATTTATTCGTTAGGTTTGGCAATCAAAATCTAACGTCTGATAGATGTCATAGTGGTAACGTCCACACAATGTCAAGCTGTAACATCATTAGACGTTGATATTTGGTTGATTTTAGGTTGACGTTGGACATTGACGTTGGCCTGACATTGAGTTCTGACATAACCCAATTTTCATTTCCAAACAAAATGCAACGTGCCCAAGACGATGGGGTACAATGTCAATCTGATGTCATGTTGACATCCTGTGCTTGCTGGGCCGTGTCTGGTGGGGAACACTTTTAGCTTAACATCGATCATTAAATCTTCACTCATCATGTTACGTCATGTACTAAGACTGACAAAATGTCTAGGAACTCTTACTCCGGTGTAATAATTAAGGAACTTTGGTGTCGTACCATGGCCGCAGCAGGCATAATGATATTACGCAGCACCTGAAAAGCGCTACACTTGCATTACCAGTTATAATCTGCATAATATAATTGATATTCTAATTTTGTGCATTCAATTTGCTACATTGGCTAAATAAAATTGCTACTGAAGATCAAAACCTTTTTCACAAAGAAAAGACATTTTAAAATAAAAAAAAATTCATTCAAAATCAGCAGCTCTTGGACAGATTGAGCTACAATAATGTACATTGTTTTCACAATGTTTTCCCTTAGACACAGTGGCTGCAGTTTCTTGTTCCTGAATATTTGCAACTTACATAGACAATAAAAGACTTCTGGTAGGCTTGTCTCTGCAGTTTTCAAATGTCAACACCCTTTTGAAATAAAGGAAGCAGTGTTTATTCCAGCAATAAATACAGCTGTGAATCTGTACAAATCAATGTAAACACAACTGTGAACATTGATTTTTAGAGCATGGCACATTTGGATACATTTAAAATCAACAGTGCTTTCATTTTTAAAATCTCCTGTAATCCTCTAGTGTAAATGTTTAAAACAAATATCTGAACTTTGATAATGTTTGTCGAGCGCAGGGAAATACTCAAATACCTAAATGCCTTTTCCTATCACTTGTATAACAAACATCATTGGTCTGTTTTTTTCCCCCCTGTGAGCCGTGCAGAGAGGAGCCCGACTCCAGCTTGACTAGCTTCGTTATGCAACTTAACATAATACTGCTCTGTTCCTCTCCTTGAGGAACAACTGTCCTTGAGGTTGCCAGGAGAACATGCCATTTCGCTGATCTCTCTGTAATTGCTTTTAAATAATGCATCCGAATGTCAATGTTTCAGACTATCAGGAAAAGCAATTGCTCCTAGAAGAGCGTGAAACATTAAGCACTTTTCTCGATGTCACGTACATGTTTTCTCCAGTGAATCCTCCTTTCATTTATATTTTATTGTCTTTGTGCATACTTACACCATATACAGTTACTGAGCATGCTTTAATGGAGACAGAAAATGGATTGAATTTGCCATTTGCTATGTTTATAAGTCATAAATTTGTAAATCAATCTATTTTTGTTGGTTTGATTGGCTTGAAGTTATTTTAATTTTCTCTTTAAACATATTTTACACCAATATTAAATTGTAGTTGTAGATCCATGTACTGTGTATGTCAGCAAAATTTTTAATTGCTAAAATAAATTATATGTATTATTTTAATGATATGTGAGTAACATCCGACATTATGCTGTGCCATTATGTTGTGCATGTGTGTTCGCAGTTTGAAGTACAGAAAGAAAGATTTGCTTCTGTATTGCCTCTTATTTCACTTTTATCTTGTTGATTTATGCTTGCAATTTATTTGATTCACTCCGATACAAGATTATTCCAGTCGATCTAAATTAAAGGTTCAATTCCAAATAGAGCTATTCAAGTCATCGGCTGAAACTGTATTCATATCGCAATATATATTGGAGAAATATAAAATATTGCAATGTCAGTTTTGTCTAATATCATGAAGCCCTAGTGCATGATATCTTTAGGGTTCTCTTCAATTCTGTAAAAGTAGTTAACTTTTTTTGTTTTTTTATTTAATGTTTCTAGTTGCACAGTGGATGTACAATGTATCATTAATGTTTTAGATATTCACCACAGTACAGATTTATATTTTTTCTTAATTTAATTGTATTTGGATTACATTTTATTTTGTATTTGATTTGTTGGTGGATATTGTGCATTTATTTGTGCATGCGCATTTTAATTTTACACACTATAAAAGTTAACAAATATTTGTATTTAATATTGTTTATTTACATAACAATCATTTCCTTTCCTTGCATTCCTTATATGCAAGTTAACAAAACCCTCTAAAGTTTTTCTACTTACTTTACGTAAATTTCTTGTGTTAAATGATGAATGGGACACTTGCCAAAGCTGACATTAGCATTTTAATTGAGAAATTCCTTGAGGGATAAACTGCCCACGCCACCTCCAATTTACAGCTTGGTGTTCGTTAATGTGTATTTATAATTTGATTGGACAATTAACACCACTGCTGACAGACAAGGACTCTTAAATTTGATTCCTCTTGGTCTGTTATGTAGGGTTTAATCAAGGTTGGTAAGTGTGCGAATAAAGCCGTTTGATTTAAACTGTTGAATTAAAACAAAGGGTGATTTGTAATCTGATGTAATTCAAGACTTGACCTTTCAAAGCAACAAATCGCAACCTATTTTGGTGCAAAGAGAAAATGTCTGTCTAAATCAGCATTAAAGGATTAGTTCACCCAAAATTTTAAATTTTGTTATTAATTACTCACTTTCATGTCGTTCAGCTCCCCTGAGATCTTTGTTCATCTTGGGAACAGAAATTAAGATATTTGAAATGAAATCCAGGAGCTTTCTAATCCTTGATAGGGCCCAGAAAAGGAACCGAAAACATCATCAAAGCATTCCATGTGACTTCAGTGTTCAACTATACTGTAATTGAAGCTTCAAGAACATTTTTGTGCACCAAAAAATTGTAAATCTAGAAATATGTAAATATATATAACAAGTAAATATGACTTTGTTCCCATATACCTTTTTTCTCATCAGGTTGTTAGGGTGCACATATAGGCCATATAATGTTTTGCTACTAGAGTCAGCAGCCAACATGCAAGCATTGCATTGCCTGTAGTAAACACTCACCCTGAAGCGATGCAAGACAAAGTCATTTTTTTTAGGATTTTTTTTAATACAGAAAATTGTTTCTTATCTTATGTTATCTTATTTTAATGATGTTTTTGGTTCCTATTCTGGGACCATCCCTGTCTATGGAGGATGAGGGAGCTCTCCGATTTCAACAAAAAACTTCTTCATTTGTGTTCTGATGATGAACAAAGGTCTCGGGAAATTGAAATAACATAAAGGTGAGCAATTAGTAATAGATTTTTTAAATTGTTGCCTAATCCTTTAAATGTACTAACTCTCAAAATGACAATGTTACAAATTATCTTGCAAATCTCTTATTACTAATCATTTCATTACAATAAATTACTACTATAATTTCATATTACTTGTTTCCCTAGCCATCAACTTGTATGCATGTATGCATATTCAGTGCTTCCCACACATAGACTTTACTTGGGTGGGCGGCCCAGTTATATTAGCGGCCGCGCAAGTATATTTAGTGAGACTTTTTTATATTAATATAACTAAGCATCCATGATCTATTAAGTAGTGGAAAATCTTCTCTCATTTTCGTTCTATGTGACACAGTCAGCACTTCGGTCATCTAACCAGAGATTGTTATGCATCCATAGGTCGAGGCTGAAATGCAAAGGTGACCGTGCCTTTGCAGTAGCTGGTCCTAGGTTGTGGAATGCTCTGCCCCTCTGTATTAGATCTGTTTCATCCCTGTATGTTTCTAAATAGAAAACTTACCTTACCAATGCCTGATTTGGCATTTTATCAATGAAAATGGTCTGTTGAATTTTTTTATATTTTTCTCTGTTGTGATGTGTATTGTGCAGCACATTGGTCAGCCCTGGTTGTGTTTAATATTGCTATATAAATAAAATTGACATTGACAGACAGTCTTGCTTTGCAGACCCACAGAGACACCTTTTGAGACTTAAAAAGTTTATCCGGCCCAGGTTTCTAAATCTCCTGAAATGTCACCTTTTGCTTTCGCTTTCTAAAGCTTGTATGCATTTTTGCAATACTCTTTTTTTAAAGACTACTTTTTCGCTCGTTTCACAGACTGCATTCAGAGCCGCGAGACAGAGAGAAAATCTAAATGATTCAGAAAAACTTTACTGTGCTCGGAGGGTTCGAAATGACTGGTCTAAACTGGATGCAAAATATATGTACACCATTAGTGGTTAATCAACACATTTGCCTTATTAAATAATCTACTCGTTGTAATGTTGTAATTATGATATTTTTTAGAGATATTGTCTGTTGTTATTCCTTTTTCTGTCATTTATTTATCTTTTGCTTATTATTTTATTAATTTGATGATGTTAATATAATACATAGGCTATTTTATATATGTAT
The DNA here is from genome assembly GCA_903798205.1 of Danio tinwini. Lineage (NCBI taxonomy): Eukaryota > Metazoa > Chordata > Actinopteri > Cypriniformes > Danionidae > Danio > Danio tinwini. The sequence goes on from CAIGQZ010032409.1 coordinate 22,458,994, forward strand.
TTAAAATGTTTTGGTATTCAGGTTTGCTTTGTACTTGAAAGACAAAGAAAAGCAGATTTTACCTGTCAGTGGGTGCAGATGGCTCCTGAATAGTTTAAAAGTAACAGAAACTGTGTATTTATTTTTTATTTCAACAGTCTTTTTTTACTTTAACCCATTGAAAAGAAACAGTGTATAACAGTGTAATAATAAATACAATTATTGTTTAAAATGTAATTATGTTTTGTTTGTCGCATATAGTTAAATATTTATGCGTTGTGGGTAAATGGTGTGTTTCAATCCGACTACCACCGCAAGTATATTTCAAACCTGTGGAAAGCACTGATATTTAGAACTTTTGTTTTTCTATATACTTAACTAAAATGTAACATTTGTCATTTCAAACTTAGTTTTAGTGCCCATTAGTAGCTTGTTAGTCACTGGCAGCATATGTGCATTAGTAGAAGAGTGTGTCATTCTATTCTTACAGAACAAACTGATATGCTGCATAAGATCCAGATCAGGCCCATGAACTGGTATGTTGTTTGATTTACTTGCTTTCCTTTAGTTTGATGTCCAATTGAAAACCCTAACCTTGTTATGTCATGTCAATTAGAGCAAGAGTGCACAGCAGATTCTTATTCCCAGCCAATATAAGGAGGTAATAGGTATAAATTTACCTTTGCCAAGAGACTGCATCTTTATATGTACTGTTTCCATGGAAACCCCATCCACCCTCAGACTCTTGTTTACTTGTAAATACCCCATTGAACTGGCACCAACAAAGGGTATGTCTAAATATGTTCTTTTATCATAGGCTAGTTCATATAATTTTGAACATGATTAAAGGAAGTTTTTAGATCAAACATACTTATTGTTCGTGCTTAGCTTACGCTCGTCTGACTGAATGCACTTTAGTGCTCCAATATACTCACAACAGAATAAAACTTGTTTAAAAAATGTAGTGTTGTACTGATAACAGACATCTAGACACCAACCACAGTGCAGGGAAAAAAACATTTCAATTGAATATGTATTAGGGAGGGCTGCACGGTGGCGCAGTAGGTAGCACGATCGCCTCACAGCAAGAAGGTCGCTGGTTTGAGCCTCAACTGGGTCAGTTGACGTTTCAGTGCAGAGTTTGCATGTTCTTCCCGTGTTCGCGTGGATTTCCTCCGGGCCCTCCGGTTTCCCCCACAAGTCCAAAATTATGTGGTACAGGTGAATTGGGTAAGCTAAATTGTCTGTAGTGTATGAGTGTGGATGAGAGTGTATGGGTGTTTCCCAGTGATAGGTTGCAGCTGGAGGGATATCCGCTGTGTAAAACATATGCTGGATAAGTTGGTGGTTCATTCTGCTGTGGCGACCCCAGATTAATAAAGGGACTAAGCCAAAAAGACAATGAATGAATGAATGAATGTAGGGCTGCACAATTAATCGAAAAAAGGTAGACGCTACATGATCTTAATTCAGCTTTTCTACAATCCAGCTCATTATATTTTCAAGTTTAGAAGAGAAGTGTAAAGGCGGACGCACAAGACTTCACATATGCATTGCTCAGCAACATGGACTCCTCCAAATGGTGTTAAAAGTGTCATATACTGCATTTATAAGATATAATTCACCCAAAAAATGTCATTTCTGTCTTAATGTAATGATGTATTCGCGGCCGAATGGTTAAACACTGTCAAATAATATACTATTATGTTAGTTTGATTGATTCTAAAGTATTTTTGAAACTAGATTTTTCATGACATATTGACCCAAATGTAAGCCTGAAACTTAGTCTAGAGACTTTCATAGACATAAGGTGTTGTTGCTATATAATCTGTTTACACATTGGCAATGTTAAAGCAATTAAAACCATAAAAATTCTTATATGTAACTCCTTTACATTTATAATGATAGTATTTAGTTTAGCATCTTGGAGAATGGAAATGAACTGAGTGTAAAGGCGAAGCAAAGCAAAGAGAAGAAAACAGCAGGCTGAAAGAGATCTGAATGTTGCTGAGACTTTTCCAGTCAGCGACGAGCCCTTTGATCTCCCAGAATTCTCTTCAAAGAAAGTTTGACCTTTTTTTCTAAGTGGTTCAACAATCCCATTGGAATCATTTCTCCCATTTTGTGGTGGATGTTAATCTGTTGGATGCTTTCAAGTGAAACTCAAGTCTTTATTTAATAATTAAAACAAATTAGTTTTGCTAAGCATGTATGTCTGCAAAGCCAGGAATATAAATCAAAGTGAAAGGAATAGTTCTCAAAATTTCTAAAACACTAAAGAATGTCTTTTGAAGAAAACTGTAAACCTGTAACCATTAACGTCTACAGTATTTGTTATTCCTACTATCAATGGTTACAAGTTTTCAGCTTTCTTCAAAATATCTTCTTTTGTATTCAACAGAAGAAACTGATAAAGGTTTTAAACCATTTCAGGGTAAACTTAAATTTTTGGTTAAATTGTCTCTTTAAGGTTTTATTTAGGACCAATTATAATAAAATAATAGTTAGACATTTTATTTTTATTACATTACACTAATTTATTAGTGAATCAACTGGAACTAGAACTAGTTTTTGTTATATTTTTAGTCCTAGGCTTACCTGGCAGAATTTCTGAGCTCATGTGTTTGGGTAGCAGTATAGTGATTCATGGGATGATCTTTTAAGCTTATTTGGCTTGGCCAGTTTTATTGAGATTGTCTGCTCAAAGTTATTTGTTTGTATTTCCAATGTATTTTTGACCAGTATTTAGTCTTTTGCTTTCATTAGAGTGCTTTTGAATGCTAAACTTGATAGTCTGCATGTAAAAATCATCATGTAATTTTTGCATCACACTTAACTATAAAGAATGAAGACTGCAGCAGAATATAATTTGTGCTGAGAAGTGTGAGCAATGCATTTGTCTTGTTCATGTGTAAACAATAAAACGAAGACGTGATGAAGTGAAGTCTGGATGTTGGACTAAAAGAACAAGGGTGGAGGACAAAGAATGGCGAAAGTACTTGAATCAATATATAAACTGGCAGGATGTCCAGCTCTGAACGACTGATGCATTTGCACAGATGTGAGCCCCTACTGAGAGAAGAAACTTGAACGTCTATGTACTGTCATAGACCAAATATCAAAATATTTAGCAGACCCGTGTCACGCAACATTTTTGTTTTATCATATTTTCTGATGTTTACTGTGCTTTTACTGTGAGCACCTCAAATTTTTATTGAAAACATGTTGTTTTAGCAAACTGTGAGCTTTGGTTTTTGTATTCACTTCCATCTGTGTTTACTTGGCAGTGTATAGTTCAGTCAGTGTGGTCTCTTCAGCGCTGCACTCAAGTGACAAAGACCACAGCTAACTTTTGTGTTTCTGCCAAGTTCACGTTTTTTTCTTCTTGTTTTTTCCAGCAATTTTATGCCTTGGTAGGAAGAAAACATTCTTGTGAGCCAGCCCTCTCAAACACGTTAGACTGAACTTTTTCTTATGAGAGCTACAGGTATTTTCAATTCAGCTAAGCATTTACAAATGAACATAAATAGTGCATAGAAGTCTGGTAATATTTTATCAAATCACAGAGATTTTAGTCAGCTTGTTTAAGAGTATGCATGACTTTTTTTGGACTGTCTTTGATATAAAGCATCAGATTGTCGGCTAATTGCAGGCAGTGTGAAATCTGAGATTTTGTTGAATTGGCTCTTGGAACAAGTCCATTCTCCTCCATCTCTTTGGGATGAGACTTGAATTCCTCCTACTCAAGCCACCTGTTTAAATAATCAGGTTTCACTGCGGCGTAAATGACTGAGTATGAGCTCATTTAGTCCATCTTGCCTTTGTTCAGACAAAAACTTGCACTTGGTTGTTTTTTTCTCTTTCAAAACAGAATAAAAAGCAGCATTTGCCAACCTAATCCAAACCAGGCTTTTTATAAAACATGTCTTTGGTCTAAATGGTGGAAATTCATGTGTTTTCCTCCTTATTTTTGGATATACGTTTAGGGCTGGGTAAAATGGGCAAAACTTCACAATTATAACAGTAAATCTAATTAAGTTTCTTACCAGTAAGTATATAATTATTGTGATACATTTACATTTATGCATTTAGCAGAGGCTTTTATCCAAGCGACCCGTGAACACAGGGGAGCAGTTGGGGGTTCAGTGCCTTGCTCATGGGCATCACCTCAGCCATGGTATTTAGGTGAATATTCCCACCAACAATCCCTGCTGGTACCGGAATGCAAACCTTTAATCTTGAGATCGCAAAACTCTCTTACCATTAGGCCACAGCTACACTGAAAAACCCGATAAGTTAATTCAAACCGTTTGAGGAAATTGATTGCGGCAAACCATTTAAGTTTTGAAACCAAATGGTTTGAGTACTGTAAACTTGTATATATTAAATCATATACACTTGTATTATTTGAGTTCATATTTTCAAACATTAAGAGTATTAGTAACTTATACAGATTTGATAACTGAACTTTAAATGTTTGAGTTCAGTTAACTTAAACGATTTAAGTCAACTGGATAGCTACTTAAATGGAACTCAAATGAATAAAGTTAGTTGACCTAAATGGTTTGCCACAATCGGTTTCCTCAAACCATTTGAGTAGCTATACAGTTGTTTGGACTTAATTCGTTTTGTTACCTGAACACAAATACATTTGAACATAGCAAGCAAAAACTAACACAATTAAACAAGAAATTATATAAAAAGGAAGTACCTTAAGACAAATTTATTGAAATAATACATTTATTTCAGTCAAGTATATCAAGTACAAAACAAGTTAGCAAGTATTAAACAGCCAAAGTATTAAAGCAGCCCAAAATGTAAACAATGTGTCAACTTTTTTTTTTTTTACAATTTTAGTGAGAATAAAAAGTCTGTTTCTTGGATTAGTTCATGTGAAGGGCATAAAGCAGCTCAAACCAGAGTCTGTGCACTGAACCAGGATTTTGAAGGCATCACCACACCATCTTCAAGAACATTTAAGACCTCTAGTGTGTCGACAGGCAGCATTCCTACTTTCTTCTTTTGTGTATGGTTGTCTCTCTAAATGCATTGAAAGCATCTTTGTTAGTGAATATCTGTGCATAAGCACAAAAACAAAACATACAATCATATATACATATTTAAAAAGATAGTTCTCCCAAAGATGAAAATTCTGTCATCATATGCTCTGCCTTGACTTGTTCCAAACCAGTTGGAGTTTTGTTTTTTCTTCTGTTAAACACAATAGAATATATTCTAAAGAAAAGATGGAAACCTGTAACCATTGACTTCCATAGTATTTGTCTTTCCTACAATGCAAGTCAACGATTAACAGTTTTGAACATTTTCCAAAATGCCTTCTGTTATGTTTAACAGCAGACAGAAACTCATTTGTGGTTTAAAGTGGTTTGAAACCACTTGTGGAAGAGTAAATAGTGAGTACATTTTAATTTTTGGGTGAAGCATTATTCAAAAATTAAGATTTGCTTTTAATTAACACGCATGCTTGCCATGAAAGCACCTGCAACAATTAAGAGAAAACAGTGGTTCAGCATAGGTTTCAACCCTGTATGTAATATCTAAGCATTAGTTGGTGCAGGAATGTGCATAGAGTAGTTCACCCGAAAAATATACCTTTTGCAAAACTTTTTGTAGTTCAACTTCATGTTGTTCGAAACCTGTATTAAAAGTTATTCTGTTTTTGAGAGACAGTGAGGACAGGAAACCAATATTATTATGAATATTATCTGGATCTAGCCACATAGTTAATAACTTTCTTGATCCATGTTTTATACAGGGGACAACCGAGAAACTCATTGACAACTACAAAATATGAAAACGTTTACTGGTGCTCCAAAGGCAACACAGTGTACCAAGTAAATTTCTTGAACTGGATGAATGTTATTCAGATTAATTATTGAACAAATTACTGTATTACAAAAACAAAATAATTTACAAAAAAAATTATTTTGTAGTTACCTTGACTGCAACTCACAGACAACTACAAAAGATGAAAACCATTTACTGTAGCTCCCAAGGCAACAAAATATATCAAGCAAACTTTATGAATTGGATGATTGTTATTCATATAGTAAATAGAGCTTTAAACAAATTAAGAAAAGTGAACAAAAAATGACCTTAATGTATTGGGTTGCCTTCTCAAGCAACAGTAAATGGTATCATCTTTTGTGATAGCTGTGTTTTAGTCCCTCAGTTGTCATTAATGTGAAATGATGGATCTTTTGGAGTGGCAACAATTATGCCAAACAGTCATGAATCATTCAGGTTTCAACAAACAGTATTCAATTTCGAGGAACATGGAAACTCATTGAGTCATTTTTTCATAAATAGTTATTGTGTCTTGTGAAGTATATGTAAACATCTATTTTGTCAAATAGTTTTTTAGGACTGTGCTAAATTAATTATTCAAAAATATAAAACTGCTTTTATTTGGTATAAATGATTAACATTTGAACATCTGATCTCTGGTCAAGTAGGATGATTTTCCATTACATTCAAATTATTATTTACTTTAAAATATTTCTTTACAGAAGATGCAAAGAAATGCAATGTTTAAACTATTATTTACAGGGTATACAGGAGTTATTTTATTTAGATGAGATACTGCTTATTTTCTACTTTTAATATGAAAAGCACTGAAAATATTTCATTTTGTCAAGTTATTTATTTTCACCTGTTTTTCTAAGAAAAAACTGATAGTTTGTTTTAGGCAATGTGTGTTTTAATTTCAGTTGTTCAATGTTGTTTTAACGAATGTTAAAATGTTTAATTATTCGAGATTTTGATTTTAAGCCAAATCTCCCTGAAGCTTGTTTTACACCGCATGCGAGAGAAGCAGTGTGTCAGCACGGAGCTTGAGCTAGCAGTGCTGGACAATGTATGTATGCACGCAGCAAACGCTCTGGAAATGCACAGGGTTTTCTATTCAGATGCCTGAAGAAAGTGCTATATTTTTTCAATTTCACAGATACAGATATAAACTTTTTCATAGTGTTCATAGTTTTTTAACACTGAAATTATAAATTATATAAATATAATTTAGTTGTCTGCTATAGACTAAAACTAAATTAAAGCAATTAAAGTAACTTAAAGCAATAGAGTCAAGTTAACAAAAAATAGACTTAATTAATTCAAAAGTTTTTCGGTTGAGTATGGGGGGGGGGGGGGGGTAGTCACTTGGGGATTTCCAAAAATCTTATATATGCTATTAAACTAGTAGAATTGTCATATTTTATCCATAACCTACAGAAGATAAAAATTGTTTTTAACCTATAATATACCAATATATATACCTAATATTTAATAGTTACATAAAAAAATAACATGTAAATAAAAAGCCATCAGCCTTTAATTTTTTTTCTCCATTAGATTCCAACCCCTGGGGTTATTACACTAGATTAACGTCACAGCAATAGCGTTAGTTGCAGCAGATTGATTTTGCGGCACAGTGTTAAACTCTGACACCTTTATGGCACTCACATACATTAAGAATAAAGCCCACGACTGAACATGGAGGATGATCTCCAAGTGGTGGTCTTCAAAATTATACCAAGAATAGTCTTGTGCTGTATTGTGCACTCCATTCTCATTAATGAGGATAATATTAAATTAAACGAATGAATAATGATTATAAAATATTATATATGGTCGTTAGACTGTTGCACTTGTGACTGTGTGTCAATATGCTTGTGTTTATATAGTTCCTACTGGTGTGTGTGCGCCATTGTGTGCAATATTTGTATGTTTATAACCACCTCCAAGCATAGTGGGGGTCGCTTGTCACTGCAGTTGTTATTTTAGGGGTTTCAGGCTGAAAAGTTTTAGAACCCTTGTTTTAAACTTTTGTCAGAGCATTACAGTTACTTTCTAAACAAATAAACTCGCAACACTGTAAAGCTATATGAATAAAATTGCTTTTATTTAAATGTAATGTTACATGGCATTGTATACAGGCATTTCAACATCTTTTTTAAAACAAATTGACAGATTACATGAGACATGATACATTTTCTCATTTGTTTATTTTGTCTTATACGTAGTAGTAAAGACTAGGGATGACACAATACTCAATATAATATTGATCTGCTTGGTACAACCTCCATGGTTAAATATTTTTGTATTTAAATTTAAATGTTGCATTTGGCATTTTTTCTTTGCCTTTTATTACTTTCTCAACTGGCTCTGTGCATGTTTGAATGTATGACCTGAGTGCTGAACTTAGAGGCGCTATTACATAAGTCAACGTGACGTGTAACCAAGTGAAATTTCTCAGTTATGTACAATATTTATGTCAACATCTGTCTGCTCAACTTGACAAGAATTCAATCAAAGTTTTTTACTTAACATATATACTAAACTGTGACCCTAAAACCATGATACCAACTAAATCATAAGCTTTCTCTACTTTTGCATCCCTGGTAAAGATGAAGAGATGGTTGCTTCACTCCACATTAGTGAGTGCAAAACCACATTAATTGTTTATATTTCATGGTAAACTTAATTTCATTCATTCATTTTCCTTCGGCTTAGTCCCTTTATTCATCAGGGGTCGCTACATCGGAATGAACCGCCAACTTATCCAACATATGTTTTACGCAGGGGATGCCCTTACAGCTGCAACCCACTACTGGGAAACACCCATACACACAGACACATTCATACACTACGGCCAATTTAGTTAATTCAATTCACCTATAGTGCAAGTCTTTGGACTGTGGGGAAAAATCGGAGCACCCAAAAGAAACCCACGCCAACACAGGGAGAACATGCAAACTCCACACAAAAATGCCAACTGGCCCAGCCAGGGCTCAAACCAGCGACTTCTTGCTGTGAGGCGACAATGCTAAATGCCACTATCTTGCCTCAAACTTTATTTCAAGAGTTCACACTTAGCTGATTATTGATTATAAAGCTTGTTTGGCATGCTGTCCCAGGTGATTGCCCTGAGTTCATTAGATCCTCAAGCCCAGGGCTCCCTCCCATTGCAAGGCGAGAGGGGAGTTTGAGCTCAAGTAGATCTTGAAACTCCCCTGCTGTTGAAGCTGATTAACAAATGGGGATTGCTATGAAGAGATAACTACTTATACTAGGAACATGTCTATGATGCCGATCTGGATTAGTCAATAAACTGCATAACTGCATGCAAATACGTTGCATGTTTTTGGACATTGGGAGGAAACCGGAAACCTAACCACTGGGCCACCGTGCCACCAATCTAGGAAAGGAGGAGAAGTAGGGGTGGAAGGGGGGATTCTTCAAAATTAAGATAGCTGTGGTATGGAACTAGGTATTTATAGTGACTTAGGAATCGTCTGATTGGTGAATCATGAATTGGCTAATGCAGGACCAGCTGTGTTCAATCATAAGCACGTGATCCTCTCGAAATTAGTTCATAAATAAACTTCACTTCAAAGTTACAAATTTTAAGCATTACAAAGGACTTTGTTTCCTAATAAAGGCAAAGAGCTTAGAATGACCAAGAGGCGACACTCAATAGAACGTTCCACTGCAACAGCAGCACCCAGCAACAGCCCCGGATTCTGCCATTTTGGAGTGAAAGCAAACGGCTGCCCATTTGCTGTCGCGATGGCAAGCAGCTGCTTTATTTTTTATTTATTTATTTAAAAAGTGCATTAAAGCTGAGATACAACCTGAAAGACGGCAATACAACACATACTATCACAATCATCAGCACTTTTATTAGTTTATTTTACAGACTTATAATATGCTGTTGTTCTATTGGAATTTTCATTCCAAAATCGCACCAGAGTGTCGCCTCTTGGTTATTCTATGCTCTTTGATAAAGGTAACACAGCATAAAGCTTATTCCCATTATTTAGGTAACATTTGTGCCGCAAATAAGGCTTAGTGATGTATCAACAGAAAACATCATAGAGTAAAAGAGCAATCTTGTAAGGTAAATTAAAAACAAGAAGTTAGTATTGGTCATCTAGCAGTAGTGTCCACTTTATCTTTGTTACCTCTAAAGATTTCAAAAATATTAACTTTGGTACCAATCAATATTGAAATAAAAAAAACATATTTCCCATTTCAAATGTTAGCAGGAAATGGATTTTTTTCCCAGTATTGATTGGTACCAAAATTGATACTTGTGTCAACCCTATAGTTTATCCACATTGTGTGCTCAAAAACAAGCCATTGGAGAAATGCAAATTAATAATTGTTTAGGTCAATGATTTTGGCCCTTCAAAACAATTTTGGTTGCCAAAATTTCTGATTGGTGAGTAAACATTATATTGAACATTTAATGACCTTATACTATAATTTCACCAAGGGAAAACATATAATATATTAACATAATTATTGTTATCTTTTTGTCGCCCAGCCCTACATACTTTGTTATACAGATTGTCTTAAATGAATGTTGGAATACACTATCTAGTAAATTGTCTGAAATGCTGCTTATAGTGTGTTCAGCATGAAGGCAACACAGCCAAACAAAACAACCAGTTTTTCATCCTCTTTTCCCACACTGACAGCCACTTTCAGATCTTGTGTGAGTCTCTTAACATAGTGTTCACACATTTCTATAGTAACTAATATAGAAACGTAATATCGACTGCGCTGTCTAAACAAACGGATCAGATTTCCTCACTTGCAAAATGGAAAGATTAGATTCGAGAACCAAATTGCATTTATGTGTAGTAGTGTGAACAAAGCCGTAGAGGTTTACATTTGATTTCTTTCTAGCTCTGTGGCTCAACCAAAACATTATTTTGTAAAACAAACATTTCAAAGCTGTCAGCTATCAGCCTTCACAGCTACATCTAGGTTTTGTAAGCATTTGCAGGGTCTTTTTTTGTTGATTTTCATAGCGATACATGATGTGGGTCATTGCTGGCTACAAAACCTAAATGGTTTGGAATATTTCAGATGGTTGGATCATGTGTTTGTGTAAGCTATTTGTCTGGGCGGCTGCCACTTTTTCCACATATCAAAGGCAGTTTGCAGTATTATATAAGCTTCTAAGGTCATGCTTTGGCCTCAGATGTCATCAGCTGCATTGTCACATCACTGCGGCTGTAAGCGCACAGCATTGAAGAAAATAGGTTAATCTTTTTGATGTGTTTTTAATATTTATTAAACATGTTCTGTTCTGTAATCAATGTAATTTCAATTGATACATTTTAAATCAATTAGCGTTTTAAAATGATTTTGTCTAAATATTGTGCAGTAGCTTAAGTAATTTTTCGATCCATAAATGAATTGTCATGAGGACAAAATGCAAATAAATAAAAAAGAATATTAATTTAAATAATAATATTAGTACAATAATAATATTTAAATAATATATTTCATGAAGAAATATATTCATAATTTAATATTTATTATTATTATTATTATTATAACTATCTATACATCTAAAATGATGATATTATGATGTCAACTATTCATCTACTATATCAACTATACTCATATGTTTTTATTGTAGCTGTGAGTGGCATCTAGAAATGCCCTAGTTTTTTGCCTCAAACATAGTAAAAGCTCATTACACCATGAGAAATTCACTGGAGCAGTTTTACTTCCTCTGAAAGGAGAGGAAGTGCTTATGTGTGTGTGTGTGTGTTCAGACAGAGGAAACTCCAATGAATTGATGTTTGACTTTTCCTTGCAGAGAACCTAGTTCTCACTTCTAACTTTCAGCTTTGAACAGAGCTTTGGAGGAATCTCTTGATTTATTGCTGTGACACCATAATTACTGCACACCCTCAGGGCTTTAAATAGGAATCTCAGGGATTTGCATTATTTACAACATTACAGTATATGCAATAATTCATAGCTAAATGTCCAGTCACAGGAATTAGTTTTGTTTGGCAAGTATATTTCTTCACTGTCACAAAGTTTTGGAAGTCATTGACTTGCCTTTTGTACTTTAAAATATGCTTGGTTATGTCACTTAAATATGGGTAAAATATGGGTCACCACAAAAGTGTCAGAGTATCAGCATAAGGAAGAATTGGTAGAAAGTTATGGACAAATCAAATTAGCGGTGTGTGTGCTGTGCAGTATGCCAAAAGACACATGGAGACTGTTAAACTGTGGTACAGTAGTATTTAAGTGTTTGTGGTAGTTCCTGTAAAATACTTGCAGGGCAAGTAAGAACTACAGGCCAAACCAGGTCTGCCTTAAAAATACTTTGTCGTCGAGCCCTGCAGATTTCCACAGAAATGAAAACGCCCAACATTCACAAAGTTCTTCCCATCCTGCAAAAGTCTTCACATTGATTGTTTTGGAAAATAGAAATATAAAAACAAAATGTAAGGTCTTAAAAAGTCTTAAAATCACTGAAATATGCTGTTGTATGTGATGAATCATTTTAAACATATGGTTTAATTATCTTTCTTGCATTCTCACAATAACATTTGTTTAAATGTTCTCCATGCATTTACCTAGTGAAAAAGACAATGACATGGACAAACTGTTTTGCATACATTTAGTTTATTAAAACTTGTCTTTTTTAAGGAAATGTAATGCTGAAAGCAAGTATATTTATATAACTTTGCTTGTTTTTACACATTATTTAAAATATGTTGCTAAGATAAATCTACATTTGAATTTTAATAGGGCAAGTAAAAATCTTTCCTCTGGCTATTACAAAAAATCTTTAGCGTCTAGCCCTATATAAGTGTGAAATTTCATTTATAATGGTTTTTAAAAAACTATTAAATTTGTCTTAGTGAAACCTACAGAAACCTACACTCCAAGGTCCAGTTCATGTTTAATTTGACCTTTTTTAAATTTTGTTTATTATTATTGTTTTTTAACAATTTTTTGGTGTAGAAAAATATCAGCCAGTCCCTCTGGGCTGGTCATCTGACAGCTTCTTCAGTTCAGGTCTTAGAGCCTTAGAGTTTCCCCATGTATGGTACATTGTACAAGCCAGACAACCTTGTCTTTTGTGCCTTTTGTGTGAAGAGGCGAACAACAGACAAGCTGTTTATACTCTGCTTGTTCAGAAGAGGTCAAATAGAGCTACAGTAGATGTTATTTATAGTGTAGGCCAGTCATGATATCACACACAATTGAAAACCAGTGACAGCACTCTTATTTTTAGCCACACAGTAAGACAGGAACTATGTTGTCAAGATGGGAATAGCCTTTAATATTTTTAGGACAGTTACAGTTTGAATACAGTTACAGACCACATCTCAGTTGTACTGCAAACATTTTTGGAGATATGCATGTCTTAGTGGCTAGCTAAAATGCTGAGTTGTGACCATGCTGATGACACAAGTTCAGATTCCTTTCCCTTTTTGTCCTCTTCATTTCCTGTTGTCTCTGCACTAAAAATGATATTTCTCAAGGACAAATCTTTCAAATATTGTCATATTTATATATTCTATTTTTCCTTCTGATTCCCAGGTCTGAGTGCCGCCAAGCTGCTGGTGGAGAGCGGCCTAAATCCTGTGGTTTTGGAAGCCAGAAGCCGTGTTGGTGGAAGAACCTACACTGTTCAGGTAAGATACTCATCTGAAATCAAATGAAGCAAATGCAATTACTTCATTGCGGCATACATAGTCTGCTCTTACATGTGTGATAAGATAAGTATGGGTCTGCTGATCACACTGTGCGATACTGCAAACAAGCAGAATCATGTCATTTTTTTAAGTCAGTTCATATGTTTAAATATTTAAAGTTACTTATTTATGTAATTGTAAATTGTATACAATGTAAATCCATTAACGCCATCTTTGAGTTGTCTGAAATCCTTTAATCATGACTCTCGAAATAGTCTAAAGGCTGATTTATACTTTCGCCTGGTGCTGCGTCGCGGACCTACGCTGACTGCACGTGCACCTCACAAAACAGACGAGGCTTGCATACTTGACAAGATCACCATTGTGGTATTCTTTAAGACAACATGGGGTGGTCAAAGGAAACCAACCGTAAAACCAGGCGGACAGGAGTATGAAGTTTCTGGAACTATGTCACATCATTAATGTCGTTTAAGATTTTTTAACTAAATTATTTGAATGATTATAACGATTTTTAAATCAAACTTTGATGCATTACTTGCTTTTGTTTACATCTCGGACAGTTTTACCTATTGTAGTTTATTATAATATTGATGACAACAGAACATGAGTTGCTCTACAGATATATTTTTATTATGAAAAGAATAAAAGCAAAAAAAGTAAACTTACTAAAAATACTTACGTTGTTTTTTTGTTTTTTTTATTTAGCCCACTTCACACATTACTGTCTGGCTAGTGCCTGGCTCTACTTATATGCTAAAAGGGTAATAAGGATCCAACATTCCTGACCATTATCACCAATAAAGCCTAAAAACAGGGCATCAGTATATTGTAAACCGATTAATAATCAAATATTATTTTTCAGTCATCAAAGAAATAATTTGTTCCTTCATTTTAGTTTTGTAACTATTAATTTGTTTTAATTCAAAATTGTAATATATACATCAGTGTAAAACCTGTGAATGGTGGAGAAACATATTTTGTAATTGTTTATAAAAACCACATGGGTCTCCACTTTTGCCATGGCCTCTCTTTTTGGTTTTTCCAAACTTATCCATCAAGTTTTTTCTAGCCAAGAATTATTGGCCATCTGGTTATCCCTATGATCACGCATGGAAGGATCATATAGATGTCTGTACAGTCGTACCTGTTTCAGACAAACTCTCTTTAAAGTCATTCATATTTAACTCAAATCAAATGCTGTTTGCTCGAGTCTCAAAAAATTGGTGCGCTCTGCCAGCCGAAATCATGTCTACGCACCCAAAGCGAACCTCCGCAAATACCGCAATGACGTCACAGTTGCCACACACACTCAATCGAACTAGCGAACGCATTGAGTATAAATCAGCCTTCAGCAAGTTATTTGATGTTAATGTGGTCTTGGTGAAATAGAGTGCAATCATCAGTTGTTGGATATAAAAAAACATTCATTTACTTTGAAGGAAAATTTATTTTTTTTTTACAATAAATGATAAAAAAAATGTATAATGCAATTGTTATGTGCTCTAAGGTTTTAAATAGATTGTGCTTTTTTTAAGACCCATTTTTTCAACTTTAGTAATTCAACTATTAAAAGATAATATTTAACCCAGCCCATGGCAAAATCACGTGATCCCACAGTTTAAAGACATGCACTATTGGTGAATTGGGTGGACTGAATTGGCCGTAGTGTATAAGTGTGTGTGTGTATAAGTAAGTATGGGTGTTTTCCTGTACTGGGTTGCGGCTGAAAGGGCATCTGCTGTGTAAAACATATGCAGGAAAAGTTAGCGGTTTATTCCACTGTGGTGACCCCTGATAAACAGGGAACTAAGAAAAATGAATGATAAAATATTAAACATCTGTAAATTTATGCATGTTTTGCAATAAACTTGAAATATAAATTTGCAGTGCCTCATGGGTCTGTAGTTTTTTTCCCTCATTAAAGCCATTAAGTACACACCCTTATATATTTGTATTTTGCAGATTTTTTATAGAGTTCTTTGCTTTAAATCAAATCCCTGCTGGAAAAATTATTAGGGGGAAAAACTCCAGTGTTGCTGAAAAGGAGAGCGAGCTCTAAAACACTTCTAGATCTTCTACGCTGCTGTTTTTATTGGCAAATATGGACTTGCTTCTGATCTCTTATCACACTGTTGATAAGCTGCTGCAGAAATTTACATACTTAATCCTGTGGCAGATCAGAACAAGTGGAACATTTATACTTTCATTTAAATAGCACATTAGATGAAGCTTTTACAAGAATATTGACCTTTTTGGAGAGTCAGCTCACTACTTTAGTCTTAATTCAGCAGTTACCAGCACAAAACACCTAACAAGATGTCTTTTAATTATCAAGAAAATATATATTTTTTATTTTACACTTATTTAACTTACTTTCATTGCACAGGCTGACATCAAACTCACAAATTTTTAGTTTTCCTGATTTTCAGTCATGAGTTCAATTACAGACCTCTGACAGAAGGGTAAACTAGGTTGTCAAGACAGGAATAGCCTTTAATATTATCAGGACAGTCGACGCAATGGCGCAGTAGGTAGTGCTGTCGCCTGACAGCAAGAAGGTCGCTGATTTGAGCCTCGGCTGGGTTGGTTGGCTTTTCTGTGTGGAGTTTGCATGATCTCCCTGCGTTCGTGTGGGTTTGCTCTGGGTGCTCTGGTTTCCCCCACAGTCAAAAGACATGTGGTACAGGTAAATTGGGTAGGCTAAATTGTCCGTAGTGTATGAGTGTGTATGGATGTTTCCCAGAGATGGGTTGCAGCTGTAAGGGCATCTGCTGCGTAAAATATGAGCTGGATAAGTTGGCGGTTGATTCCGCTGTGGCGACCCCGGATTAATAAAGGGACTAAGCCGAAAAGAAAAGGAATGAATGATTATCAGGACAGGAACAGTTTGAATACTGTTAAAGACCACATCTCAGTTAAAGTTTTGGAGGTAAGTATGTCTTAGCAGCTAGCTAAAATACTGAGTTGTGACCATGCAACATCAAATTTCAGGTTGTATAGTGGTAGGCTCCATATAAGTAGAAGGGAACATGCTGTCTTGAAACCAATATTTTAACACTTTTGGCCCTTTTGTGGCTTGTTTGAATTTTACTAACAATATCTCCTGTGTAATTTCAGAATAAGGAGACCAAATGGGTGGATTTGGGTGGAGCGTACATTGGACCGACTCAAAACCGCATTCTGAGGATAGCCAAACAGTATGGGGTGAAAACATACAAAGTCAATGAAGAGGAGTCTCTAGTTCATTATGTGAAGGTAAACCAATTTATGTGTGCATTAATCTACAACAAAAGATACACTTAATCAGACCTTATGAGCAATTCCAGCGTTTTGGATGTAACTTAACATAAATTCATATAGAAAGTATATGTTAACATTATATTGAAACATCTTATATTTTCAAAAATAACTAACCACAGAATTTTGGGATTAGAAAAATATCAATTTGTAAACATTTTTATATTTTAAATGAGGAAAATAAACATGCGTTATTAATGTGACCAAAATATTTGCAAGTTTACAGTACACAACATACAGTTGAAGTCAGAATTATTAGCCCCCCTAAATTATTTGCCCACCTGTTTATTTTTTCCCCCAATTTCTGTTTAAGAGAGAAGATTTTTTCAACATATTTCTAAAAATAATAGTTTTATTAACTCATCTCTAATCTTTGTCATGACGACAGAACATAATGTTTTACTAGATATTTTTCAAGACACTTCTGTACAGCCTAAAGTGACATTGAAAGGCTTAACTAGGTTAATTAGGTTAACTAGGCAGGTTAGGGTAATTAGGCAAGTTATTGTATAACGATGGTTTGTTCTGTAGACTATCAAAAAATATATAGCTTAAAGGGGCAAATAATTTTGACCTTAAAAAAATTTTAAACTGCTTTTATTCTAGCCGAAATAAAACAAATAAGACTTTCTCCAGAAAAAAAAAATATTGTCAGACATACTGTGAAAACGTCCTTGCTCTGTTTAACATCATTTGGGAAATATTTAAAAAAGAAAAAAAAATTATAATAATAGGGGCTAATAATTCTGACTTCAACTGTACTTTGTAGAAATAATGTGAATTTAACTGTGTAGGGATAATTTACAGTTTGAACCCAAAGAATGACCTGTCAGATGAAGAAGAGCCGGAGTCAGAGATTACATTAAAATGAAAGTTTCATCAGCAGAAGCCAGCTTCAACACTCGCAATAAGTTCCTAGTCAGCTCTACTTACAATCCCAAATCAACAACAATTATATTCTCACATCAACATCATTAACTGTGTCATACATAAAGTAGGTGTTTTAACCTGATTGGTTTAAGCACAGATAGACTTTAAAAATTACTGAACGATATCTTAATATCTCAAGCATACAAATGTCAGACATCCACTAGACTGTTTAGAGCTGACCCCAAACCTGTCAAAGGATCTACAATTGAATAGAACTTACACACATTCAAAGTACTACTGTATCTGTTTCTTACCCAAGGTTGAGTGTAGCCGTCTTTACAAAATTGGTTAAAAACCGATATAATCTACATTCAGGCTGCTATATTCTCACTACACAAAGTCTATTTTGAATAAAAAAAGGAAAATCACTTTAAACAGAATTAACAAATAATAATAATATCAAAATCACTTTAGACAGTATTAGCACATAGCAATACACATAGGAATACAGTTGTTTTCAATCATCAGACCCTTCAGTTCCACTCGAGGTCTCCATGACCTCTGACCTGGTTTGGTGGCTCCTGAAAATAGAGTTAAAAAAAGAGACAGGCAAATGCACTGAACATTCTTATATAAAGCAATGTGTTAACTTTATTCATTAGTCAAAATCATTTCAAGATTAAATAATGATTCAGATAATCATATTGATAAAGTAATGAAAAAAAGGATAATGAGAAAAGGACAAACGTTGATTCTAGCTTGAGATGGATTGGAAGCCAGAAATCCGAATCCATCAATTGCACAACCCAAAAAATATTATATTAATCAAAAGCATAAGACTTGGCTCACTATAGAACAAAAAATGATTTAATTTTTTTTATTTTGCATTTATGAGGAAAAAACTTTATGGATGTGACATCTCTCTAATATGAATGCGTCAGATGTGAAATTAGCACTTGTGTGACTTTGTCAGTGTTTTCAAACAATTGTATTTGATTTACCAAAGACATTTTGAGTATTTTTACAGTACTTAAAAATAAAAGCAGACACAAAAAACTTAGAAAGGGTTTTGCTATTTTAGGGAAAACATATTTGTTTATTTATTTACTTATTTATTTATTTTTATTTATATATTTTTCATGGCAAGGTGTCAGGATTGACATTTGCATGGAATTGCTCTTCTACCTCTTCGGGTTGGTGCTGAATAAAATCATTTAATCTATATATCCAGCATTTTGCGTTCTGATGATTTGTGAACAGATCAGTCTCTGTGGTCATGCATGACTGCCTGTTTCACAAAACTCTTTTTTAGTCTCCTGTTTTCAAAAAAACCATGCAAAGTCATTAAGGGGGTTCATTATGTGATAGTAAACCCTTAATCATGTTAAATACACATAGCAACAGACTAATTACACTGTAAAAAATAAAAAGTTGAGTTGCTTTAAAATTTTTAATTAACTCAACTTTAAATTTTTTGAAGATATGGAGAAATAAAAATTTAAAGTCTCCTCAATTGAATATTTTACTTTCATTGAACAAACAGTTCAAAACATGCAGCTGGATCATTTTAATGAGTAAATTCAAGTCTGAGCTCAAAAATATGTCCACCTAACTTACAATTTTAAACTGAGTTAACTATTTGTAAGTTGTATTTTTTTACAGTGTACTACCAAGTTTAAAACCATTTTTTCCCTATTGCCTCAAATTCCCTTCTTAAAGCTAAAAAACAGAGCTTTGGCTAATAATATGGCCTTTTGTTTGAGCATGCTCATGTCTAAATGTGCAGGAAGTCAGAGCAAGGCCCAGTGCGCTCAGCTGAACAGCGTTCAATACAGAGTCCCTCCTTCACATTAGTGTGCTGGAGATGCTAATCGCTGCCTGAAGGAAGTCTGTAATATGGTTTCAGATGCTTGGAGTGGGTAAGAAGGACGGAACTCAAGACACCAGCCTCCCCTCCTCCTGCCCCATATCCAATTTGAGTAGACACATCACTGCCCTTAGCACATGCACGCTGCATGACCTTATTAGATTTGGCTGTAGATTCCGTGTCTTCTTCTCCGCACTGACCATGCTATTACCAGGATAAATCACTGGATTCTTAGAGCTGCTCTTTATAATGTGAGCTTTACTGCTTTCTGTGGTCATATTTCATAAGAATGCATAAGGTGGTTTTAAAGTGGATCAACAGGGTGCTTTAGTTGGAGATCGGTGAAGCAGACATACACTTACACATAGTTTGGAAAGCGGTGTGCATGAAAGGAAAGGTCGTGGTGAGGATTCATTGGAGTGTTCCACGTCAGGTTGAAGCCGGATTGTTGTTGCCATGGAAAAAGGCCCTTTGGCTTGTTTCCCATAATCCTTTACCATCCCATCACGTCGTTTTGTTTCTACATGATAACTGTAGGCTTTGGTTAATGCTAAATGTTTGTCAGGTTTGAAACTTTCAGTTTGCTTTTGGCTTCAATATCCTAAATCCTCCTAATATAAAAAAAACAGGATTGAGAAAGTAATAGAATCTTGTTAAAGATGTAGGTCAAACTGTTTTCTTACAAGAGATGTTTAGCAGAATGTGGTGGCTGCTGATTTCTGTGCAGATATAATGAATGAGGATTGATCAGAAAAGCAGCATAAAATATCATAAAAGTGGTCCAAATAGCCTTTGCGCTATATATCATAATGGATGTAACTTGTGCTTTTTCACTTGGACATGAATTGCAATATAATGTCTTTACATGAAATGTAGTCCCGTGATGAAAAAGATTCATTTCTAGTAGCCATGTATATAGATTTTATATATGACAAATCATCCTTTTGAAATCTTTCTAAGGATCATATCATGTTATATTATATCATATTATATTATATTATATTATATTATATTATATTATATTATATTATATTATATTATATTATATTATATTATATTATATTATATTATATTA
>CAIGQZ010032409.1:22479590-22502293 GCA_903798205.1 Danio tinwini
TATATTATATTATATTATATTATATTATATTATATTATATTATATTATGTAGTATCATTTTATCAAGGAATTTAGAAATTATAAGTGTGTTATAATGTATTATATCATTTAAGTGCTTTAACTTTGTTTATTTAATGTAATTTTGCAGAATAAATTTAATTTTATAAATAAATGAAGTCTTACTGACCTCAGTGTTCGAAGAGTTTTTATAAATAAAAAATTCCCTTTTATTTTTATTTATTTTGTTGTTGATTACTGCTGAAGGATGATGATGATTTCTATAAAACACTATCTTTAGTTCTTGACCCTTGGTTTGTGTGGTGCAATGACAGTGCAATCATTTTCAAAATCAGTACCAAACCAGCAGATTTAGTCAAAATACACCCAAAGAAGAAGAAAAGGGTTATGAACACATAACTGATATTTATTTTTAAGAAATGCATCAGCATCTGAAGGACAAATGCTAGTCAGAGACACAAAGCTAAGAGCTAAGCAGCATCACGTGTCATTTGTGTCTTGCCACAGCCTGCTTTTTGTACATGTTTTGATTAAAATGGAATGAATGTGAAGGTGTCAGTCTTAATGATTAATGATGTCTGTGTGCGTTTGTGTTAGTATATATTCCCCTCTTTCCTTGTGCCGTTATATCTCATGATCGGAGCATCCCTGTGGGTTACCATGGCAGCACTTCTCATCAAAAGACAATTGCTATCAGGATTGAGGGGACACACTCGCTTTCTCTCCATCTGCCTCTGTCTTCGGGATCAGGGCGTTTCCTTCTCATTTCATAACCAGAACACTTCAGGCCAGAGAAATGATGTCAGGGTTTTTTTTTTCACCCTCTTAAGAGATGCAAATGTTGCATTACAGAAAGGGTTTGCTAGTGATCGATCAAACTAATTAAAGTCCAATTACTGTATGGCAGACCTCTTTAACATTTAATCTACTAAACTTATTATCATCTGTGTTCATGCTACGAGTACTTATTCATGTTTAGCTACTGCTTTATGTTAGCTACTAGTACCTTTTCAAGATAATAGTACCTATTCATTAGATACTAGTGGTAATAGATACTTATTCTTTATGTACTGTATACTAGTTAGTATTCAGTAGATTATAGTGTTTAGTTATTAGATCCAATATATTTATTTTTTTGTATTGTGTATTTATTCATTATATACTAGGGCTTATTTTAACAGACTTTTAACTAATAGTGTTGTGTAACTTATAACCTCTATGTCGTTTCTATTACTGCCATTGACTTAGGTAGGGATCTATTATTTAGGTCCATTTAGATACTGTAGTATCTAAGATAGTATGTATAGCATTTGGTACTAGTACATATTTTAGAGACTAGTAGATAATATTCATGAGCTTTTTATCTTATTATTGATTTTTTTATCATATTATCAGATACTAGTTTTCCATATATGGACTTTATGCAGATTTTTCTAAACCTATATAATGACATCACATTAATGACATCGCAATTCTGACTAGTTTTTTACTTTGGGAAAAATTACTCTATTATACACTTTGGTATTTTATTTCTACAAACAACTACAGTTTATTACATTAAACATTAAGATAATCAAAAAGCATCAAATGGGCACTCTAATAAAACTATTGTACATTTTCTAGCTGAAGGTGCTCTCGTGTTTATTGTTACTTTGTGGATTTTCCTTAAATGACTTCTATTTTATCCCTTTTACAAGATGTAAGATACACCTTTGTTGTCTCCAGAATATGTCTGTAAAGATTCAGCTCAAAATACTCATCAGATCATTTATTATAGCCTCCAGAATATTCCCATTTTGCTGTCTGAGTACAGTGTAGCTGTTTATGTAGCCTGCGGCTTTAAATGCAAATGAGCTGCTTCTCCCCGCCCACTGCTCCCATGTGCGTGTCTGCTTCTCCTGGTTCTGATAAACGGCAGTCAGTGTTAGAGACTCGGATGAAGCTGCAATACATCACATTAGTTTAAAATGTTAATTAAGTTTATTTGATGTATTTGTGGTGAAGTTTATTCAAGCCTTTGTGAAATGATAGGTCTCACACAAATGCTGTTTGCAGTACACACACACACACACACACACACACATTAGCGTTTACTGACACAATGCTGTAGGAATTATAGCGGTTAAAAATTGCATAGCAATTTTAATGTCTTTATCACAAACATGCTTTGTTTAAAAAACAGATATGTTGTTGTATGTTGTTTCTATTCTAGATACTGTTCCGTTTTGAATCGTATGTAAACCATTTGGTACTAGTACATATTTTAGAGACTAGTAGATAATATTCATGAGCTTTTTATCTTATTGACTTTATCATATTATCAGATACTAGTTTTTCATATATGGACTTTTTCTAAACCTATATTATGCCATCGCAGTTCAGACTTGTTTTTTACTTTGGAAAAAAATTACTCTATTTATTATACATTTTGGTATTTTATTTCTACAAACAGCTACAGTTTATTACACACAACATTAAATAAGTTATTCAAATAGAAGTATCAAATGGGCACTTTAATAAAGCTGGTGTACATTTTCTAGCTGAAGGTGAGCTCATGTTTACTGTTGTTGAATCACACTCTCCACGCCAGATCTTGTCAGGAAATGTGAGTTTCTTCAGGTATCTGGACAACAGGTCAGCAGAGTCTCCTATACCTGTTAACCAGTATTTAACTGAATTAACAGTCTACTATCAAAATAGGAGTTGACTGTGGAAGGAAGCCAGTGAAGAGCATATGCAGGAGACGAAGTGATGATAATAAATGAGCAGAGTTTATTGAAAAATCTTTGCTGCATGTGTTCCAGTGCCCTCTCATACTTCATCTGAACAGCACAAATATAACAAAATGTTATTATACATCAGGCCACATGCCTTGAATTAGAGACATACACTCATATCAGTGGAGAGGAACATTTCATGAAACACCATCACTATAAGACTAAACAATGGAAAAAACACTAAAAGCAGAACAAGTAATATATCAAATACAGAAATTATAAACAATGATAAACAAAATCAATAAAAAATATGAAATCAAATAAATAATTGACTAAGACCCACTTCCATTTCTACCCCTTAGCCCTTCCCCTTATCTCTACCCCTCGATTTGCACATTCACGTGAAGGGGTAGGGGTGTCCCAATTCTCTTTAGCTTGAAGGCTTAGGGCTAAGGGGAAGGGCTCGATAGCGCTTCAAACAGAGATTTTCCAGGACCACATTTGAAACCAAGGGGTAAGAAAATTTCCCAGAATACACCAGCTGCAACTGCACATAAAAGTCAGGAGATGCACAAATTAATATTTGTCATTATGAATTTTTACAACAAACAAGCATATGTTTTAATAAATTCATAACCATTTTCATGTTGAACGTTCTGTCAGAAAAGTCTAGTGGCTGAGAATGAGCATTTTACAGTGTCTGGTATAGTGTTAATGTTGTTTTTGTGTGTTTACATAGATGAATATGGCCACCGTGTAAATGCACAGTACAGTTACGATCTTATTGCCACATATTGTAATGATAACATGATATCATTGCCTTTAGTGATTTCCTGAAGATAAATATCAAAATAATAATGCAACTGAAATAACTACAGCAGTCATGATTGGCAATCTCATATGAAACAAGAGATCGCGATGACATATGATGACGTGTGTAGGTGTTGTGGTGCTGTCCCATTCCTTAGGGATAAATTTTGAAGCCCTTCCCCTTCACACTCTATTTCAAGGGGTACAAAAATAGAATTGGGATTGGGCCTAAATGAATAACTAAGATGTATAAATGATTATAGCCATAACTGAAATTATCAGTGCAAAACAAATAAACAAAAAATAAAAGGATTTAATTTAAAGCACACACAGGTTATAACAAATTTCAGATTCTACACAGTTATAAAAAAAATCATAAAAAATCCTGTTATTAGGAGTACAAGGCAATCTAGAATTTCACATGAGACTGAGGACTTCCCAATGCAGTTTTCAAATTAGGGTCATGGCAGATTTGCAGATTCACCATGGTAACACACCGCTTTTGACATAGCTAATCTTTTGGCCTGTAAAATTTTGCAGAATAGCCGATATAACCCACTAATCACATTTATACTTTGTCACGGAAGAATGAAATGAATTCAGCTTTCACAATCTGAGCTGTGTTGACTCCAGTCATAGCAAAGTAATTCACCTTTTGAGTTCATCCTGGATGTTATCTGAAGACTTTCTACTTTCCCTGAACTGTGTGTAGTATTATAAAAGAGGAGCTGTTTTATCAGCCCCTCATGTACTCGATCGCATCTACATCTGCGCAATTTGTTGAAAGTTTTACAACCACTTTTATAGTATCACCTGTTACTTAGCAATCACACATTGGCCTTGAGCCAGTATTAGCCAATAAGGGTCTTACAATGAGCAGACCGTTTTATAATTAGGGTGAGCATGCAGCCAAGGCGCCCGTGTAATCAGCTTTTCTGTAGCTGTAATCCTAAAGGCCAGACCCAGTTTCCTCTGCCTTGGTACGCGAGCAACCCTGTACTTTCAGGCAGCCTTAGCATATCAATATTATGGTTTAAAAGTTGTGCAAAAGCAGAGTTACTCAAAATTAATACAGTGTTTGCATTACTGTTCATTTATATTAGTGGTTTCTGGGCAATAATAATAATAAACCACATATAGAGTACATGTAAATTATTATTGAGGAATTACAAAAAATACTCTAGTGACATTTACACATTAAAAGCTGCAGTGTATAATTTCAATCATTTATATTAAACCTTTTTTATATTAAACCATTTAATTTGGACATATATTGACTTCAATTTGATATTTATGGCCAGAATATGCAAACGGAAAATTTGCTCCAGAGTGCAATTCCTAAACTACGATGATAAACGTGCATTTTCTGTAAATTTTTCACAGAAATGTCCAAGGAAAAATTTGCATAGTGGCAAATAAGCATCATAAAGTGTGGGTGATCAAATATGGGGGTGCTAAGAAAATAATCGTTATTCATGATGGCTACCTCATAAACAAATTTTCATCATTTAATAAATTCAGCTATGATACACATATTGAGTAAAAGCATAGTTTTATTTTATTTAGGCCTATTTATTTATTGGCCAAAGAATAGGCATATTTTACAAAATAGACAAGCAGTGAAATAGCAAGTGGCCATGACAGTGACAAAAACCTTTTACATGCAAAGGTAAAAAAAAAGTCAGAACTGGACCACCCCCATATCTCAGCTTGCTTGCGATAAGTCAGTCTTACTGTATTTATGTGAGATAGACCTCAAGATGTACATTTTGACATGTCTGTTTTGACTGTAGAGGCGTAAGGAGAACAGATCGCACGCTGTCTGAGGGAACTAAGATCATGCTGGTATGATGTGACTCACCCTAGTTTTTGTTTATTTAACTCCTGAAGAATTTTAAAATAATTTTTAGATGTTAAATATTAAAAAACATAATTTGAGTAGATGCAAGTAAGTCTTGTTGTGTGATTCATACAGTTACTCTCCTCCAATAAAATCTGTGTCTGACCAGGAAACCCCTACAAATGCATATTCAGTAATATTAGGTTAAAAAATATCTGTGTCCACACATTTTCAGCATTATTCTTTTAGATTTAGTAAAAACCAATGTACAGTTTTAACACCAAAAAAAGATTGCAGTAATTGTGGATTGTAGTTATTACAAAAATATTTGTAGTCATTTAGCACTCAAAGTTATTAATTAAACAACAAATGTTCTACAGTATACCTTTGTTATGACATTTACTACTCTTTGATAACTTTAATGCGTATATTTACACACACATTTGTGCATTGATATATATAATGCTAGCATGAACTAATATATAAGGCCGATTCACACCAGACTATAAGGCCCATTCACACCAAAACGCTTTTTGCTCGCATTTAGTCGACGTTTAACACCTCATGACTAAATAAAGGGCGATAATGTGATGGTGCACACCATCGCGCAAAACGGCAGGCGTAAAAGCGTCATTTTTAAAGGAACGCCTCATGCTTGTTTTTTTCTCATGCACAGAGCTGCTGAAGTTACAGTAAACAGCACTTGGAGGCGCTCAAGCGCAAAACGGTCAATGTGAGCACACATTGAAGATGCCCAGAGGCGATATGAACGTGGAGCTGCTTATTGCACTGGTGAATAATAATCATTTCTTCATTGCTAGAGCTGGCGCTGCTACTTGAACCATCCATGCTGGTTCAAATTCCCAGTAACTTTAACAAGCGTGTCAACTTTCTGTCTTTTGTGCTACAAGCGGGTGTCAGAAGCTTAAAGTTGTGTAGCGCCATCTAACGTCAAGGAGTTATTTTGCATACTCTTCTGCTCGACGCCAGTGAAAATAGCTTGGGTTTGAATGCGCACAAACGTCTTGAAAAACGCTGCCGATAAACACAAATGAAAAGTATATCAGTGTGTACGAGCCTTAAGAGTCTGAAATTAAGGGAATATAAAATATATAGTAAATAAAATCTAAATGTTTTGTTTGTTAATGTTAAATTGTCAATCACCACCAATCTATCCTTGCAGATCGCTGGTATACATGCAAATCTCTATATGGACTACATATACTGTCATGCACCACACACACACCTGTTCTGGATCATGATTGATTACACACAGCTGGGAGCTGCATCAAAGACTGATTACAAGGACACAGCACACACACGCATTAGTGTGGAGTCTTATACTGTTACTGCGAAGATTACAACACGTTTCCCTTGCCTTGCCGTGTTTTTACCCTCACCATGTTTGTTTACTTTTCTTGCTGCCCGACATTCGCCTGTTTAATGACTGCGACTCTGGATTGCATATGTACATCTATTTGACCCTGTTGACTGATGCCTGCTTGACCATCCTGTTAATAAACCTGCATTTGGATTCACACTCCATTTTCAGCGCCTTCATCACATTACATAAATGCTTTAGAAAGGTTTTTCATGTTAACTAATGAAGATAAATGGACAACAGATGAAACAAAGTGTAACCCAAATCAGTATTAACTTATAAATAAGCAAATATCAATACAAAAAAAATTGTGCACAAGTTCTGATGTTTTTAAAATAATGTTTTTCCAATTTCATACAGTTTCTATACTAAACACACAGGCGAACAGAATGCTACTTTAGAGGATGATGCATTTGCAGTGGACAGGATGTGGTCTCATATTATTGCTTGTAAGCAGTGGCATGGATGTAGATCAGCGTGAGGTTAGTCATAGTAGTGTGGCTTTAGTCTCTGCTCAGGCTGAAAGCAGGAGATCATAAGAGATGCACTCCATCTCTCTGTCTCCATGGGAACAGACCTGTTGCTGGATGCTGGGCAATCCACTGTCATTTGCTGCATTGGCCTGGTAGCCTTGCAAATGCAATGGAAATGTCATGTCCCTTAATAAGCTGAACCTGTTTTCTTGTAGTGTTAGTTGGCTAACAAATACAGTAAAAGATTATGAATTGAAAATATTTGTTCCTAAAACCCAACCTCAGACCACAAATATTATTTTAGTAACATAGATGGATAGTTGCTGGAGAGACACAATGCATGCACCTGCTCATTCTTTAAGGATGCTCTTATAATTCCTGTACTGTAGCATACATAGTAATACTGTATAGACCCTTTTCATAAAAAGCGAAATCATAATGTTTTTTGTATGCAGGATGCTTTGAATTTCCGGTTGGCAGCTTGATGAGTTTAAAGAGTCACATTTGGACTACTTTGAAATTATAGTTTTAATCTAGTTTACCATCTTTGAACTAATACTGCTGTCATTTAGCGTCACCCCCTGGACTAATTATTTAATGCGATCTAATGGGATGGAAAACAACTGCTGCGAGGCATTTACTCTTACCATCAGACAGCATCTTGTGCTATTTAAACAGAGCCTTGTCATCGCTAAGGTGATCATTTCCTCTTCCAAATATATAACCAACCCAAACAACTGTAATTCACCAAAATGTTTGACACACGTATGTACTGTCCCAACAAGGCATTGATTAAAAGAGTGGCACAAAGTAAAAATAAAGTGGCATTTTGAAATAACAGAAAAACACATACCATGGTAAAATGGAAATGCATTGAAATGTCACTGAAAACAGATAACAAGACTCAGCACTAGTGTTAGTGTTTGTGCTCCTTATGTAGTGCAATGAATCAGTCCTTGAGTGGCTTCAGCTGTGAGTTTGCAATCAGTGGTGACTTGCATCAGCTGTGTGTGTGTGTGTGTGTGTGTGTGTGTGTGTGTGTGTGTGTGTGTGTGTGTGTGTGTGTGTGTGTGTGTGTGTGTGTGTGTGTGTGTGTGTGTGTGTGTGTGTGTGTGTGAGTGTGTGTGTGTGTGTGTGTGTGTGTGTGTGGCATGACTGAATATGTAGTCCTTGAACATGGTCGATTTGTAGTCCTATGTGTTTGTGAATGTTTTCCAGCGATCTATAGTGTTTTAGATCGCTGGTGATCATGACAGAGGGGATGTATTGTGTATTGTATTGCGCATTGAAGAGCCTGCTGATGCTATATTTTAACATCTTATCTGAAGGCAGATACTGAATTAGGAGAATGTTTTTTTCTCTTGCGCCTTAACTGCATCTGAACTAAAAACTCCATAAACCACTCAAAACACTACATTTGGATTGATAAATCCAGTTGAGAAACGCTGTAAATGGAAGTTCTAAGCATCATCAGTACAAATGATTCCCAAGAATATATCGTTAAAGGCTAAATTAATAGCTCTTCTGTAAAAATTTCTTTTTATCTGTTTCAAATACTTTAAAAGTAATTTTGCTTTTAAACACATTTTTAAAATGCAATAGTTTTAACAAATTAATTAAATTAATTTGTCTTTTCCATGGTTGCAGTACATATTATTTTACTACTCATTTTGTAAGGAATTATTATACAGCCTAAAGTGCTATTTAAAGGTGTAACTAGCTTAATTTGGTTAACTTGGCTTTTGAATTTTTCTAAACAGTTTTTTGTAGCCAATTAAAAAAATATTTCTTAATGTAGCTAACAATATTGACCTACAAAAAAAACACATTTTATTCTAGTCAACTTAAAAGAACAAAGACTTTCTTAAGAAAAAAAATTATAATAATAATAACAATGGGTGACGCAGTGGCACAGTAGATAGTGCTGTCGCCTCACAGCAAGAAGGTCGCTGGTTTGAGCCTCGGCTGGGTTAGTTGGCGTTTCTGTGTGGAGTTTGCATGTTCTCCCTGCGTTCATGTGGGTTTCCTCCAGGTGCTCCGGTTTCCCCCAAAGTCCAAAGACATGCAGTACAGGTAAATTGGGTAGGCTAAATTGTCCGTAGTGTATGAGTGTGCATGGATGATTCCCAGAGATGGGTTGTGGCTGGAAGGACATCCGCTGCGTAAAAAACTAATTCTGGATAAGTTGGCTGGCTGTTCATTCCGCTGTGGCGACCCCAAATTAATAAAGGGACTAAGCCGAAAAAGAAAATGAATGAATGAATAATAATAATAATAATAGGAAATGCTGTGAAAATCTCCTTGCTCTGTTAAACATCACTTGGTAAATATTTGAAAAATAATACAGATCTCACAGGGCTAATGATTTTTCCTTAAACTGTAAATGTTTATTTTTTATTAATTCATTTGAATGTACACTTACTAATGCAAATATCACAATGTTGATGCTAAATATTTTCCACATTCAATAAATATTCCATGATCTGTTGAAATTCTGATTGGCTGGAGGGTGTTGCATTATTTTTGTTGAAATGCACAGGTAAGTCTAATTCACAAGACGTGTCACTCGTGTAGTTTTGAATGGAGAAAAGTGTAGTGGTCAATATGGCAAATTAAGCCCCGCCTTCTAGTACAGGAGCCAATCAGTGATCGCTGAAATTAAACTAAAGAGACGTTGTTGTTTTATTTTATTGGTAATTTCTAATAGGAAATTTAATCGTAAGCTTTGCAAGCAATTTATGAGAATTTGATGTTTCCCCATTCAAACAGAATGCCCGAGCAAAGATGGCTGCTGGGTAAAACTTGCCTTAACGGGACTTTGTCAGAACTCACCACTGTGAGCTAGGCTGATCTTTGTGGTTGTTTAGACTTTCCTTCATGGTTCTTTGGGTTGTTTGGGTGTCCTGGGTGTTTGCAAGGTTGGCCAGATCAAAAGATCCCACCCTCTGCTATACCTGCCTCTATATGGATCCAATCAGTCCTGTCATATAGTCAGGCAGAAATCACATCTCCTCAATAAGCCACACAAGCGATGAAGGAGGAGTTACACAAAGTTTCTTCAAGTAGGGAAGTTTGATCACAGTTTGAAATGGGCTTCTCTCATACATTTGTAGATACCATAGCAACTCACTGCACTGGAAACAAGTGAAGATGGTTAATGGTGGACAGGAAATTCGCAAAATTAGAAAAATACTCATCAATTATGCCACAAAATCAAGTTTTAAGAGTTTTTAGGTCTGAATATAGTGATTTTAAAGTCAAATCGGCTGTTTATGTATAAGGATATGTAAGTTTATGTAATGTCGGACAATCGCGGAGGTGACCACACTCTGCTAGCTTGTTGTGTGGTCCTTCACAGGGACAGATTTAACCGATAAGCAAGGTAAGCGGCCGCTTATGATCTTAGGCAAATCTGAGGGCCCCCAAAAAATAGAAGTATAAATTATACCTATAAATTATATATAACATCATATTTTGTATGATGAGTGTCAAAAAAATTTTGTTTAGTGTTTATTACATTGCAAATGCTCAAATGTGTTCCCCACCGTCAATCATGAAGTCCGGCTGTCAAATTAGGTAAAGATTTAGCAAGCTTATCCCCCCTCCTGTCTCCCCCGACGGCCCGCACTCACATTACATTCAGGCCTGGGCACGCTTACGTCATCGATGATTCGCTGTTCAGTAAGCGCTCTCGCTCAGCACAGTGGAGATTTCTTTAGTTATATCGTTTAAGTCGTTTGATATGCGGTGACACAGTCTAATATTTCGCCGAACACATCAGCAACTTTTGACGCTCATAAACAACCATAAAGTCCTTGTGCTGCAGGAATTAGGAAGTTTGCTAAAGGCGCAGCTGACATGCAGTGAGGGATTTGCGTCTTTAATAATCTAAACAGTTTGCGTTTATTAAACAGTAAGAATGATTAATTAATCCATATCAAACAGTTCCTTAAAAGTCACATTACGCTTTCAGTTACAGGCTTAGGCACGCTTGCACTCACACTGTAAGCATACTGCGCCTGAGCCCAAGTGAACCGTGCTCAGGCCCACCTCTTCCAACCGGGCCAGGGCCGCCCAAGTGTACCGTGCCTGAGTCCAATTCAGAGCACTCACACTTCTCAAACGATACGGGAAACGGGCCTGGGCACGGATCGGATAGCATAGTGTGAGTAAGCCCTAAAAATGCCCCTGGTACTTTGCTTGCACGTCATGCATTAAAATCCTTAAACGCATGGCAAGCTGTTGATTTATCCCTTACATGTACAATAGAACACTAGGTGAACACTGTATCACTGAGCTGCTGAGTTGAATATTTTGGTCAAGTTGTATTCTTATTTACGATACAAAGTGTGCCAGAACTACTGTACCATAGTTTCTGCTCCAAAAAAAAGTCTGTGTGTTGCTGACAACTGTTTTGCAGTGGTTTGTCATTCGAAGCGGTCAATAATTTGTCTGTCCTACTAAGTGCTTCTAGTCCTACTCAAAAACCACTCTAGTTCTTTTCATGCATTTTCATCGAGCAATAAAATGACAGGGTTTTCAAAATCTGTGTGCTTAAAAAAATGCACAAATCATCATGACGCAACAAATCGTTTGCAAGTAAGCACTGGACATCAAACCCAGGGGTGCGTGAGAATCCTTCTAGGTGACAGGTCTTTGATTTTGTCAGCAGTTTTGACAAGGTTGCCTCTTTCAATGACCTTTAGTCTGTTTTTGCCTGTCATTCTAGACTCTTCTTTATCAGGGACTTCAATTTCATTATGGCTTTAGCAATCTTTAGTGGCTTGAAGAATGGCATATTAAAACACTGCGCTTCATCTTTGATGTGTAGTCAAATATTAATCAATCAGCCCAGCGGTGCCCATTTAAGAGCCTCACAGCAACAGATTGGTCCAGGTATGAAGTAATGTCTGCCTATAGTTGCCCCATTGGCCAGCTTCAGAGAATGATCATACTGACTAAGCGTTTCCACTACTGTGCGAAGCAAGCAATGTGTGAACAGCTTGTGTCATATAGCTGCTGTTCGCCAAAGACCAATATTGTCATTATCTGCGATTATGAATTTCCTTTTTATTGCATTGTCCATTATCGGTTACGTCTATTTATAGGGTCTCTATTATTGTTCTTGTATAGCATATTCTTCCTCAAATGAGCATATATCCGAAGATTATTGTCAGTTTTATTATAAGGTCAAGTTGTTTCTGATCTTCTATTAATGCAAACAGCAAAGGCGCTCCATTAACTGAATTGATTGCAAGCCAGGCCAAAATGCAGTTACGTATATTTTAGGCAGAGAAAACGGTTTTTCATTCCAGACTGGTTACACTTCTAATGATAATGAGGTCATGGTGGCTATGATAAAGACATTACGTCAACAATGACAAATAATCCTTTTCATTATTTGGTGATAAGCTAGTAGCTTTCTTACATTGTTTCTTGTTTCCCAGGGAAAGTCATATCCATTCAAAGGGCCTTTCCCTCCCATGTGGAACCCTTTCGCCTACATGGACTACAACAACCTCTGGAGGACAATGGATAAGATGGGAATGGAGGTAAATGACATTTTTATTTAGCTCTGTTTAAAACTAAGTCAACTGTTGCCCTGCATACATCAGATTTCTTGGGAATGTTTATTAAACAAGTTGCTTTTGACTTGAAATAGTCATTGGATGTTGGTAACAACCAGAGAAACCCATATATGCAAAGAAAACAAAACTAATTAGTTTAGAAATGAATTTGTGTGTAATAAAATGAAATGACGAAGGGAAAAAAGTATTGAACACATGAAGAAAGGGAGGTGTAGAAAGGCAGTGAAAGCCCAGACAGCAGCTGAAATCTCTCAGAAGTTATTCAGCAACCCTCTGCCCTTCCTTATTGTAAATAACCATTATATGCTTCAGTCCAACATCTACATTACCAGATGATGAAGATAAGTTGAAGATCAGATTTCCTGGTAATGTTTATTGAAAAATTGCTCTGACCAAGAATGAATGGTGTCAATACTAGTAGTGGCAGTACGTGTAGTCCGATTACTGAATGTATAACTCTTTATTAGTCAAATTTTTTTTTTTGTGAAATTTTTTTATGAACTCATACAGCACAATAAATGTAGAACTACATAAAACTCATACAGCATGACTAGTTTAGTACAGTTTTTAGGAGTCAATTGTTTTTAGTGAATCAAACACATTCAGCTCAATCAGTTCAATTTCTGAGCGATGTTGATTCTCTGAGTCAATGAGAGCTACTGTAAATGAAACTGGTTATTCTCAAGATTATTGTATGTATTTTGTTTGTGGTATTTATTTAAATAATGAATAAAATAATTGAGCACATTTTAGTTTTTAATTGCTTAACTTTAATTGGGTGTCCAAACTCAGTCCTGGAGGGCCGGCGTCTTGGAGGGTTCAGCTCCAACCCTAATCAAACACACCTGAAGCAGCTAATCAAACTCTTACTAAATATACTAGAAACCTCCTGGCAGGTGTGTTGAATCAGGTTGGAGCTAAGCTCAGCAGGACACCGGCCCTCCAAGACTAAGTTTGGACACCCCTGGCTTATTACATTGTTAGAGGTGAAACAATATACATATTTAAACAGGTGTTTATAAAGCATTTTTGGCATGACCTTATTTATATTTCTTAAACATACTAACCACCAGTTTCACTGCAAAAAATTTTTTTGATTATTATTTTTTTTGTCTTGTTTCTAGTCCAAATATGTAAAAATTCTTATATCAAGAAACATTTTCTTGGCCAGCAAATTATAATGTCTTATTTTCAGAAATAACACGCCAATATTAAGTCAGTTTTTCCTTAAAACAAGCTAAATAATCTGCCAATGGGGTAAGCAAAATAATCTTGTTTTTCTTTGGACATAAGATTATTTTGCTTACCCCATTGGCAGATTATTTTGCTTGTTTTAAGGAAAAACTCATTTAATATTGGTGTATTATTTCTTAAAACAAGACAACATGTTTAGCTTGTCTAGTAAATTCTTCTTGATTTAAGAATTTTTAGATATTTGGACTAGAAACAAGATGAAAAATCTAAGTAAGAAAAGCATTTTTTGCAGTGTGATAGACAATGCTTAAGCCTAGTCTCAGACTAAAATGTAGGACTTGAACTGAATGACCTTTAAATATATAAGTGTCTTAGCAATGTCTCTAGATGGACAACTGTAATGTTTTTCCAAGGCATATTTCTAAGCCCTAATAGGCCACAGTCTGTGAAACCAGGCCTAAGAATCATTAATGTAATTGTTAATATAAGGATGCAGAATCAGAATTAACCACAGTGGATGAACAGACATAGTGTCTGATAGTAAATGTGCACTTTAGATTCCTAAAGAAGCTCCATGGAGAGCCCCACATGCTGAAGAATGGGACAAGATGACCATGCAGCAGCTCTTTGACAAGATCTGCTGGACCAGGTACAGACGATGAATCAATTAAAAGCACATATTTTCAGGAAATATTGAGCGTAATGACGCATCTCTTTTCCGACGGGTTGCTTGCAGGTCTGCTCGCCGCTTTGCCACTCTGTTTGTCAATGTGAACGTGACCTCCGAACCCCATGAGGTTTCGGCTCTGTGGTTTCTTTGGTATGTCAAGCAGTGCGGCGGCACAATGAGAATCTTCTCTACCACCAATGGAGGACAGGTACGTTTACCAGTCTTCATACATCTGTTTTTTTAGCTAACATTTGGTTATCTTGTTGTTTATTTTTCTGTCAAAAAAACAGGTAATTATACAACAAACACTGAAATGCCACAACATTCACGTTTGCACAGTGTTTGTGTGCATGTCTTTGGTTTCTTCACTGCAGCAGTGCTTGCTTGTGTTTACAGTATAATTAATGTCAGTGGGAGAGCAAGAGAAAGATAGAGGCTTTATCAGTCTGTGTCTCTTGGATGATATTGGCAGTCCAGGACAGCAGGTGGTAGAAATCGTGATATAAATCAAGCTGTAGCTGTTCAGTCCAATGTTCCTGCCAAGTCCAATATTCATTGTCGCCGTTCAGTCCTCACCCCTAATTTAGTT
Organism: Danio tinwini; assembly: GCA_903798205.1. NCBI lineage: Eukaryota > Metazoa > Chordata > Actinopteri > Cypriniformes > Danionidae > Danio > Danio tinwini. The sequence continues at coordinate 22,494,871 of CAIGQZ010032409.1, forward strand.
AACCACAGCTCTGAAAATGGCTCTTGCTGGAAGGCAAGGCTAGATGTGGAGGAAAGAGAAATTAATTGCTGTCATGAGAAAAAGAGGTATATTTGATTAAAGGTAAAGTTCACTGATAAAAAAAAAAGATGTTTAAACTGCATAAATGTTGGGTTATGTTTGATGTTTGTGATTGGTTGACACTTCTTTTTAAATTTTTGCCTTCAATTTCTCCTAACTGATTTCTTTAGATCAAGCTGTTTTGTTTTTAAGAGGTTTACAACAAAGATGATAGAGTGGAGGAAATAAGCATTGAACACGTAATCATTTTGCTTCGAAAACATATTTCTAAAGGTACTTTTGACTTAAAATTTTTACTTTTATTTTTGGTAACAACCAAAGAAATCCATATATGCCAAGTAAACAAAACTAATTAGTTTAGAAATTAAGTTATTTGTAATAACATGAAATGACGCAGGAAAATAGTATTGAAAACATGAAGAAAGGGAGGTGTGGATAAGTGTTGAAAGCCCAGAAAGCAGCTGAAATCTCTCAGAAGTTATTCAGCAACCCTCAGCCATACGTCACTGTAAATTAACATTAGCTGCTTCAGTCCAACATCTACATTATCAGATGACTAAGATAAAACCAGGGTGGACATTTCAGCAAGACGATGATCCAAAACACAGCCAAGGAAACTCTTAAATGGTTTAAGAGAAAGAAACTCAAGCCATAAAATGGCCCAGCCAATCACCTGACTCGAATCCAATAGAAAATACAAAATAAAGATCAGATTTAATCGACGAAACCCACAGAACCATCAAGATTTTTGCACTCTGTTGAAGTCTGTAAAAAAAATCCAGCCTGATCTCATGAGGAAATGTGACTATTTTAGGTTTTGTTAGTTTAGTGGCTAATTCGTATGAATTCCTACGAGTTTAGTCATATGAAAATGTTTGATTTTTAAACAGGAGGCATGGCACCCATTCTTGCCCCTAAACCCAACCGTCACTGGGGGATAAGCAAATCATACTAAATTGTACGAATGAGATAGCCACTAAATCAAAAAGCTACGAATTGCCATGAGATTGTGTTGAAAAAAATCACACCTGAGCAATGCATTTAACTTCATTTTCCATATGAGAGGCATCTTTAAGCTTACCAAAAAGCCTTTTATATAAAGTATTAAATACATTTCAATAGTTTAGTACATTTTTTCTTGTGTCATTCTATTGTTATTACAGATAAGGTTTTTGTTTTTTTAATGTTTGTATTGTTTGGGTTTTTACCAAAATCTGGTTTGATTCCATGTCAACAGCTCCTTTAGAAAGATTATTCCCAGCAAAAAAACCTGACGTGTTCAATACTGCCCACTGTATATTTTTAAAACATTAAATATATTAAAAGAATGGGCCAATATAATGACTAAAACAGCTTTGTTTGAACATTAACTTTACAAATTACGTAATAAGGTCAAAGCAGGGGTCCATGTATGTATCCCAGAGAGGTTAGACTTTTGGTCTTATGCGACGATGTCTTGTAGCAATTTAAAGTTACTCACCAGGTTTTCTTTATAATATTGTAGTATTATATAGTATATATAGTATTATATAGTAACCACTGTATAGATCCTGGCTTGGATAGGCCTACCAGTGATCATTTGTAATATGTGCTTGTATTATTTTGTCATGAACCAGAAGAAAACAATAAAAAAACTTTTTAATAAAAAAATAAAATATTAAATATATAATATGTAGAAGAGAGTTTTTTAATTCGCAATAAGCTCATTATTATACAATTTTTTTATGTTATTACTTTAAGTAATTGTGATAACACTATAATAATTTAAAATGTAAATTAAACTTACAGTTGAAGTCAGAATTATTAGCCCCCCTTTGAATCTTTTTTCTTTTTTTAAATATTTCCCAAATGATGTTTAACAGATCAAGAAAATTTTCACAGTATGTCTGATAATATTTTTTCTTTCTGAAAAAGTCTTATTTGTTTTATTTTGGCTAGAACAAAAGCAGTTTTAAAAATGTTAAGTACCATTTTAAGGTCAAAATTATTAGCCCCTTTAAGCTATTTTTGTGATTGTCTACAGAACAAACCATCATTATACAATAACTTGCCTAATTACCCTAACTTGCCTAGTTAACATAATTAACCTAGTTAAGCCTTTAAATGTCACTTTAAGCTGTATAGAAGTGTCTTGAAAAATATCTAGTAAAATATTATTTACTGTCATCATGGCAAAGATAAAATAAATCAGTTATTAGAAATGAGTTATTAAAACTCTTATGTTTAGAAATGTGTTGAGAAAATATTTTCTCTGTTAAACAGAAATTGGGGAAAAATAAACAAGGGGGCTAATAATTCAGGGGGGGCTAAAAATTCTGACTTTAACTGTACTTTAAATGTATGTTTGCTCTTTTGATTATTTTTAGATTTGTTGTAAATGTGTTATATTTGTATTTTGAGCTTTGCCTAAATCTTTAGTTTCATAATTTTGTATATTGTTAAGATCACTTTGTTCATTTATTGGTAGACCCAATGTTAAACATTAAGTAACCAAAAGCCAGTGTAAATATTAGTAGAGTAGTAATAGTTTACCTTACCCCATGCCTGTGACACAGAGCTGATTATGTAACATACTAAAATAGTGGCCACTGTATCTGGGTCACATTTATAGCAGGAGCCTAGCAAATGTGTCATTTGAGGGTGCACAAATAAAGTGCACAAAGGACAGTTTTGTATAAGTTGATGATAACCTGTTGCTTCTTTTATGATGGACTTCCTGTATAATTAATGTCATAAATTCTCAGAGCCTGTTTGTGTTCCTTAATCTGTTTTATATTCTTAACTTGTCTGACAAAGGTATGTGCATGGTGGCCAATATTATACAACTCAGTCATAAAGCTCTTTTCTTTAATACACAGAGACCCCTATTGGTGAATTAAATAATTGCAGTCCTGATCAAAATGTGAATGTGTAAATGAGTGTTAAACTGATCTAACCTTTTACATTTTATGCAGATTTACATATAACACTGAAAAATATGCTTGTCTTAAAAATGACAGGAGCGCAAGTTTGCCGGCGGTGCCAATCAGATCAGTGAGGGGATGGCGAGAGAGCTGGGTGATCGAGTGAAGCTGAGCACAGCTGTGTGCAGCATTGACCAGACTGGAGACCTGGTGGAGGTCAGGACGGTGAATGAGGAGGTTTACAAGGTGAAAAGACGCACATAAACTCATATATGTATAGCTTGCTACTAGAACACTGCTTACTGCATACTATGTATTGTATATATTGCATATACTAGTAATTAAAGAATAGTATGTGAAAGACTGTCTGCTGAGTACAGTAGCATCATATAGTGTAACAGTGGTTTATTTATGCACCACAAACTTTTTATTTAGAACAAGAATCAATTCATGACATATTAAAAGAATTAACTTAACTTCCACAGTGCAGCCACAACGTATGAGTTAAAGAAACACTCCACTTTTTTTAAAATGGGCTCATTTTACAACTCCCCTAGAGGTAAACAGTTGAATTGTATCATTTTCTAACCCATTCAGCCAATCTCAGGTCTGATAAGAGTCCACTTAGCTTAGCATAGGTCATTGAATCAGATTAGACCATTAGCATCTCGTTAAAAAAATTGAAAAAACTATTTTGAAATTGCTATATTCTACACCCATATGGCTAGGAACTATACTGTCATTTTTGGCGTAATAATCAAGCAACTTTGCTGCTGTACCATGGCTGCAGCAGGGACAATGACATTACACAGATTCTAATGGTGAAGCAAGTGTAGGGCTTGGTGCTGGGTATATTTCATGATCTGACAGCAAAGTTCCTTGATAATTATTTATTTATTTTTATTTATTTTTTATTTTACCTGGATAGTTCTGTTGGGATTCCAAATCTTTTCTCCCAGGGAGTCGTAGCCAAAATGACAGCACAAAAAATTCACATTAAAAACAAATACAAAGCCAAACGCTATGTTATATTAGCATATTAGCTATGTTTCATAATACACATGTAAAAGAAAAACAATTGAAAACAAATTAATAAGTCATAACAAGTACATGTTCCCTTTAGTGTAAATCATACAGGCTCTCCAGCATTACATTACTTTACCAGTCGTTCCATAACAAGGGAGCAATTTTGGTAAACTCTGAATGGTTTACTATTAGTTTGGCAGGATATATAGTTTTTAGTTTTTCATTTTCCTTTAGGATTAGTACATAATGTATTCACAGAAGTCAAGCTTTAAATAGGAAAATTATTAAAAATATTTGGTCATTTTTGAATGAGATTCTAATGGTCTAATCCGATTTAATGATCTGTGCTAAGCTAAGCTTAAAGTGTTATAACCAGACCCGAAGATCGACTGAATGGATTAAATAATGGTAAAACAAACCTGTTGAATTGTGGGGAACTTGTAAAATGTACCTATTTAAAGTTAAGTGTCCTGTTAAAAACATGAGTTAGCTTTGTCAGCTTTGGTTATCCACATAATTAAAGGTCTTAAGATTGCCTTTCTTTCATTCATCATGTGCAAGTGTGCATTGCATTGTGGGTATACATGTGTGGATCCAGGTATCATTGAAGTCTGTACATGTACATAAAATGTACATAATATACATTCTGCACAAAATGTTAATACGCAAGCCTATGAGTTCTGTGACTAGTACTAACTAAATGACAAATGCGCCCCTATAAAACGTGTATCCCCATGTTTGTGTGTAAGATTGGTGGATCGTTATCAGTAAGCCGCTCTTCATCTCTCTGTTCTGAACCACATCCTTTTTCCTGAGCTGAAAGCTTATTAAAGGCTGCTGTCGAGCCGCTTAACCCTCTGGGAGGAGCAGTAGGGGGACACTCAGACCACTATATATTTACCAATGTGTCCTTATATCAAAACACTACCCATTTTACACTACCATTTGTTTTTGAAAAGTGTTTTCAGCAAGCTATCCTCACCAAAACTGCATTTATTTCATCATAAATAACATAATAACAGCAGTTGTTGAAGGGTACAGTGGTGATGGCTTGTGTTTTTCTCTCTAGCTATAACTTCAGTAGTCTTTTTAACACTAAACTGAAATGACTTGTATTTGAAAATGACTCTCTTTATGGTGTTTTTTTGTTATTGTTTTCCTTGTAGGCCAAATATGTCATACTTGCCATACCCCCCGGGCTGAACCTGAAGATCCATTTCAACCCTGAGCTGCCGCCTCTGAGGAACCAGCTCATTCACAGAGTGCCCATGGGCTCAGTCATCAAGTGCATGGTTTACTACAAAGAGAACTTCTGGAGGAAGAAGGGTCTGCACCACTTTTCCACTTTTCTTTAAATCACTTAAAAGTAAGGGTGTGCAATATCGAAACAGAAAGGGTATAAATGATTCAACTATAGTTTGCTGTGTGTTTTTGCGCTGGTTTAAGCCTGCCGAACAAATAAATGTGACTGAAAGAGGGTTGTGCCAAATGGCTTCATTTTCAAAATGGATGACTCCATTAGAAAGGAGCAAGCCTCTTTAGAAATGGATTCCTGGCTCAAATTATTAGGTCAAATTGATTAATTATGGAAAGAAACCCCACATTGTTGCTTTCAGAAACACAGATGTTCAGAGTTAGAAAACCATTGTTTTTTTTTTTGACAAACAGAACTTAGAACCTGTAATTTTAATAAAAATAAAAATCAGGAAAGAACCAGCTGAAAAAAGGAAAATATTCAATACAATAAAATTATCTTTGCTACTGTTACTGATAATGCATAAATAATATAGAAATCTAACATCTTGTACAGCAGATCATATTTATCTACAATTAATGATTCAACAACTCATACATACACTTCATGTTTCATTATGAGTGAATCCTTTTTGAAAACCTATTTAGTGACATAATTTTGATGGTTGTTTTTCGCCACCTATTGGTTACACAATGTAATTGCTACAACATTCACCAGCGTCAAGTTCCATTAAACTGATTTTAATCTTTACCATAAACATCAGTGTTTATATCTGAAGTAAAAACTGTTCTCCCAGTGCTTCTGTGTTATTTAATTGTTTGTAACTAACTGAAAAAGTGTAAAAACTGAATATCTATCAATCAAACGCAGATTTGAGATTTGCAGCACTTATAATAAACATATGCAAATCATTATCATTTATTATTCATGTTGCGCAGGTTTGAATTGAGATCACAATCTTTTAATGTTTAATTGTGCAGCTTTATACTGAATGCTTTAATGCATGCTAAACAAACAGTGACAGAAAATACATTTAATTACTGTAATGCTCAAAAAAAAATTTAGGTCCCACCGCAACTTCTTCCGTCATCATTATATTTTGAAGGGATTCCAAAATGCTCTCATACACGTGATTTGAATGACGCGAGAGGTGATCTCTCTGTGATTGTTATAAATGTTGGATTAAGCTACAAGTTCAAAAATATATATTAATCCGCTGTTCACGTGCTTTTTGAACCATGGGTTGTGATCTGTACGGATGGATCAACCGTGATTCGTTACACCCTTAATTATCGTCGGGTAGGATTTTCGCCGCATTTTGCGACAGGATAGTCTATACACACACAGCTGTTTGACACTATTCTCTGCACCTACCAAGTCAGTGAAGGACCACAGACACCTGCATCGCTAAATGCAGAGTTTTTTTTGTTTCCCCATACAGCGTGCGGTATCAATTTCCATCAAAACAACACTCTTCCAGCAGTTCATACTCTCATCCAATATCTCATTTGTCACAGGGGGCATGCATGAAATGTTTCTGAATGATAGGGAAAGTGCCAAACTGCAGTTAAAGTCGACAAATAAAAAATTAAACACCCGAAGTTAATTGAAAATCTGATAGCGTGGTGACATAAGGACGTTAATCTAGTTACATTCTAACATTCAAAAAGCAACTCATGTAAACTCCTTAATCACATTAAAGCCTTATTCAGATTAAGGCAAATAATTTGATTACTGATGTCCATGTTAACATAGTCAATGTTATGTCTAAAGCTCACTCACTATTAATGTTTTTATGTTAATTGAAGTGACAGTGGCTATTTAAAATAAAGCTAAAACAATATTTGAAGTGTTGTTTTGGTATTAAAATAAAAAAGAAGTGCTGAAATAGCTAAAACTAACTATTAATTTAAAATTTTAACAATTAGTTCACTAATACGTAATTAAGTTCAAATATAAGGTCTAATATATTTTACAGAAAAGTTCTGTCCAAATGTTAATTTCACTAGGAAATGCTTCAATAAATTATAGAGAAATCTTTTTTTTTTTTTCTAAAAAACATTAAGGATTCAACAAAATGATTTAAACTTAAATGAACTAAAAATAAAACCTAAATAAAATTTAAAAACCACATTATTTATAAAGTTAAAATCCATAATAAATAACACTTAACTCATAT
>CAIGQZ010032409.1:22518657-22553194 GCA_903798205.1 Danio tinwini
GTGTGTGTGTGTGTGTGTGTGTGTGTGTGTGTGTGCGTGCGTGCGTGCGTGCGTGCGTGCGTGCGTGCGTGTGTGTGTGCGTGCGTGTGTGTGTGCGCGTGTGTGTGTGCACCGCGTGATGCCCTTTAAAGTCACACGCATCTGGATTGGCGTGACGTGTTCCTTCAGGGCAGAAAGATGAGGGTCTTCCAGCAGTGCAGAGCTCATTTGCATGAAGTGCCACTGACTTCACTTCCTTCAGTTTCTAGGAAATACAACATTTTGATCTTTTTGTCTGCATTTTTAATTAAAGTCATACGCCAGAGGGGAAAAGTGATGTGATAGATGAATTCCTAATCTTGCCAAACTGAGTTGTTGTTTTGAAAAGATATCTTTTTTGTTTATGGATGGATAGATCGACAGGCAGAAAGAGAACAGGAGCACCGCCTGTTTGGACCAATAGGTGGTGCGTGTGTAACATGTAAATCCAAAAATCTCTCTCGCTCATGTAAATCTCTCTCAATGTGACAAGTCTTGTCGCCTATCCCAGTTTTAGGAACAACAAATAATTACTTGACTTCTAGTTGATCATTTGGTATCAGAAGTGGTTTATATGAAAGGCAAAGACCTGTAGATTACGCTAATTTTACCAAAATGATCATGACTTGATTTTTAATTATTTCATTAGAACAGTAAGGTCTGACTTTGCTTAGACAAAACTCTTGTCACTTAACAGAAATAATGTACAGTATAGAATATAAAGTCAAGGTGCAGTGGAAAAAGAATTAATATTATGTCTGACTCTCATCAGTTTGGAGGACTGCATCCACATCTCTGCAATGACTCAAATAACTTAATATAAATATATAGTAATCTCAGAAAGGTATAGTATGTTATTAAATCACACCACGTGACCACCAACAAAAAGGTAAATTACTGTTTTATGAATAAAGGTATATCTTTTGCTTTATAAGAACAGAAAAAAAGAGAAAAAGTGATGTTCACCTTGCGAATCTGCCAATTGTTATCACCTCGTCACTCCCCACAATGTCTTTTGCCATCCCAACTAAGAGTACAAAAGAAGCAGCAGTGTTGTTTAGAGATAAGGAATGCTGGAATATCGTATCACCCAACGATACTTTGAAGTTGTAGATGCTGAAAATGGGTTGTAGTGCAGGGGGGGGGGGGGGGGGACAAGAATACATTTTGTGCGATAAGCACTGGATAAGACTCTCCTCCAGACCATAGAAGAGAAAAAGAACAGAAGCGGGAGCAGGAGCAAATGAAAGAAGGAAAATATCCCTAAAGACACAGTTTAAAGACAACCAGGGGGTCCTTATAGGGATTTAGTGTAGCCTACTTGCTAAACAGTTCTGTGTCACTTCATTAAAGAAAAGGTATGAGGCTGTGCTATATAAATTGCTCAGAGAACAGCCTGCAAGCCCTTCAGTCATCACAACTATTGTGTATTCAGGACTGTGGAATATGTGTTGTATTTTAAACAAGGCTAGGCTAAGACATTTTAGGCTCTCTGTACATTTAAATTTTATATTGTATTAAGTAGGTTTCTGACAGGACAGGCCATGTTTTGCGATAAGCCGATTCTAATTACTCTATTGAATGGGCATTATCAGTGGTTATCAGCTGATAGATATGAGCCAGTAGGGGCCTTCTGCGCATCCTGGCATGTGCATCCACATGGTTAATCAGTTATAGATCACATATGGCTGTGGCCGGAAGTTAATGAGAATTATTTATATTATTTATTACATTTTCCATTAATTGTATTTCATTAACCTCTATCCCTACCCCAACCGTCACAGTAATGTAAAAACAGATCTGGATCTGAAGTCTTCTCTATTAGTTTAGCTGATTAACTATGTGGATGGATGATAACAGCCTTCTGAGCCTACTAGTAGGTGCAGAAGGCCCTGACTGTCCCATATATATCAACTGATAACCACTGATAATGCCCATTCAATCGAGTGATACCATTAAATGCGGGTGATACGCTGATAGGATGTAAAACCTATAGTTATCCCAATTGTTTCTTTGTAATTTTTACACTCTTAAAAATAAGGGTTCCAAACATGGGTTTTAAAACTAATCCCAGCAGGCAACTTGATGTCAAAATAACATTAAAACAATGTTGACATCAAAAACATTTTCATTTCACATCCACATACTGATACCATTTTGACCACCAAATTAATGACAAAAAAGGCATTATAATATAAGGATTTTACCCTGGATTTTATATCTCTACAATACATCTAAACTTCCTTGATGTCAAAATGACATCAATTAGACATCTAACATAGGTGTAAAACAAAAAATCAAAAATCGACTACAGGATAGTCCTCTAATCTATTTTTTTAAACATTCTCTTTATTAAATGTTTTACATTATAGTTCAAATTATAACTTTTACATATGTATAAAAATTTCGTTAAAACAAGAAGTCATAAATATTAAGTCATGTTAATATTATATGTAAAAGAAAACAAAAAGAATACAGCGAAAAAGGGGAAGAGGAAAAATAGATAAAAAACAAAAAAAAAAAATGAGGGGGATTTAAGATGTTTCTACTAGGGTTCTATCACTGATCTCTTGTTCAAATACTCAATAAATGGATTCCATATTAGCATACATAGAAATTCTTAGTTTTATTTTTGAGAAAAAATTTGAGCTTCTCAAATTGTAGGCAGGACATGACATTTTTTATCAATGTGAAGCAGCGGGGAGGATCTTTTTGTTTTAACCCAAATGGGTTATAAATCACTGTACTTTGATTTTTAAATAGTTCTGCATTATCACTGACACTAAATATAACAAAAAAGGCCCGGGATATAATTGTTTTCCCATCACTTCGGATATTAACTGAAACTCAACCAAAATCCAATAATTAACCAATTTATGACATTTCCAAACTTGTGACCGAGCGATGCCGGAATTTGACTGCATATGTCACACAGTGGGTCTACAGAGGGGAACATCTTGGAGAGCTTTAATTTAGACAAGTGGAGTCAGTGCAGGATCCTAAATTGTATTAAACCATGCCTGATACACACGCTGTAATCTATTTTTAACATGTTTTTGACGCTAGTGTTAGATGTTAATATAATGTTTAGAGTAGTCAATTGACATCTAATTGAATTTTCAGTGTTTTTTTATTTCAAGGTGCTCGCTGAGATCTCAAAACAATTTTCGGTTCCTCAAAGACACTCTTCAGTGAACAGTCCTCAAAAGAACCACATTTTCAAGAACATTTTACTAATTTAACTAAGCTTTTGTGGAATGAAATGTTTTGGGGCCTTCATGAAACCATGAAAAAGATGAATCTTTATTTTTACGAGTGATACATCTTTGCATTGCTTTTTAAAATCATATTTTATCTAGATTATCAAATGATGAGTCACTATTAATTTCCCAAAGTATATTTCTCTTGTTATGGTTTAGATGGATTGTTAGTTACAAGGCCTGTGCTCATATTGTAAATTTAATTGTTAGTTATTTTTAAGGGCACCTATTTTACCCCTTTTACATGATGTAAGATAAGCCTTTCGTGTCTACAGAATTTGTCTGTATTCAGTAGTTTCAGCTCAAAAAAAAAACCCATCAGATTATTTATTATAGCTTCCAGAATTTGCCTGTTTTGGTGTCTGAGTATACTATAGCCGTTTCGTAGCCTGTGGCTTTAAAAGAAAAATGAGCTGCTTCTCCCCATTCACTCGGTGTCTGCTTCTCATCATGCCTTGCGTCAGATAAACAGCCGTCAGTGACAGAGACAGACTCGGATAAACCTGAAATAAGGTCACTAGTCAAAAATACCAAGTAAGTGTATTTCATGTATTTATGGTGGAGTCTATTCAAGCCTTTCTGAAATGATGAGTCACACACAAAAGCTGTTTGCAGTACACACACACACATATGTGCGCGTTTACTGACACCATGTGACCGTGGTGATTATAGCGGTTAAGAATTGCATAGCGGTTTTACTGTCTTTATTACAAACATGCTTCTAAAAAGTTGGTACAGATATTTTACTTCCAGTTTATTTGCAAATAAAGGAGAATGTGTATGTATACATGTTATTATAGAAACATGGCGCCTGTCAATCAAATGGGGGAGGAAAACCGCACTCCTACAACACATTGCGGTGGACCTCAAAATCATTGGGACTTGGCTTCAATTTTAACGTGAGGAAATTTAAAAAAAGAGATTAGTTTGGTTTCTATTACTTCAATATGACAGTGGACACACTATACCTACACACAGTTCTGTCCAAACAGCTTACAAAATTAGACTTTCATCATAGGTGCCCTTTAATAAACAAACATTATTTTTAAAATGAATACAAATAACTGTTAAGTTCAGAAACTTAATGAAAAAGACTGATAAGATGATTTGTTGCTCGAATCTCTTTTAGAGTTTATCTTTGAAAAATAAAGCATAACACTGAGTACTGCCACTATCTATTTAATAATTTAGGCATGTATTATTTATTTGCTGAATAAGTGGACAGATTTAGGCCATTCAAGCTCTATTAAATTTCAAATTCAGTGCCTTGATTTTATGTAGCAATTTTGTTTAATTTAGGACTGTGAGATACCACAAACTAATATCAGTTTAAAACAAGACTTTTAATGCATTTCATCACCCAATTGACCAAAGAATTGAAAACATACCTTTGCCATTTAAATGATCATGTAATAGTATAATCCTCCATAAATGCATGTGCTGATGTGCAGGAATACAATCATTGTGGTGAGTCACAGTTTGTTTGTTTATGTGTGTGTTTGTGTATGAAAGTGTGGGTATAGGGCCAGTACTTAATTTATGCCAAATGAATATGCAGAGCCTTAACAGTGTCTGAATGTCTGAGCATCATGACATCCACCATCTGCTGCTGGATTAAACTGTGTGCTGGTTGCTGAGATAAATGGTGACTATTATGTCTAAATGTTGCAGTTTAATCCATCATTTAAATGACTCCTGAATTACCCATAGATACCATGAAACATACATGACACCATCTGTGTGTGAATTATTTCCACTGAGCATAGAATGAAAGCAACAGAAGTCATTAATAATGTGAATGCACCATGCTGCCCCAACAAATATTATTTTCTGTGCCCTTCTTTCTCAATTTCTGCCACAGGGTTCATTCATAAAAATCAAACGTGTATCATAAATTAAAATGATATTTAAATACTAATTCACTTGCAATGTATTGACTTGCAATTGCAACACATTTATTTGTGAGTAACAATATAGCTTAAAGTTTGACGTATAGCTTAAAAGTATATAATATTAATTCATTAAAATATAATAGTTCATATATAAAATAAATATATAGTTTTGCAAACAGGTGGTTTATTGAAAAATCCCAGCTCTGAAAGCCAGTGGCTGGATATTGTACAGTCTATTCCACTGGAGATGTGCTGCAGGCATGCTTTAAGACACATTATTGTTGGGCTAATGAAGTCTATTCAAATCTGGCGTCTCCAGAGCGATTCTAAATAAAAGAGGCAAACAAAGAAGGTCAAATGTGACCTGCTAATAATTTGGCCCATAATGAGAATGTGAGTTTTATAATAAAGAAAACAGAAGCACAGGCACTGCTTGAACCCACTGGGGGAAGGGTCAGCGGTGCCACAGACAAACTGTTCTGCCTTAATAAAGTGTTTTAAAACAGCTACAGGGAGTGAGAGAGGGAAGACGGAGAGTAGAAACCCTATTTTATGTTTAAAATATGAACTTTTCCCTTTTAATATTTATTTGTCAGTAATTTAAATATGTTTCCAGTACTTTGATGGTTAATATGTCATTTAATAAAATACTTTTCCAGTTCTTTAATGGTCATACATGACATTCAAGTAAACAAATGAAACTTTTAATTCATTCATTTATTTTCCATCTGCTTAGTCCCTTTATTTGTCAGGGGTTGCCACACTGGAATGAACCATCAACTTATTCAGCATAAGTTTTACGCAGCGGATGCCCTTCCAACTGCAACCCAGTACTGGGAAACACCCAAACACTTTTACATTCACACACATACACTTTGACCAATTTAGTTCATTCAATTCACCTATAGCACATGCCTTGGGACTGTGGGGCAAACCAGAGCACCTGGAGGAAACCCATGCCAATGGGGAGAACATGCAAACTTCACACAGAAATGCCAACTGGTCCAGCCGGGCATCAAACCAGCGACTTTCTTGCTGTGAGGCGACAGTGAGGCAACCACTGAGACACCATGTCGCCCATGAAATATTTCAAGTGTTTTATTTTAATTACAATGTATTATAATGTATTTATTATAATTTTACAGTGTTATGATCTGGTTCATTATCTATCATTACATCATTATATATATATAATGCCCATATAAAGCCCATATAAATTAATTAATATCAATGATTAAATAAGTGTACTAAACAAGTTAATCAACAAGTGAAAAGACCTGTCAGGTGTTCTTGCTGCATTTACACGGCTAAACCAGCAGATGTCCACGGTATGCTAGTTTTGAGCGCTTCTAGCTAGCACAGTGCATCTCCACAGTGAATTTAACGAATTAAAACGAACTAAATGTGAAGTTTGCCATCGCAGTTGGATTAAAAACAACGCAACAAGGATCTCTCCCACTGCTACTTAACAAAGGTAAACTACTTTACACGCTGTTTGCTAGCCTGGCTTGGCGAACTCGTCGTCACTCAACAGTTTAAGCAGTTGTTTTTCCAGAAATAATTAAAAGAACGTATTTGTAACAGGAATTACTTGCCGTCTTAAAAACTTTAAAATGTAAAACCATCATGTTTATTTATATCAGAATGGACTGGCCATCTTATCACTTATCAGTTTGAAAAAGGGATCCCGATGTAACGTTAACGTTGTCGTCATAGCTGTGGTCTGAACTCTACTGTTGTTGATGTAGAAAAAATACATATAGGCTTTTTGTCGTTATCGTTGTCCTTGACGTGAACTAGACATTAGACAGATTTAAAGGGATATCTCCCAAAAAGAGTTTATTGAAGAATATAGTTGGTAGGGCGACACAGTGGCTCAGTGGTTAGCACTGTCGCCTCACAGCAAAAAGGGTGCTGGTTCAAGTCCCGGCTGGGTCAGTTGCCATTTACAGTTTGCATGTTCATGTAGGTTTCCTCCGGGTGCTCCGGTTTCCCCCACAGTCCAAAGACATGTGCTGTAGGTGAATAAACTTAATTATATGTGTGTGCATGTGAAAGTGTATGGGTGTTTCCCAGTACTGGATTGCAGCTGGAATGGAATCCACTGTGTAAAACATATGCTGGTTAAGTTGGCAGTTCATTCCGCTGTGGCGACCCCTGATGAATAAAGGGACTAAGCCGAAGGGAAATTAATGAATGAATGTACGTTAGCTGGTAGCTTTTGAGTTCCACCGTACAAAAGAAACTGAAATGGGTTTGTCAGCAAGTGAGGGTGACTCTTACAAAAAAGAAACATGCATTATTATAGAAAAGTAAAGTAAAGCAAGTAAAGCGGCTCAGTGACAAATGAGAGCCATGAGTGGGAGTTTAGAAAAGACAAGAAGACAGATAGAGATGTGTGAAGGCAGAAGCAGTGAGGAGTTAAACACAAGCACAGTGTGAGGGCAGACAGCTGAACTGTTGGCCAGCGGCTGTAGGGGGATCCTCAGCTCTTCCCTGGATCTTCTGTCTTCAACTGTATGGAGAGAGATGTTGTAAAAAACCTGTCAGAATAAAAGACCCATATTCTGAACACAGACACAATAAATCACGTTTAAATGCAAAAAATAAATTCAAAGGCACAAGATTTCAAACCTTTATATGAAGTATAACGTATATGAGTGAATTAAACATCATCTTATCGACATACATTATGTGATGGTTGTCCATGATTACCTATTAGATTAGTGTGAGCTAGAGATGGGGTGGCCCAGTGGTGCAGTAGGTAGTGCTGTCACCTAACAGCAAGAAGGTCGGAGATTGCATGTTTACCCTGTGTTTGCATGGATTTTCTCTGGGTGCTTCAGTTTCCCCCACAGTTCTACAATCCCCACAGCTATAGGTAAATAAGCCAAATTATCCGTAGTGTATGTGTGTGAATGAGAGTGTATGGGTGCTTGCAGCTGGAAGGGCATCCGCTGCGTAGAACATATGCGACCCCTGATTAATAAAGGAACTAAGCCAAAAAGAAAATGAATGAATGAGTTAGAGACCTGCACGTGACAGATTTTTTTTAGTCCCACTCCCACAAAATTCTTTCCCGCTCCTAAATTATTTTTTTCCATTCCTGCCCACAGTATTTAAATTTTGTCTCACTCATGCCCGCAAAAGCCAGCAGGTAAAAATACAAATAGTTTTATTTTCACTGCTTCCTCCTGCCACTTTATTTGTTTTACTTGCTTGCCTTTTGAATAGAAATAAAAAGAAAGGAAAAATAAACAAATATGTTTAGTTTTATTTTGCGTTTAAATAAATGGAAGAGGGGTGCTGTCGCATCACAGCAAGAAAGTCACTGGTTCGAGCCTCGGCAAAGTTAGTTGGCATCTATGTGTGGAGTTTGCATGTTCTCCCTGTGTTCACGTGGGTTTCCTCCGGGAGACAAGACATGTGCTTTAGGTGAATTGGGTAAGCTAAATTGTCCGTAGTGTATGTGTGTGAATGAGAGTGTATGGTGCTTGCAGCTGAAAGGGCATCTGCTTTTTAGAACATAGAAATACAGGCAGAACTAAATTAGAACAAAATTAGAAAATAATTTTGCTAAAAAAATAATAAACGTTGATTTCTCAAGTGGTCAAACAGAAAAGCATTAGGCCTAATACTGCTTCAGAACATGCGTTAGACCAAACACTGAACATAAGTTAGCCTAACCTTATTTAGCCTGTGTTATTATCCATGTTTTTAGTAAATTAATTTGAATATATTTTATCACATTTAATCTTGTCTCGTGTCGTACTTAGTGCTTTAGGTTCCACACAGTGCAGGTCTAGTGAGAACTTAACATAATGCCCCTAATTCACATTTGGGATTTTTTGTGAATCTTTGTGAAAAGATTTGGTTCAAGTTAGGATGGAAACTCGGTTATAGACTGCCTGGTCATTCCACTCCCATAACACATGCCATTGAGGCCAAATCCCAATTCTTCTCCCTTAGCCCTCCCCCTTCCCCCTACCCCTCATTTTGCACATTCATGTGAAAGGGTAGGGGTGTACCAATTTTCCTTAGCATGAAGACGTAAAGGGAAGGGCTAATTAGCCCTTGAAACTGAGATTTTTCAGGACCACACTCGAAACCAAGGGTTACGAAAATTTTCCAGAATACACCATCTACAACATCAGGTCAACCACGAGGTCAGGTTTTACCGTCATGCTTAAAAAAAAAAAAGATGAAAAAAAAGCAAAATCTTGCTATCTATAATCCATAATAACTTTCGTATAGTAGTCCCGCAACATACTTTCACATCTGTCACTAGATGACACTCGATTACCCTGTCAGAAAGGTCTAGGAGCTGGGAATGAGTTTTTTCCAGTGTCTGGCATAATGCTAATGTTGTTTTTATGTGTTTAGATGAATATGGCTACTGTGTAAATGCACAGTACAGTTACGAGCTTATTGCCACATTATATCGTTATGATAACATGATATATGCCTCCAGTGATTTTCTGAAGATAAATACCTAAAACATTACGCAACTGGAATAACTACAGCAGTCGCGATCATAGATCTCATATGAAGTATGAGCTCACGATGACATATGATGACGTGTGCACGTGTTGTAGTGCTGTCCCATTTCTTAGGGGTAAAATTTGAAGCCCTTCCCCTTCACACTCTGTTTCAAGGGCCAAGGGCCCCAAGTGGTAGGGGTAAAAAATTTAATTGGGATTGGGCCTTAATCATTTCAAGACCCAATCTGTCATAAAAGTAATATTTTTAAGTTCCAGACAGGGCTTATAAACAAAAAGACATCACATTACCAAGACCACATCACTTTCTGTCCTCTGCTGTCTTACAACACAAGTAACATTAGATTGTTTTTCATCAGCAGGTTGAGGGCTCTTTGAGGATCCCAGAAGTGAGCAGAATGCTTCCAGAGAGGAAATCTCATTGTAAATGCACTGTGCAGCCTCAGGTAAGAGAGTGAAATGAAGTTTGATCTGCACTCTCTGTAAAACCATTCCACACGATGAACCGAAACACAGCTCCACTGCAACATCAAACAGAATAGTCACAAAGGGTCAAGCCTCCTGGAAAAAAAGAACATTTCTGAAGTAGAGTGGATGTATCTGAATTAACAAATCGTGACATTGGCTGCGAGATTGGGTTGGTCTGGACGATGCGGATGCACAAAGAAAGTGAAGTAATCAAGGTGAAAACGTAGGAACAGAGAAACAAGAGGAAAATAACAACCTCATGCAAACAATAAAGTGGTTTGGTGGAAATCTGGAACATTTAAAATAAGTGAAAAAACACCTGCGGCAGTTTAAACAGAGCAAACATGCAGATAAAACACAACATAAATATGCATTTTAATAATTGTAAAAGCATTCTCTCAGAAAATTCAGGTGTTTTGGCTTTTGCCTAATGTGAATAGTCTTTTGTTGCACTGCTTTTCATTTGGAAGCAATTATGTCCCGCTCCATTAGTCAGATGTTTTTAGCCTGAATTAGATCTAACAGTAGGTGAGGCCCTCCTGATCATCAGAGAAAAATGATCAACATCAATCAGGATGAGTTACGTGTCAGGCCGTCTCATTTACTTCTCAGTCATTACCATCAGCATACCGGTGGGTGGATAATTGGTTTTCTGTTGATGGGTTTCTGTGTCAAGGGACAAACAAGTGTACGTCTCATTGATATTGCCACAAGAAAATATACTTTTTCTTTTTGAGGTCATGTTCTAATTTGTCAAGTGTGCTTTTAGTGTGCTAATTATACAGTGACTTTATAAGGACAGACTGTTTTAAAAGAATAGTAGAGTTTTTAAGGTGCTTTACAGTATATGCCTGATGTCGATTCCATGTAAATGTGACAATTTCAGGTCACAATCTGTTAGGGGTTGTCTTTTATATTTGTTATGATCTCTCACTGACTTACAGTCACAGTTTATCCTGCTATATACTGTATCAGTTGTTATTCCAAAGTTGATAGTGCGAAAAAAGGTGTCTATTGAAAAATCATGAGCGCTGTTGCTATGGTATTTCACCTCTGGCGACTTCAGTTTGTTTGCATCTGTTTATCGACAGGTGATTTTTTTTAGGGGGGGGGACAAACAGAGCACTGATAGCTTTCAAACACACTTTTCTGAACACTGTATATATGAAATAAAGCAATTTAAAATGAATCATTATAAAACAAGAGTAAATGAAAGAGCGCCAGCCTAAAGTTCACCAGCTGAACATGCTGAGTTTGCTAACAGTGTCAGAGCAATATGAGATTACCGAGTCTTAATAGCCTGACTCAGTCCATGGGATTTTAGCGTGGGAGTCAAATTTGAGTATAATATTTGCAGAGCAGTCAATAGGCCTGATGGTCTAAAAATTGTTCAGAGCAGGAATTAAAATACTGCAGAGGCGGCAGCCATATAGTGATTTCATTCAAGTCAAAGTAGGCATTTAATATTAATAAATGAGCATGCTGACCAATGAAATCAATTAAAAAGGGCCTGGTTCAAGTAGCCCTATTATATGTAGAGCAGTGTTTTCCAACCCTGTTCCTGAAGGCACACCAAAAGTACACATTCATAACCTTTCCCTAATAAAACACACCTAAGTCAACTTATCAGAACTAAAGACTCCAAAACCTGAAGTTAATAGGTCAGATAAAGAAGACATACAAAATACACTACCTGACAAAAGTATTGTCGTCGATCCCAGTTGTAAAAGCAACAAATAATAATTTGACTTCTAGTTGACTATTTGGAATATTGGATTTTTCAGATTAATTATCTGCATCCCAATCATCACAAGTATTGCAGAAGACCTATTGGAATTCACATGGACCCAAGATTCTCACAGAAATCAGTCAAGTTTGGTGAAGGAAAAATCATGGTTTGGGGTTACATTCAGTATGGGGCTTGTGAGAAATCTGCAGAGTGGATGACAACATCAACAGCCTGAGGCATCAAGACATCTGTGCTGCCCATTAGATTACAAACCACAGGATAGGGCAAATTCTTCAGCAGGATAGCGCTCCTCCTCATATTTCAGCTTCCACATCAAAGTTCCTGAAAGCAAAGAAGTTCAAGGTGCTCCAGGATTGGCCAGCCCAGTCATCAGACATAAACATTATTTAGCATGTCTGGGTTAAGATGGAGGAAGCATTGAAGATGAATCCAAAGAATCTTGATGAACTCTGGGAGTCCTGCAAGAACGATTTCTTTGCCATTCCAGATGACTTTATTAATGCTATTTGGGTCATTGTAGAGATGTATGGATGCAGTCATCCAAGCTCATGGAAGTCATACATAATATTAATTATTTTGCCACTGCACCATGACATTATATTTTATACTGTACATTATTTCTGTTAAGTGACAAGACTTTTGTCTCAGCCAAGTCAGACCTTACTGTCCTAATTAAATAATAATAACTCAAGGCATGATCATATTTTATTTTGGTAAAATAAGTGTAACCTAGAGGACTTTGCCTTTCATATAAGCCACTTCTTATACCAAATGATCAACTAGAAGTCAAGTTATTATTTGTTGTTCCTAAAACTTGAATAAGCAACAAGACTTTAGTCAGGTAGTGTATGTACTGTTGGTGTGCCTCGAGGAACAGTGTTGGAAAACAATGGTGTAGAGAAGCAATTACAGCAATGCCAAAGAAACATTTTAGTCAACAGTTTTAAAAGGACTATTTAATTTTAAGAGTGATGAACATTGTAATGAGCTTATAAGTCCTTTACCACTTTAAAGAATCTTTGTTTGAATGGAAAGATTTCATGGATACCATTGGTTCTTTATGGAGCTAATAAAAAACTAGATTTTCAATTGTGTGCCCCTTAGCAGTTCCAATCTTTTCAATGGCAGCTGCGTGAAACATGTCTGTGGACCACATGTCTTCATTCTTACATCTAAAAGAGCTGCAATTTATGGAAAAAAACTTTTATTCAAAGCAACATTGTGAAAGTGTGCATTTCATCGGTTCCTGCATTGAAAAATTGGACCCATGATCTTGGGATTTGTAAAATAGTTTCTCAAAATTCACCTGTTCCAAATCCTGATTTTTTAGGAGATATTTAGTAAACATCAGTGTTTTTAGAGCTTTTGCCAAGCACATGTATTAGAAAAACACATGAATGCTGGACTATGATAAGAACAGCTCTGGCTCAGTAGTTTGCGAATCTTTGTTTACAGTAGAATCAAAAGCAATAAAATAAAATACAAAATAATAAAAGTCTATTTCTTCAATAAAAGTCTATTTCTGTTTAATTTAATTTAATCAGTTTCCCTCCTTATTAAATTAAACACTATGTAGACCAGTACTACATTTGGTCCTTGCTTTCTACAGAGTTCTGATCAAATCCCAGAAGAATTCGCTGCTGGTTTCCCATTTATTTTTCACTTGATTTTTAGTATTCAAATCAGGAGTACAATAATAATGGCTGGTTTAAACTTAATTTTAGGATACTTGGGCATTTTGATTGTTTGTACATTGTAAACTGCAAAAACTTTAAAGAGCCCCTATTACACATAAAAAAGGGTCATATTGTGGTTTTATGAGTCTCCAACAACAGGTTGATATGCATGCAAGGTCTAAAAACACTTTCATGGTCTTATAATATGAATTTATTTTTACCTAATTATCACAGCGACTCCCATATAAATCGTTCAGCAATTCATTTGTTTCCAAACCCCTCCTTAGCGCGAAGCTAATGTGCTGATTGGACCGATGACAGCCTGTTGCGATTGGTCGACAGCATTCAGCGTGAGACAGTAAAATGCCCAGCACGGTTTATGAAGCCCCCAGGTCACCAATATTGGTATAAGTGGCACCTCCTGCGTGAAGTGTTATATGTTCTCAGGGGTTACCTGTACTCTGGTTTGCTCAACGATCACATCCCCAGCCGGGGGGTTGTAGCTCTCACTAGCGCTCCTCCTCTGTCCTCTGACAAGCTATCTCTACGGGCCCCCTATTGCTTACCCTGAGCCTTCGTAAGCTCTTCCAGTGCTGCGCACCAGCCCGAAGCCCTATGACTAATAAACTCCTTATTTTGCCCACACCCCTGGTGTATTGTCTGTCCATTACAAAATGGTGGAAGAAAGTAATCCATGAGCTGTGTTCCTTTCCAGCTCTGTCAAAGTCTCATACATCTGTGGTCTTTTCTGATCCTTCTTTAACAAACGGCTGATGCCCATTGTAAGTGTGCAGATTTCTGAACCACTCCTTTCCCTCACACTTCCAATAATATCCAGGTAAGCACAGCGTCTTCATGATTCATGACTTCAGTATCTGTTTGTCTTTGCTGCTATTAGTGGGCGCGGCCGAGGCCGCAGGTTTAAATTTTGCCAGGTCTGTGCGCGCAACCATTATGTTTCGTATCCACGTCACGCCTAAAGATTCGTTATCAAGACGATTAATTTAAACCACTATGAGTCGACTCTTTTTTTTTTAGATGTAGCAATAGTTTTAAAGACTATTATAGAATTATGAGATGAGTGAATAATTACCTTTATTTTTATTTTTTTCTATGATTGGACCCAGTCGTTCTTAGTATCAGGTTGGAGGGACATGTAAAAGTTGTAAAAAGTTTCAACACAACCATTTATATTGGTACATTCATTAATTTAAGAAATGCCCAGGTTTCCATTTTGCAATGAAGAACACATTATTCTGAGTCCATGGCACTGATTAAAGCATCCCAGTCAATTTAATTGTGCATTTTACATTTATGCAGGCCTATATTTACATTGGTTATAAAAATAATCACTTCGCATTACCCAGGTCAGCACTTCATCTCCTGTTGATGTTTTATGATTGTGAATCATTCCCCGGAGTGCCAGAGAACATGATTACGGCTGTCTTGTATTTAGTACGACAAGTGGGTAAATGTTTGACACCTATAGCAGGCAATGCTAATCACAGTTTGCTGCCGATGGAGGTTTTGATTTGGAACATATCATAATTATTTCAGAAAGGTAACCACGGACATGTCATTAAATCTTCTCCCACATGAACAGACTAGCTTTTCTATTCCTCCCTCGCCCATAAGCTTATCACAGAAAAGCAGGCTTATGAAAGAAAGTGTGTAAACTGAAATGATCTGTGTGTGTGATCCAAACAGATGTGGGAGGAGCTATGAAACAGCTTGTGCAATTCATTTCTATATATAAATAGATCATGGAGAAAACTTGCCTGCTTAAACGTCAAACTAATTATATTAAATAGAAACATACTAAATAATTAGATTTTAAAATGAAAAGACTTAAACAATTGTCACTATGGTTTTAAAATGTAGTGAAAGAAACTGAAAAGGCTGCAGCTCTGCATTTCACACAGTTCCAAAACAGTTGGCGTCTTCATGCTGGTTTCTGAGTCTTGAGTTCAGTCACAGCTCAGTGACTATAGAGGAAATCTCTGCAGCCTCGCCAACTGTTCTCTAGCTCTGCAGTCACAGATATCAGCTTTATAGTAAGTGGATCAGCAAATAAAAGGAACATTTAAAGGTGCTGTATGTAAGTAACTTTGACTGTTATAAAGCATAAAAATATAATATATGTGTGCAGATATTTAAGAAATATCCCAAGTGAACATACTTGTTTAACTGAAAAACAATGCTGAAGTCAGATTTTCTGCTTCGAAATCGTTTTTTTGGAGCCGGAATGCTGTCTTTGTTTAGGTAAATTTAACCTGCACAATGCCAGTTTAGCCAATTATAATTCAGCACCCCGGGTTGCCTTGTTGGAAAACAGCATATTTCATTTATTCATTCGGAAAGGCTCTGAAAGCATGCATCCGTGAGCGAAATGCGACAGTATCAGTGGACAGTATCAGATGTCAAAATGAGACAGATTCAGTTCCACATTATTAATTAGCAAATGATATAAATATTACGAACGTGAGCAGGTTACATTGTAACCGCGTGTCCTAACAACACTCTTTGTGACGAGATACGCAGTGATGAGCAATTTGGCTGTTTGCACCAGACAAAACACGACAGAAATTTTTAATACAGCCATTCAGAAGCACAGAATATGCACTCACTCACGAAACGTAAGGTTTAGAATCTATTTAATACATGTTAACCCTCTTTAACATCCCTAAATGTAGATGCTGAATCACTCATATGTGTTTAGTTCTAAAGTTCAATTTCAAACGGTTTATTGTATTTTCAAGATCTGAGGTGAACTTTCTGCTTTCAGTATATGGCAATACATGTCATGTAAAATGGCATTCAAACTTGCATTGTTAGCATTTAGCACTGAATAAAGCACACAAGGTTTCACATGTTCAGCTGTGAGGAATAGAAGCCGTTTCTATCAATTTGAGGTGTTGGTTAGAACAAAAACTCCTTTTAATATGGAAAATATTCCCTCTATTGCGTGTCGTTGCTTTTATTTAGAACACAGTTTAAATCCCTCCTTCCTGTACTCAAACTGGCAACCCACGCTTGCGTTTATTTTGATCCAGGAGTGCAATACTTAAATAAACCACTGGGTGTCAAACTTGCATACTGCACCTTTTTAATAAA
The DNA here is from genome assembly GCA_903798205.1 of Danio tinwini. NCBI lineage: Eukaryota > Metazoa > Chordata > Actinopteri > Cypriniformes > Danionidae > Danio > Danio tinwini. The sequence goes on from CAIGQZ010032409.1 coordinate 22,535,335, forward strand.
AATTCAGTTTAGCCATGAAGACACACAACACACAAAATGACTCTTTATTATTTTTTCATACGCATCAGGTTGAATGAGTATTTGTTAATTGATGGATTTTACTCAGAAGCCTTCAAATGTAAAAAATGTTTAAAAAAAAGTATCCACAAGGGCGACATGATGGCAAAGTGGGTAGCACAATCCATCAATCAACAAATACTCATTCAACCTGATGCGTCACAGCAAGAAGGTAGCTGGTTCGAGCCCTGGCTGGGTCAGTTGGCATTTCTGTATAGAGTTTGCATGTTCTCCCTGTGTTCGCATGGGTTGCCTCCGGGTGCTCCAGTTTCCCCCACAGTCCAAAGACATGTGCTATAGATGAATTGGGTAAGCTAAATTGTGGAAGGGCATTCGCTGTGTAATACACATGCTGGATAAGTTGGCAGTTTATTCCGCTGTGGCGACCCCTGATTAATAAAAGGACTAAGCTGAAATGAAAATGAAAGAATAAATGAAGTATCCACAAACTAACAGTTTTACGTTTTTTTCGAGATTCATTTTTTTATGCTTTTTATTTGCATTGATTGACCTTGATCTTTCCTTAAGCAATATTTGATGTTGAAAAGTTTATTTTTAGTAGTTTGAAGTGATATATTGTCTGGGTTAGTGTGGTAAATCATGATACAAAAACCTGGTAATATACTGCTAGTACTTTTCCTGTTATTGTATGGACTTATTGTACGTAAATCTCTATGTATTACTTCTTATACAATGTATTGTTAAAACTAAAATGCCAAGAAGAGTCACTTTGTTAAACTACACAGTTGAATTTTCAACATGAACAGTTGACTGAGCAGAGATCAACGTCCCATAATACAATTCATAAGTGTAAATAAACAGGGTTAAACACAAAAATGTTTATTTCACAGATATTTCTTACATTGCACATGCATATTACCCTGGAAATTGGTAATTACTTATTTTCTATTAGTTCCCAGCAGGCACAGGACATCAACATGATGTTAGATTGACATTGTACCCCAAAGTTGTGAGATGTTGCATTTTGTTTGGAAATGAAAATCGGGTTGACGTCAGAACCCCATGTCAGGCTGACATCAATTTCCAACGTCAGACAGATGTTGCATTTTGGTTACTTTCCAACGCAACCTAAATACAACAAAATATCAACATCTAATGATGTTACCGCTTGACGTTGTGTGGATGTTACCAATATGACGTCTATCAATATGACATGAATATGATGATGGTTTAAGATGTTAATTGGCTCGACGTTGAATTTTGGTCATTTTCCAACAGAACCTAAAATCATCAAAATATCAACGTCATTTATAGATGCTGGCGACCTAAATCTAACCTAATATTAATGTCTTACGACAATGTGTGTCTGCTGGGTTAAGTCAACTAAATTACAACAAGAGGGTCTTATTATTCAGATCTTTAAATATTTTTGGATTTTGGATAAACTGGATTTTTCCTGACTTTTATTACTAGTGCAGTGGATTCATTTACAAACACTGATTCACACTGCTAATACTTGTTACTTGGAGACACAAAAGTTGTTTCAGCTTAATTTGTAGATTTAAAAAAATCTACATATTAAAAAATATAAATCAAATGGTAATGTAAGCTCTGAAGTAAGAGCTTTCAGAAAATTCCCAGTCTTGCAAGTCAATAAGTGGCTTTTTCTGAATTTCTTCAGAGCATTTTCAAAAAGCTATGCTATAATTAACAAAAATGTAATTTTCGTGTGGATGAGAGGCCAAAACAAAGATACATTTTAATTAAATAAAAAAGTATTTAATTGAATTACAATACAATTGCAATCCGTCAACCATAATTCTTTTGAGATATTAAATGAACTTATATTGTCTGATATATACATTAATCTATATTATCTGCTTTATATTATCTTAGTTTATCAAACTATTATATAACACAATTTTCATGGTGTATGCACTTCTGGACAGTTTGATCAACAAGGTACTGGATATATTTCTCAGACATTTTGGTCCATATTGACATGATAACATCACGCAGTTGCTGCAGATTTGTCAGCTGCACATCCATGATGCGATTTATCCCAAAGTTGCTCTATTGGATTGAGATCTGGTGACTGTGGAGGCCATTTGAGTACAGTGAACTTATTGTCATGTTCAAGAAACCAGTCTGAGATGATTCACGCTTTATGACATGATGCGTTATCCTGCTGGAAGTAGACATCAGAAGATGGGTACACTGTGGTCATAAAGGGATGGACATGGTCAGCAAACAATACTCAGGTAGGGTGTGGTGTTGACACAATGCTCAATTGGTACTAATGGGCCCAAAGTGTGCCAAGGAAATATCCCCCACACCATTACACCACCACCAGCAGTTTGAACTGTTAATACAAGGCAGGATGGATCCATGCTTTTTATGTTGTTGACTCCAAATTCTGACCCTACAGCAGAAATTGAGAATCATCAGACCAGGCAACTTTTTTCCAATCTTCTATTGTCCAATTTTGGTGAGCCTGTGCAAATTGTAGCCTAAGTTTCCTGTTCTTAGCTGACAGGGGTGGCTGCTTTAGCCCATCTGCCTCAAGGTTGGAAGTGTTGTGCATTCATTGATGCTTTTCTTCATACCTTGGTTATAACGAGTGGTTATTTGAGTTACTGTTGCCTTTCTATCAGCTGGAACCAGTCTGGCCATTCTCCTCTGACCTCCGGCATCAACAGGGCATTTGTGCACACAGAAAGGCTGCTCACTGGATATTTTCTCTTTTTTGGACTCTTCTCTGTAAACCCTAGAGATGGTTGTGTGTAAAAATCCCAGTGAATCAGTGGTTTCTGAAATACTTAAACCAGCCCGTCTGGCACCAATAACCATGCCATGTTCAAAGTCACTTAAATCATCTTTCTTTCCCATTCTGATGCTCAGATTTGAACTGCAACAAATCGTCTTGACCATGTCTACATGCCTAAATGCATTGAGTTGCTGCCATGGGATTGGCTGATTAGAAATTTGCGTTAAGGAGCAGTTGGACAGGTGTACCTAATAAAGTGGCCTGTGAATGTATATTAAAACAGGATTGTTTGTTAAAAAGACCTCATTACCAATCCTGTTTCATTATATATGTTTTTCTTGTTGTTATTTATAACAATTAACAATAAAACTCAATCTGTTTGATTAAGTTTAAAGTGTTCAGCACTGCATTCATCCATTTAAAAAGCAATATTTTTGAGCCATGGTTTGACTTTAAATTAAAGCTGTTTATTGAGTATATTAGTTTGTTGTATTGCTAACTTCTTAAAGTTTGACTCTAGGTGATATATATAAGACCCTTTTACAACAAGCTGTTTTCATGACTTCATGATAATAGTATTTGGATTATAATAATACATCATGCTCAGGTTACCAACTAGGCGAACAATAGAATTAAAATCTCTGCCTTAAAGCAATTCATCTCACCTCACTTAAATACATTCACTAATAACACATTGCTGCTCCTGCAAATGAGAATTAAGAAGACAAATTATGCCTGTCTAATTTAGAAATCTTCAATGTTTGCAGTGAAGTTAAGCATAATTATATTGGGAATTTAAGTATAATAAATGGATTTGCAGGTGCCTATGTGTTGGAACTTATTAAAGAAGCAGGTGTGAAAAGTCAGTGGTGAAAGCATGTGTGGGGGGGGGGGGGTTTGGGGGTCTGATGTCTGAAGACCATTAAGTGCTCTAAGCACAGCCATATGTGCTTCTCTGAGTCTTAAGTTTTCTGTCTAGAGAATAATAGCTCACGATGCTGTTTACTGTGACAAGGTCTTTTACTGGTGATGCACCTGTTTTTCCAGACTAAAGGGAAATGGTTTTCTGAACAGTTCATCTGTCTGCTGTGTTCAGGGGTTGACTGTCATTGACTTATTGTTCTTTCTCAGCGATCTTTAATTAAATGTCCTGAATGTTAAAACCTGAGAAAGAGAGGAGCAAAATCTGCAGTGTTACTAAGCTTCACACAATGTATGTAATCTTTTTTTATTGTTTAATTAAGCTGTTCATACTCTCCTGCTTACCTTCAGGCTATATAAATGCTATTAAAAGTTATATAAAAATCTGCTTTAAATGTGTATTGTCATGATCCACTCCTGGCAGACTGCTGGTGAACTACACATCACACTAACTACAATTCCCATCATGTCGTTTCACACACACCGGTTGCTGTTCACCATGATGACTCACACACAGCTGTATCACGTCATCACTGATCATCTGGACTACTTATACACCACACATACACCAGTTTGTTTGCAGTCGTTATGTGTTAGTTTTGTTTGCTATTTGTTTTTTGTCTGTTGTTTTCATGATCTTAGCTTTGTTATTTTCTGATCGTCGACTAGTTTTTGACCTTTTGCCTATTATGACTATTTTCAACTATGTTTTGGATGCCCTATATCAGGGCTGAGCAAACTCGGTCCTGTTGGGCCGGTGTCCTGGAGAGTTTAGCTCCAACCCTAATCAAAAAACACCTGAACCAGCTAATCAAACTATTAATTATAGTTATACTAGAAACTTTCTGGTAGGTGTGTTGAGGCAAAAGTTTGGACACTCCTGCCCCATATGTACCTGTTTTGACCATTGCCTGCTTACACAAATACTCGTTTTAAATTTCACTTGGATCCTTACATTTGTTGTCCACTTTTGTTGTCGCACATAACAAATATATAATTTGTGTATTGCTCATACATTTTAAAAGAAAAAGCACAGATATTGGTAGGGATGAGTTTAAAAAAGAGAAAAGGGGAAGAAAACAGACTGTGCCAAGGAAAATGTTTTGAAGAGTTGGTGGTATTAACAGATGATTGGCAACATATGGTAACATATATATATATATATATATATATATATATATATATATATATATTTAAATAATTCCCATTGTTTTAAGGCACAGGTGTCAAATCCAGTTCCTGGAGGCCGCAGCTCTGCACAATATAGCTTTAACCCTTATTAAACACACCTAATTAAACTCATTGAGTCTTTCAGGCTTGTTTGAAACCTACAGGTAATTGTGTTGAAGCAGGGTTGGAACTAAACTGTGCAGGGTTGCTGCCCTCTGGGAACTGGATTTGACACCTGTGTTTTAAGGGTAATGAATCCCCAAGAGGAACTGGTTGTTTAAGTCTGCATGTCATTAAAAAAGCTACAAAACCTCTCATATAGATACATTTTTAGTGTATGATTTTGTCCAAAGTAACTTTCAATTGAGGAGGCTTTAAGCGATTCAACAAGAAGAGCCAATACATACAAGAAGTGCTAATTATGCAAGAGGACAAGGAAGGAACTGTTTGTGCTCAGAAAACGAAGCACTAGATTTAGGAGTTTGTTTTTTTCAGTGACTATTGTTTCTACAGGTGGTTTGTCAAGCCCACTCACCTGTGTGAAGCATACTTCATAAATGCACAATGTTTTTGATATGGAGTGATTGTAAGAATGTGTCTGGTGCAAATGTGGAAAACTGGTGCAATTGTTGGTTAAAGTGTCAGAGAGATGAAAGAGTGTGTTTCCTACAGGTGGTTTGTCAGGTTCACTCACCAGTGTGAGGCACACTCAGAATTAATTGTGTTTTGGGGTTGTCATGTGGTGAGGTAGAGGGGAGAAGATGGGGTTTTGGTTTTGTTCACATGCATGGTTAATTGTTAGAAGCTGGAAATAATAATTATTTTTGAATATTAATTTAGTTTTGATTATGTAATGCTGTCTGTAGTCAATGACTGACCTTAAGAGAACACATTATGGTACATTATTTTGAGATTTTTAAATAGAATATCTTGGGCTGGTCAACTTGACTATATGATTAATATGGCTGAGAGAAACTGTATAAAATGCTGTGGTGGTCAGAAATTTACATTTAAAAATACATTGGAAACTGTAAAAGAATTTTTTGAGTACTAACATCTACACATCATACCTTTGTTACACAGATAAAAAAAAACAACCATAAGCATGTGGTGATGGGAAATTCAGCTGCTAAACACTATCATGGCAACACGCATAACATTTAATTCAATGCAAGAAACATTATTAAATGTTTATAATGGATGGAATTTTGGGAAAGTCAATTTACAGTTGTTAACCAGGTTACAGATTTTTACTGTATTTTTAAGAGAGGTAGAGGAAGTTTTAGCTGATAATTTTAATAACTCTTTATAACACAGCTTACATCATGTCCATTAATATTAATCTCCTATTAAGCAATTAAGCCACATCTTAAAATTGACCCAATTTTATCCATAAATATACAAATTTATTTGTTTTAATATATTGAGTAGGTAACGACAACATTAAAATTAAAGCATTTATCAGTTGATACCGATATGGCAGCCAATGTAAATTATCCCTAACTTTTTAATTTATTTTCATTTCTATAGCACTTTTACAATGTAGCTTAACATAGAAGATCTAGTATATTGAAATTGAAACTGTGTCAGTTCAGTTTTCAGAGTTAAAGTTCAATTTAGTTCAGTTCAGTGTGATTTAATTTTTACTGCTGAAAGTCCAAACACTGAAGAGCAAATCCATCGATGTGCAGCTCCACAAGTCCCAAACCAAGCAAGCCAGTGGCGACAGTGGGTAGGAACAAAAGGAGGAAAAAAATTGTGGCTCAGTGGTTAGCACTGTTGTCTCACAACAAGAAGGTCGCTGGTTCGAGTCCCGGCTGGGTCAGTTGGCAATTCTGTGTGGAGTTTGCATGTTCTCCCCGTGTTTGTGTGGGTTTCCTCCAGGTGCTTCAGTTTCTCCCACAGTCCAAAGACGTGGTATAGGTGAATTGGCCGTAGTGTTTGAGTGTTAATCAGTGTGTATGGATATTTCCCAGTACTGGCTAGCAGCTGGAAGGGCATCCGCGGTGTAAAACATATGCTGGATAAGTTGGTGGTTCATTCCCCTGTGGCAACTCCTGATGAATAAAGGGACTAAGCCAAAGGAAAATGAATGAGATATTCTTTTGCACGTTTAGTCATCTTAAATGATATGCCAGTATGATGGGTTATTTACTGTGTTGTACTGTATGTGTGAAGCAGTAAAGAGTACACAGTTCATCCCAGCTGTTCCTCAACTGTGAGTTTCCCTAAACATCATATTTTTGAGATTAATTGAGACTTTCTGGAATGAGGCTGAATTGCAGGAGCAGCAATTAAATTTTGAGTTGAAACTTTCTGTTGGCTGACTGCCAGCTCTGTTCTCCTTCTCTACAGCTCTCTGAGTTACCATGGAAACTGCTCTTTTCCCCATTTCTATCCCTCTTGCCTTCTTTTTATTCCATTACGGTGTCTTTTACCCACGTTTTCCTCTTAAAAGAAAGAAAAACTGGTTGGGATTGGCGCCACATCTTGTGTAAAGAACAGAAAGAGGTGAATGAATGTCTGCACTGGCTGTTCCAAAGGCCACATCATTGGCCTGAGCTCATCCCGTCTCCATTCTCCAGAAGCCGTTGTTGCCAATGACAAGGTGAAAACCACTTGGGGAGCTCTGACATTTCTACATACAATCACCAGTCTCTGGAAATGTCCCCTCAAACATACAATGGATAGCTCTTGACATTTTTGTATTTATGCTCTGTTGTATTTATATTCCTTCTAACAGCCATGCAGTTCTCACAGGGAGTTAAACTGGCAAAGAAAGTCAAAATACAAGTGGCCTTTTGTCACCTTGCATTTTATTATGCAGTATCCATAAGAGAAGTTTACATTTTTTTTTCACAGTAACAATTTCTTTCATGATGTAGTTTTTTATTGAGGTAGTTATTCCAGAAAAATTTACAAAAGGGCTTTGCATAATAAATATACTTGAATATTTAAGAACGGAAAATGACTTGATCTTATTTGATTATTTTGTAATTTATGTTTAACCTTAAAAGTAAACAAAATGATGATATATAAATGATATATATTTTACATTCATTCATTTATTTTCCTTCAGCTAGTCCCTTATTTATCAAGGGTTGCCACATCAGAATGAACGCCAACTATTCTGTCATATGTTTTACTCAGCGGATGCTCTTCCAGCTGCAACCCAGTACTGGGAAGATATATTTTACATGAACAACAATGTCCACTGTATGTCACATTTCACAGTAGACAGACCTTATTGTCGTAAACATTTCTCAAGTAACATCTCACAGATATAAAATATATATCCTAAGTAACAGGAAAATAAAACTTAAATAAGAAAATAAAAGTTTATCTCACAGATATAAAATATATATCCTAAGTAACAGGAAAATAAAACTTAAATAAGAAAATAAAAGTTTTTGCATGGAGTGTCTTTCTGCTTGTGAGTTGGCCATGCTCATGTTTTTACATTTCATGGTATATACATGGAATAAGAAATCATTTCACGGTACACATTTCATTCCATGGTAACGATATGTACCATCATACCACCCAGCCCTAGTCTCAGCCTATTTTGCAAAAGGTATATTTTGTACGTTTCAGATACACATCCTTCTTGTGCAGATACACAAAAGCCAGGACATGTTGTAATCACCTAGCAAATCACTGACCTAAACCTTTTTCTAAAACCCAACCAATAGTATTTTTAAAAGCAAATGTGAGAGAAAAATATTCATTCGTTCATTCATTTTCTTTTCGGCTTAGTCCCTTTATTAATCCAGGGTCACCACAGCGGAATAAACCGCCAACTTATCCAGCACATGTTTTACGCAGCGGATGCCCTTCCAGCTGCAACCCATCTCTGGGAGAGAAAAATATATACTATATAATTTTACTTTGCCTTTTGCTCTTTTGTGAAACCTTGCTTCATTGGACTCAAACCCAAACGCTCTGCATAACAAGGTGAGCTACCAAGCAAGCTTACTAGAAAATATATCCATATGGATATAGATAGGTGAGGCTAACTTATTCAATTTTAAATCATAGACAGAAATGTTTTTTGTGGTATTGTGGTAATTTTTATTTCTTAAAAATATGTCCCTGTAAATATCATTAGTGTGAAAAGGAATACAAGTTATTGACTTCATACTTCCCTGTAGTGTTTGTTTTACATAGAAACTGCAGTCAAATGTATGCTGATGTACATTTTGGAAGTCTTCTAAAAATTTAGGCTAATAGTGTGATTTTTATATTACAATATAAAAAGCCCTTTTTAGCTGAAATGTACAATTTTACATTAACACTGTATGTGTCTTATGTTTTCTGCTCAGAAAGAGAAAAAAGTTTAGCCTTCAAAATAAGACAAACACTGACACAACAATATGGACAGTTATATTAAATCAGCACAAAATCGAAATTTAGCATTTTTAGTGGTCCCCTTAAATGTTTGACTGAAATAACCTCCACTCTTGAAGCAACAACATTTTGTGCTCACCAAGGAGAACAACCTGTCACTTGCATGAGATTGACCAATAGGAAGGAAGCCACAGTGATTTACACTCTTTCGGCTTATTAGCTTCTTTATCAGGAGTCGCCACAGCAGAATGATTCGCCAATTACACAGACATGTGTTTAACACACTACGGCCAATTTACTTCATTCAATTCACCTACAGCCAACCACATGTCTTTAGACTGTGGAGAAAATCGAAGCACCTGGAGGAGGAAACCCATGCAACAAAGAAAGAACATGCAATCTCTGCACAAAAAAGCACTTTTTTTGCAGCTGGTACTTGAACCAGTACTCCTCTTGCTGCAAGTCAACCATGTTAACCACCAAGCCACCATGCTGCCCAAAGGTGGTCCAGCCATCCAGTGATCCAATGTCCCTATTGGACAAAAATCAAGTTTCAAAATCGAGAAGCTGTTTTAGTCTAATATATGAAACAACTTCCTTTCCATGCCAACTTTTTTCCAATATTATCTGGATGCAGACTTGGACTTGCAAGCTGTGACTGCATGTCTCGGACTTGCAGTGTCAGACACAATGCACTCAAAGGAGTTAGTGACATCACTGTGAGGGGTAAAGTGCTGCCCTCAGACTATGCAGCACCACTGATGCGATCTAAAACCACCGATAAGATCATCCCAAGATTTTCATAATCCTGGACCAGGCCGTATCTTGAGCAGCTGCTGTTGTGATCATGGAAGAGCGGAGAGCATGAGACTGATTCCTGTGACGCTCCAGGGACAGACGAGTCTTCGCTGATGTCCAGCATTCTCCAGCCTCCGACGCCTAGACTGCAGCTCTGCACAAGTTGTTTGGTCATAGGAGAAATAATCGTGCCTGGTTTCTCTCTAGGTTTTTTAAATTCTACACTTACGCCAATTGGTGAAGTTTTTTCCACACCGATGTCGCCACTGGCTTGCATGGTTCGGAATCTGTAGAGCTGCGCATCGATGAAATTGCTCCACAGTGTTTGGACTCTCAGTAGTGATTATTAAACCACACTGAACTGAGCTAAACTGAACTGAACATAAACACTGAAAACTGAACTGACACTGTTTTAATTTACTATAATCTTCTATGTGAAGCTGCTTTGACACAATCTACATTGTAAAAGCGCTATAGAAATAAAGGTGAATTGAATTGAATTGAATTAAGGTTATGGGTGGGTTTAGGTGTGCACATTAAAAAGCATTGCATGCAGCTCACCTTGCAACTGCACCAAGTCTGCATCCAGACCCATTTAATTCCACTATGTTTAAAACTAAATATTGCCAGTTACACCTGTATGCAACAGATCACAAGTTTTTAGTGAAGAAATAAAACATGAGTTTCAGTTATGAACTGTCTAAATCTAAATAAATAACTCAGCATTCTTTTCTAAGAGATCATACTGTACATGAATTTCACATAGGCACATTTACCATTGTGTGGATTTCAACAGACATCTATGAATTTCACATTATTTAGCTTTTTGTTTTTTTAACAGGTTCAATTTTGTTTCTTGAATGTCAGTGCATCAAATGAAAGCTACTTGATTTTATCTGTGCTTTATGACAAACTTTAAACTAATCTGTCCTTAAATTAACAGAATGCAGTATAAGCTAGATATTGTTTGATTAAAGAGAAGGTGTTTTAAAGCCTAATCACAATTAATGTAAAGATGGATCAATTGTATATGTGATGTCATTGTTTTACTCTCATTTGCTTTGTGGAGTGATGCACTATTCTGTTGCACCTAGTAAAATAAATACTGTGAGCTGAAATGATCTCAGGAGACTTACCTCAGCTTCACACATTTAGACTTTCCTGCTGCACGACTAGTGTTGATTAATTCATATAAAGGGTTTCATGGAACAATTGCATGTGTATATTTGTACATTTTTGGTGTGTCTAAAAAGGAGACAAATTAATAAATAACCAAAATGACAAATCACAACTGGAAATATACACATATACACTATAAATATACACCAAGCCAATATAAATGATAATAAAAATGAAAATATTATGTAGTTCAAGGTAGAATAAAGTAGAAGTATAGCATACTGTTATAGTAGAAGTGCTCACAATTTCTATTTTTATGTTATATAGTGAAAATGTTTTTCCGCTATTTTCCTGATGCTATTTATTTCAAACATTTGACAGCATATGGGATATTTACTTATGATTGTAACGCTCAGAATCCAGCTATTTTTATTCATTAATTCACTTCACAAATTTAGAAAAAATATCTCAAGACAAACATTAATGCTCAAATTCACTATGGCCAAAAAATATGTGTCCAATGGCTGCTTGAAGGAACAACAGCCATTGGACACAACTGTTTTTGAAAAATAGGCTTTAAAAAGATCTTGACTCTTCTGTAGATACATTGTGTACTAGGATTGTCAGGAAATGAAAAAAGTTGTTATTTTCTAGTCCAATATGGCTAGGAACTATACTCTCATTCTGGCATAATAATCAAGAAATTTTGCTGCTGTACCATATAATGCAGGCGCGATGGTATTATGCAGTGCCTGAATATCACTAAATTCTATCAATTTAATCAACATGACCACCTGCTAACACTTGACCACCTGTGTATTGCAACCATGGAGAAATTTGTGAGAGACAATTCAGAACATATTTACTTTGGTGCAGATCCTGAAACATATCTATTGGCTCGTTTCCACTGACTGGTACAGTACGGTACGGTACGGGTCGGTACGGGTCACCTTTATCAGGCTTGCGTTTCCACTGCTAAAAGGGTACCAATAGTACTCTTTGATGGGCATGGTGTACGACAGAAAGTTGCAGTCGACGTCATTTTCGCTCAAGAAAATGTCTAAAGTAAAGCTGTACGGGTCGCTCACATATCATATGAGAAGCACTTCTCACAAAACAGATGCTTTACACACAAATACTGGTGTATAAATGTTTATTACTAACTTTACTATGAACATGATTATATCTGCAGATCAATGACACAAGGAAATAGCCTACTGTAACGTCTGCAATTATATAAAATAAATAAATAAATGCAACATATATGAACACATACAGACCTTTACAGTCTCCGATATGTTACCAATAACAGAAAAACTACACACAGCAAACATTTAGTCCTCATTTAGGTTCAAAACAACACAAAATACAGCTCATAGTCAGAGCAAACCTCTCATGATTAAATGTGTCTGTAATCTTCAGCAGCATGTGTAGCCTCTTGTTAGAAAGTAATTCCATCATTCCGAGTTCATAATAGTCCAAAAGGTGATGATAATATTTAAACATGGCAGTTTGTTCACGTTTGCTGAAAAAATAATTTGCTCCTTTTTTCCGGCTTCTCCTTTTGTTTTTTCACTCATCACTCTCGCATTTGTCAGTTTCTGAAAGGATCAGGTTTTAAAAGCACGTCAATAATCACGTGCACGTTATTATCATCAGCTCAAGAAGTTTGTTATTTTAAATATAGATGGGCAAGCAAAAAAGCAAAACCGATCGCGCTTCAGACTGGCTCGTAAAAAACTACTGGGCACAGGGTAAACTCTGCTCTTCTTTTTGGCTTTGTGGCTGTTCATCAAGACGACAACAAGGTTCGCTTGAGCCCAGATCGAACAGGGCTCGTTATTATATGTTATTATATGTTATTATATGTTATATATTATATGTTAATATATAGTCTCTCGGCTGTGTATGAAAACATGGCGGCTCCTTTGTTTTCATTCTGGCTTGTTGCGTGAGCTCATGACATATCTCTGTAAACCAATAGCGTTCAGCTGCGCGTCTAGCTCCACCTGTGGGACCCTATTGGTACCCTTTCTCGTGTTTGGTACCCTTTTGAAAGGGTGCCGAAAAAAATGGTACGGTTCGGTTCGGTACGCCGTTTGACATAGAATAGGCCATAAAAGCTTACCGACCCGTACCAACCTGTACCGTTCCAGTCAGTGGAAACGAGCTATATATGAACTAGAGTAGACTGAAGATAAGCTTTTGGAACATGAAAGTCAAGAAAGTGCACACATTGTACTGTAACTACAGTATAAAAGAGTAAAGCTTTAAATAAAAAAATTATTGAAACTCTTTGGCCATTTTTGAATGAGATGCTAATGGTCTAATCAGATTCAATTATCTATGCTAAGCTTAAAGTGCTCCTGCCAGACACAGAGATTGGCTGAATGGATTCAAAAAGGTTTAACTCAACAGTTTAACACTATGGCAGTTGTAAAATGAGCCTATTTTCAAAAAAGTGGAGTGTTGCCTTAAGACATTTGCTATGTCAAATGCATCATAGTAAATAAAGTGGTGCATTGCATATTTTAGTTCCATCATGACAATGCCCCTGTGCATTTTGGGCAGCTTTGCTGATTATAACAGGAGATTTGTTACTGAAATAAGACATCATGGGTGCTGAGGTTCTGTGTGATATTGTTCCACAGCACCATCTGTTACACCACTTGCCTTGTTTTAAAATATCTGCTCCATTTAGTGAAGAATTAATCCTGTTGTTAGTTTCATGGAATAAAAGACCAAATCTTTTTTTTTAAGGGCCATGAACCGCACCCATGTTCCTTTCATGATCCCGTTTTACATGTTATAGCACATAATATGATTATGGCCCATTCACACGAGGCATCAACGTCAAAGCTTACCATTCACTTTGAATGGGTGACGTCAAGTGTTGCCGAACTGAATTGTGGGTCCGTCGGCACTGCTTCAGTGACGTTGCTTGCTGCAGAAGTGAGGACTTTCAAAACTTTTCAAGTGCCAACGGAAGCGACAGCCAATCAGATCACTGTATGCAAATACCCCAGCTCATACAGTAGCCAATTGCTGACTAATTTCATTGGCTGACACTGCTATGATGATTGGGTCAGCCCCAACTTCAGACACGCCCTCTGTTGAGCGTTAACCTCTCAGGTAAAAAATGTTCCTTACAAACATAATTTTGTCACGTGTTAGCTGACCACTGTAATCCACACGTCAGTCCACACACGAGCTGTGCTCTCATCGTGGGGAAATGGAAACAAAACCCTTGTTGCGACACATTTATAAACGCAACACTGATGACCCATGTCTCCAAACAATTCTTCTATTGGTTTAAATTAAAGTTGGTAACACAACGTGGCATCTCTCTGAACACTGTAACAGGTAAAATGAGTCTTCTGAGCTATATCATGCATATTAATAAAGTTGTATCTCATTCACAATAGAGTGCACTTATTGGTTTGAACAATAGACTGTAAAAGATATGGACGTAGTATCCGTGACATCACCCATAGGTTTCTGAACACTGCAAAAGAAGCTACAAGTAGGTGCGGCTAACCGTCGGCATTTTGTTAGCGCGTCAACGCACCGAACGCGGGATACCAAATAAGGGCAAAGAGGCAGAGAGTGAGCGGAGCTACAGACGCATGCTGGATTCTCAGCATTTTGCTTAGACCTAGCTTAGACAGACTTTTTACTTTGGGACAACGCTTAATACTTCATTACCTGTGACTTGTTTGTATTCTGACCACACATGCTTGGTTGTAGACTATATTAATAAAGCGTTTAGACTTTTAAAAACACTGTTGTAATACATTGAGCCACTAAACATTGTTCTTATGATGTTTTCTATAGGAGGAAAATGCAAATTACTATCAAACACTTCAGATATAGTCTGTGTTAGTAAATGCAAGCCTGTCTATAAAAATCCAGCACTAACACTGTATGACAACGCTTTAGATGACTGTTTTATAGCCTACAGCTAATCAATCTGTCAGATTCTGGAGTGCATTAGAGGTCTAAAGAACAGTATAAATGATAAATGATCTTAAATAAAACAAAAAAATTCATAGATATGGTATATAAGTATATAATTTCACTCACCTATGAAATGGAGGCAACTTGAATGGTTTGTAAGAACAATTAAGTCCACACAGCATGCCATATCATCTGATAATTGCAGGAATTAATTCCAAAAGGCAAATGACTGTGTAAAGAAACATTAACCAAAACAAAAATATGATGTATATGCCAAGTTCAGTGGCTAATTAGCCAGAATCAGCTGAGGTGAGGAGGCAGCGACCAGCGAGGGCTAGCTGTCACTCAAGTGGCCTTAATTATGCAGACTTAATATAACTTACTAAAAACTAAACGGATGAGATATAAAAAAATTTTTACAGTTGTCATGAAGGGTAATCATAGCTATATGCAACAAAGCCATCATTTGTACCAGGCTGTAAGCATGTATTTATCAGCTGTAAAAATGGGCAATTTATCAATGCAGAAAGAAAACACTTGGACTTCCTGGAGCCAGCCCCCCAAAGCGAGTCGATGAATTGCAGTTTTAGTTACTTCCGTATTGGCTTCCCGAGGGAGAGCGGGAGGTTGCCGCTTGGTTTGAATCAAGTCTTTCTCATGAATTAATGAACGAATGTGCTGAAAACTCAATACCATCATTTTGTATCGGCTGGTACAGACAGCCAATCTCCACACTGGTATTTACACAATGATCTCATCGCCGCGATGTATTTTCAAAATTTCTTTTTAAACCGGAAGAATGGATTTGCTCTAAACATTAATTGAATACAAATTTTTACCTTTTAGTGAAATATATGTGTCCTAAAACTCTTTTTAACAACGTTGTACATATATCACTTTCAACATCTCAAAAAAATGTGTTTCATAAATACTAATTCTTTGATATGGGCTTTCCTTTAATTTAATATTCACCAACTTTCTTCAAAAAGTCTTGTGTGCTTCCAGGCTTAAATTAAACATTGATTTGGTGATCTGTAAATGTAATCTCAGACTTATGGGTCCCATTGTATATTGGGACGTTTTCAGTACATGGTATTATAAAAACTGAACATGATCCAACACTAGAGAGATCTGCTCCTTTGACGAACTATATCAGGCCTGTTGATTCCTGTTTTAATTGTTTTATAATCTGTTAAGCTGCCAAGTCAGACTTCAAAACTGGGCTTTTCCCTCTCTGCAGTAAATTCCCCACACGCTCCTCTGTCGTATTCAAATCTATGCTAATAGCATATTATGCCCAATAAGAAAGCAGTCAGAGTGCCCCATTACCGTACACAGTAGTCACTGCCAAGCAGATACAGGCAATTTCCGTTAATTAGCACTCCTTGAAAATGAAGCTATAACGGTGAGAACGGCTGTGTGTTTTATTATAGGAAGCATCAGAGGGAATTGAGCCTCGATTGAATCATGCATCATTACGCTGGTGTACCTGAGGCTCTTTTCAGTGTGCCTTAGCCATTGACACAGAACATACTGCTAAATAAAGGCAACATGCAGTAGACTTTAGTTGCATTATGACACTACAAACATTTACAATCATATTTAAGCTTATACCATAGATATTTACATTAGATGACACCTACGCTATTGTTGTCTATTGGAAGGAATGCATCAATAAAGCCGCCATTTTAATAAAGGGTATCGCACTTCTTTGAAATGAATATGGGACCAAGGTGCAGTGGAGGACTGGCCATCCGGAGCCATAGATATATAGACATATATAACATATCTATGATCTGGAGTTTTCCCTGTAGTCAATATGCACACTTTTTTTAAATTACGAGAATTATAATTATACATTACTTTTCTAAGTCGATAGATAAGTGACCGCATTGCCGACAAAGAGCGTGTGTTTGTGTGCAAGGAAATGTATTAACCTCCCTTCCTGTTAAATTTGATCTAATTCATGTCCTGAAACACATCCCCTGTCCTGCTTTCACTTCTAATTCTAACGGAGGGAGTGATTAGTTTCTGAATGAATCTCCATTATGAACGACTCTTGTGAACCATCGATATCCCTACGTCTCAATGTGCATATCCACCTTTCTGATCTAAATGGTATATAACATTTGTAATATTCAATAATTTATGGTGGACAGTATGCACATTGTTGTGTTATCAGGCACCCTTATACGTTACTTCAAAAACTAGCCATTACTTCACTTAGCCGACAAAAATAGTTTTTGGCATCAGCGTCCTGTTATCATATTTCATTTACATTGCTTGCTGATTTTATTCAACAAAACTAGCATAAGCCTAGAATTTAGTGCGAGTTGATGCTACTTTGCCTTATGGTTAGTGCAGTAAGTGACTGTATCATCATCAATAACATTACTTGTTTAGCACAAAAGTTTGTAACCTACAAAAATGTAAAAAAATCTTACCTATTAAATGTTCTGCCTTTATGCTTTGTTTTCCTTGTTTGCTCGTTACTACATGTGTATGCACGGCAAAAGTCCAGCATCTTCAGATTGGCTTTGGTCTTGACTAGTGCGGTTTAATGACTTTTGTCCTGGGAGCACTGTACAAATGTGACGGCGCTATTGACGCATGCTCAAGGTCTGTATGCGATATCTAGTGCATATATCTATGAGCTTATACGCTGTGAAAATGCAGGGTTCTACACAATTCCTTTATGTTCTTCCAAGTTACAGAAATCTATCTATCTATCTATCTATCTATCTATCTATCTATCTATCTATC
>CAIGQZ010032409.1:22556432-22643780 GCA_903798205.1 Danio tinwini
GAGTAAGACAACATGCATAAAGAGGATGATGTGGTCAAAATACTCATTTGCCTAATAATTCTGCACTCCCTGTATATATGTATGTATGTATATACAAACTCTTATTTTGAATGCAAATATTAGCACTTATTGTTTGAGAGCACTAATTTCAATGCTAATTAATGAAGTACTTTTAAAATACATTAAACATTTACAACATAAAAATTATCATTTTAAATATTATACACTCACCTTACTAAGGTGCACCTTACTAATACCAGGTTGGACCCCCTTTTGCATTCAGAACTACCGTAATCTTTCGGGGCATAGATTCAACAAGGTACTGGAAATATTCCTGAGTTTTGGTCCATATTGACATAATAGCATCACGCAGTTGATGCAGATTTGTTGGCTGCACATCCATGATGCGAATCTCCCGTTCCACCACATCCCAAAGGTGCTCTGTTGGATTGGGATCTGGTGACTGTGAAAACCATTTGAGTACAGTGAACTGATTGTCATGTTCAAGAAATCAGTCTGAGATTATTCGCACTTTATGACATGGCGTGTTATCCTGCTGGAAGTAGCCATCAGAAGATGGGTACATTGTGGTCATAAAGAGATGGACATGGGCAGCATAAATGCTCAGGTAGGCTGTAGCGTTGACACAATGCTTAATATCCCCCACACCATTACTCCACCACCACCAGCTTGATACAAGGCAGGATAGATCCATGCTTTTATGATGTTGACGCCAAATTCTGAACCTACCATCCAAATGTGGCAGCAGAAATCAAGACTCATCAGACCAGGCAATGTTTATTCCAATCTTCTATTGTCCAATTTTGGTAAGCCTGTGTGAATTGTAGCCTCGGTTTTCTGTTCTTAGCTGACAGCAGTGGCACCAGTGGTCTTCTGCTGCTGTAGTCCATCCGTCTCAAGGTTTGACGTGTTGTGCATTCAGAGATGCTTTTCTGCATAGCTCGGTTGTAACGAGTAGTTATTTGATTTTCTTTGCCTTTCTATCAGCTCAAACTAGTCTGGGCCTTTTCCTCTGACCTCTGACATCAACAAGGCATTTGCGCCCACAGAACTGCCGCTCACTCATTTTCAGACCATTCTCTGTAAACCCTAGAGATGGCTTTGCTTGAAAATCCCATTAGATGAGCAGTTTCTGAAATACTCAAACCAACCCATCTGGCATCAACAACCTTACCATGTTCAAAGTCACTTAAATCACCTTTCTTCCCCATTCCAATGCTCGGTTTGAACTGCACCAGATCGTCAATCAAAGTATATTCTAAGTATACTTACTGTACACTTACTGTAAGCATTTAATTCCACCTTCACAAAGCACCGTTATGACACAGATGGGCTTCTTCACAGCTGTCCACCATAATTTAGAACAAATGCGATGTTATTTCAATCTTTTACACTGTCGCAAAAAATTTATGTGCAGCTTAGACTTTGCGATACATTTAAAAAGATAAGAATCAGTCACTCTGCTGTCAGTTATCACATTAATTTGGGGATGATAATCTGTTGTGTAACTTATCAGACATGCTAGGCTATCATTACACAGCTTTACAATGCAATAATTTAATAAGCATTAAAACTGCAGTTAAGTCTGCTTTCACTATTTCAGTCTTCAGCTTTCTACCTCTCATAACTTTGGGAAGATATGCCTGTAATTATGTTGCTGTAAAAGCTATGATCATTCAAAAACTTGGTTCATCAGCGAGTGGTTGTTTGTTTTATTTTATCTACTTCTTTATTTAAAACTAATTAAGATCAAGATTTAATTTAGTGACCTAGCCAAGAGGTCTGCAACCCATGTCTTTTCAAATCGAAATAAGACCGTTTAAAACTTTCAAACAAAACCGATTAAAACACATGTGATAGTGCTATTTAGCACATACAGTATAAGTGGTTCTTTGGCTCTTAATCGTATGTGGAACCAATTTAAATGCTACAAAGCCCTAGTATTAGTTGTTTAATTGTTCTTTAGGGTGGTTAAGGTGCTACATATCACCATATTTAAAGAAGTAGGTGCTGATTTGGATGCTAACACTTTTATATCCTTATATGTCTGCATGCTTAAACTGATGTGTTGTTGATCTTTGGAAAAAGCATTGAGCAATTGAACTGAAGACAACTCAATTCTTGTCAAATTTTTTTACAACTTGTAAAGATTATGTTACAGTAACTTAAAGATTTTGAATTGAGACAGCACGAAAGAATTTTGTTGGTTTAACTAGCTGGCAAGTGGATGTTTAGTTTATTCATATGTGCTGGTGTGGGATTGCATTAAGACATAATGTTGACCATTTTTGATGTTTTAGGTTAAGAGAACCTGTTTGAGTTTAATCTTCTCTTAATTTAAAGATTTATACAAGTTACAAGTTTTGGGTTATTTGTTGTCGTGCATATATCAGCTCACACAGCTTTTTTTGCTCAGCTCCGTGTCCCAATACGGTGGTAAGAACCACCCTATAGCGATCTTTTTACTTACAAAGTGCAGTAATATGTACGTGCAAGCACATATTTCTTAGTTCACAAAAATGTATCCGAATAAGTAGCAATCATGCTTTAGGTGTTGGCTGCTATGCTAACAACAATGTTGTTTGTTGCTTCTCTTGTGTTAATGCTAGTTCTGAAATTAGTTTCAGTCAGCGAAAATCATTTTAAAGCAGTTGTGAAGTTAAATTTAGGTTTGAATTTGAACTAAATAAAAAGAAAATCATGTGCAAATTAAGTGATTAAGGTGAATTGTCTCCACAAGAGTAAGCTACATTCCAGGCAAGTTTGAATCACAAGATATTGCAAATGAAAGTGATTTGACATCATTGGTTCAAAATGAGTTTTGCTCTTGGATTTCAATTGCCTAAAAAATTAGAAAAAATCTGAAAAAAATGTAAAATGAAGCTACAATTTTCTTACAAAACCTAAAACTATACCTGTTAAAGGTCAATACATATAATAAAAAATTTACAAAAATGAACCCTTAAAGTACCACCCCAGCGGTGGCCATTTTGCCTTGAGTGTGAATGAGTGGAAATTTGTGTCATAATTAAATTAAAATACATTAACATATTTAATTTTTTTGTATACTTCTGATCTCAGATCTGTCCTTTTGTTTGTTTTAAAAGTAATTTTTGCATACATTTATAAAGAACAATGCAAAATGCATCAAGTTGCGTTACTAAATAACATATTTATGTCTAAACACTGTTCACAAGGCAAAATTGACAAAATGTCAATGTATGGTTTTACCCCTGGAAAAGCAGCTTCTGTACAAATACACAGTATGTTTTAACTACTTTGCAATATTGAAGCAAATCCCAACCTCCAGTGTGTTCTTTATTGTCTTCTGTTGGCTTCGTCCATAAGAGTTTCACTGAGGCTTTACACACAAACAAGAAGCGTTACGTGATGCTCCAGATGTTCTGGCAAGGGGAATATCACCTGTGGGCCAAACTTAGACATGCTCAACACCTGCTGCAACAAAGAGTGTTGACAGTTCAATACTAAATCCTTCAATGTGTGGGTGCATACTAAAGTCATAAAAATACAAAAATATTGCTTCAAATTAGGACTGGCCAAAAAAATCATGTCTCACTATATCACTGTAATTACAATGTTGTTTTATTTGCATTAAAATATGTAAGTTTGACTTCTGCCAGTATTCAAATTTCTTGTTGCAATTAATTGTTGAAGCTTTTATCACGATATACGTACTATCTTGATTCATGATATTGGTCTAAGATGCAAAAAATATTACTTGAACAGGTATAATAATAAAAAATACTAGTGTAGTGCATTGCTTTATTGTATATGCATGTTCAAAGTAAATAAATCTTTTAAACTAATTAGATTGTAGAAGGGTGATAAAGTACAATAGGTAATGCTCAGTGGTGTAAAGTAACAAATTACAAAAGCTAAAATTACTGTAATTGAGTAGTTTTTCTTTGAATTGTAATTTACTAAGTAGTTTTATAATTGTGTAGTACATTTTAGTGCTGTATCAATACTTTTACCCTACTACTTTCCTTCAACCTGCAGTCACTACTCTATTTTTTCGTGTCTATGTGATTCCTGTCCAATCCAATCACACATAGAAAGTGAATTCCGGCATACTGAATGACCTCAAGACATGAGTGCTTTTCATAAATGCCGCAAACTGTTTGAAAGCATTAAATGTGTCCAAGAACATGTCCAAAATCTTTACACGCAATAACAGAGAGACGGCAAATGCTTACTGTATTTTTTTCATCTTGATTTCTATAGCGCTTTTTACAATGTAGATTGTCAAAGCAGCTTAACATAGAAGATTATAGTAAAATGAAACTGTCAGTCCAGTTTTTAGATTTTCACTGCTTAAAGTCCAAACACTGAAGATCAAATCCATCGATGCGCAGCTCCACAAGTCCCGAACCATGCAAGCTAGTGACGACAGCAGCGAGGAACAAAACTTCACCAATTGATGAAAGTGATGGGAAAAAAAACTTGAGAGAAACCAGGCTCAGTTGGGCATGACCATTTCACCTCTGGTCAAACTTCTTGTGCGGAGCTGCAGTCTTGGAGCCTGTACTGTATAAAGACTGAAATCTCAAAATGGCCTTAAATAATCACTAAATATACTACAGAATGTTACGTTTACACTCACACACATGCACAGATTGCATGTAAACGCATCAGCTTTTCACAGAGTAATACTCAATACTCTTGAGTACTTTTAAAAGAGCTACTTTTTCCACATACTTTGAGTAATATTTACAACAGATACTTTTACCCTACTTGTACAAAATTTTAGGGCAAGAAATGGTACTTTTACTTTAGTATGATTTTTCAGTACTCTTTCCACTACTGGTAATGCTTTAGAATAAAGTTTCTTTAGTAAATGTCAGTTAATGCATTAGAATCAACAGTGTGAAATAGCCATATTATAGGTATGTTGTTTCTAGAAAAACATTAAGTCTTTTGAATTGAATGTGTTTTTGTTAGGCATTAAATAAGAAATTAACATCAGCTAAGATTAATAAATGCTTTTTTAGTTGTCATTAAATTGACTTTAGTTGAATTAACTTTTATTAGAGGGATGTTCACTCAAATATTCGTTCATAATTTACTCATTATTTACTTAGCACAAACCTGTTTGAGTTTCTTTTTTCTGCTGAACACAAAATAAGTTATTTTGAAAAATGCTGCAAACCTGTAACCATAGTATTTATTTTTCCTACTATAAAAATCAGCGGTTCAGGTTTTTTCCATTTTTATCTGACGATTCATAAAAAGCATAAAAAGTTTTAATAATAAATCACTGTTCAACATATTATTAAATGCCTATGATATCAATATTGAGCATGCTCTTTATCTTAATATATTGAATTACTGTCATTCGATCATTCATTTTCCTTTGGCTTGGTCCTTTTATTCATCAGGGGACCCACAGCGGAATGAACCAACAACTTATCCAGCATATGTTTTACACAGCGGATGCCCTTCCAGCTGCAACCCAGTACTGGGAAACATCCATACATACTCATTCACACACATACACTATGGTCAATTTAGTTTATTCAATTCACCTGTACCACATGTCTTTGGACTGTGGGGAAAACCGGAGCACCCGGAGGAAACCCACACCAGATATAATGATGAATCATGAATATCTGGGTATTCTGCTATTAGATTTATTATTTTATACCACTGATTTAAAGTGGCTCATTGATTATGCAAAGCGTTGCACTTTTATAATTCACAACTAATGCATCTGAAGCACTAATGACATGGTTGTGTTCTTTCATTTTTTTTGTAGATTACATGATCACAAGCTATGGAGCTCTACACTTTTGTGACACATTTTTGGGAGTACTGAATTACTTTTCAAACATATCATTTTTCACACTGAAGTAGATGAAAGCTAAATGTAAATGTCCTCACAGATTGATGCCTAAACACTGGGTAAGTTTTCAGCCGTTTTTATGAGTGATGTGTACGGAGCCAGCAGGGTGCAAAATCTTATTAGTGTCTCAAAAAGTTTGCACCATCTGTGAGGTTTATGCATCACACTTTGATGTATAGACTTCCAAGTGATAATTATTCTATTTTTGTTTCTTTCTCTGTAAATTGTAAACATGTATGTTTCATTTTATTTCAGCTACGAAATATACACATACAAATACACAATTGCTTCCGTTGCAAAATCGTGCAAGTCTCATATTTTTCTTTATGTCAGTTATTTTTTTTAAGGATACTGTATATTTTATTTATTATTTTTCTTTTTAACAACAAGAAAAATGTTATTGTTATTAAAAAGGCCTTATTTTTGTGACATTAAAGTAAAACTGCTGATTCTATATATATTTTATAAAAAATATAAGCAACTTCAGCTTAAATGTTTAGTATATCTCAAAGTATAATTTAACTTTGGTTCAAACTTAAAAAAATAATAAATCGTAAATGTAAAATATTTATTGTGGTTAAGAAAAAAATACATTCACACAAAGTAAAATTATTGTTTACTATATAGACCAAAGACTAAAGATATAATATACCACTAACTATATCTTTTTAATTTTGTACTATGCAGATTTTGATTTTGGATTTACCTTTTGTCTGTATAGTTTTGCTTTATACTGAGTTTAAAAAATGACTGTAATTTGTTACACCAAAATAATAGATTATCCTTAAATGACACACTGTAAAAAATGCTGGGTTACACACAATCAATTTGTGCTGGGACAACATGAAGGATTTAAGTTAGCTTATTAGTTTTTACAAATGTGGATTGAACATAAAACAATTAAGTTGTTGCAAAAAAACATTAAAAATTGTGTTGTTTCAGTTCATTTATATATTATATATGTTAATCAAAATATCTACTCTTCCCTAGGAAAAAAAATATTTCACTCAAAGGTAAAATATTGTTTATTTACCATAAATTAATAGAATTACTTAGTTTCAACTTAATTTTTTTTACTATAACATTAAAGTAAAGTTGTAACTTACACTAAGCTCTATTTCTAGTTATTATTTTTTTCAATAGATAGACTGTCTGCTGCTGCTTTCATTATAGCTATAAATGTCAATCAAAGATGCCAATCAAACTTACATTAGAAATACATCAAAACTGAATAGCACATAAACAGTACACTTTTTTATGTAGTTATGTGACTTGAAAATGTCTGATTATAAAGTAAAAATACTACTTTCAGAAGAACTGCTTTCATTTTTTGAGAGGATTCATTTTTTTGCTTCAAGGCAAAATAAATAAAACAGGTCAAAACCATAATTTTCCTCTTCATCTAATATAGAAATGTACTTTGAATGAAAGACAAAGTAGTTTCACAATTTTTTTTTGTGTAAGAGCTAGATAAAATGCTCAATTTAAAAATAAAATTATATTGTTTGCATCTGAGGTTTATTTTTAATTTTATTTTCTACAATTCTAATATGATTTGCATTGCTAAGTTAAATAATAAAAGTTCCTGAGAGTATATTTTGTTTTAAAAACTTGCCTGTAGTCAATATAAAAGGACATTGGGGTTGAAATTGTAGTGTATTTGTATATTAACCACATGGGGGCAGCACCCATATGACGCCTCATTAATTCAGCCTTTGGGCTATACTGCCAAAGTTAATTGTGTAATCCCCACTCTTTCAGACCAATTTCCTGCTAAAAGGTTTGCATTACACCATTGAATAGCTGCAGAATTTTAACAACTTCTTATGACTGTACGGTTGAGGGTTGTAGGTTGCTGATAGAACATGCCAGGTCAATCTCTCTTGAGACCTGGAGCATCAAAAGTGGTGATAATCTCATTACAGCAGGTCTAATTAGTTTATCCGCTAGGTCACAGGCCACAGGACAAATTTTCATCATATGGAGGAAGGTAATCTGATGTAAGATCTACTCACTACTCTTCAATAATACATCACAGGATGACTTGTATTCATATATTCTTATCTGTGTTCTTTTATTCATAAATACGAGTTCAAAGGCTGAACCAAATGCTGTGGTAAGCCTGTTCTTAATGACTAAATGTATTAGCAAGACTACTGTTTATGTTATTCATTTATTACTGTAAATTTCTGCATATATTTGAGCTGTTGAAATATCTTTATATTCACACTGTCATATAACCAACCAGTCAGTATTTTTCACCTTAATACATAACAGTAAATGTTTTTAAATTTTTTAACCTTATTGGACATAATTGAAATTAAAAAGAGTTTGAGAGTCTCAGTTGCGAAATTAGAAACATTTTTTAAGGATTAATTTGTCATTAAAAAGGATCTGATTTTAAGAATCATTTGTTTGTGAATCGGAAATTATGGATCATGCCATGTGTAGCTATGTCCTTTGTAGCATTAAGCTAAATTGGTCGGCTAAAATCTAGATTGATCAACGTGTCGGAATCCGTCAATGTGGCATCTACACATGGCTCTATATCCAGATTCAAGAGGGTTCTTTCCACAACACCACCAGTGTGCAGCATATAATTGGATGATGTGACGGCAGCCACAGGACAGTGCACTCACCACACACCAGTTATAGGTGGAGTGGAGAGACAGTGATAGAGCCAATTCAGTGGATGGGGATGATTGGGAGGCCATGATTGGTAAGGGTCAATGGAGGGAATTTGGCCAGAACACGGGGTTACACCCCTACTCTTAACGAGAAGTGTCATGGGATTTTTAATGACCGCAGAAAGCTAGGACTTCAATTTATGATCTCATCCGAAGACGGATTAAAGATTACTTAGAAATTGTTTTTCTTTACTGAAAGTACATAACAAAAATTGTAGTTTGTGACAAAATATAGATTAAATACTCTTCGGTAATGTAATCTGACTACTTTATAGATTACTTTTAGATTACATTTGACCTATCGCACATTGACTTAATTATTTGGTACCATTAAATCCAGGGGTGCCCAAACTTTTTTGTATGAAATATTATTGAGAGCTGTGGGCCGAAGGTAAATATACTTACTCCCAGGGCCATTTATATTGAAGTTGATATTTAGCCACAACCTACTGGTGTTTCGTAAAATCTAGTTTTTATGAGGTGGGTTGTTAGTCCAACATTCAACCCCCAACCTGGAGGACCAGGTGAAGGTAAATATACCAAACTATATTATATTAAAGTGGCCATGGGTAATTTCCTAATTTATTTAATAATATTTCAAAATAGGCAACGCAGTGGCGCAGTAGGTAGTGCTGTCGCCTCACAGTAAGAAGGTTGCTGGTGCCTCGGCTAGGTCAGTTGGCGTTTCTGTGTGGAGATTGCATGTTCTCCCTGCATTCGCATGGGTTTTCTCTGGGTGCTCCGGTTTCCCGCACAGTCCAAAGACATGTGGTACAGGTGAATTGGGTAGGCTAAATTGTCCGTAGTGTATGAATGTGAATGAGTGTGTATGGATGTTTTCCAGAGATGGGTTGCGGCTGGAAGGGGATCCGCTGTGTAAAAAAACATATGCTGGATAAGTTGGCAGTTCATTCCGCTGTGGCGACCCCAGATTAATAAAAGGACTAAGCCGAAAAGAAAATGAATGAATAAATATTTCAAAATAAATTGAAAAAATTACTTTAAATCATACTTACTAATGCAGTATAACTTTAAATTATAACTTAATCCAATAATGCAATAAAAACATGAACAATTAAATTTATAACACATTGGAGTTCGATCCTGAATACACTAGTCAAGCAGAATCTGCCTTTGACTTGATTTGCTCACCAAAGTCTCTGCATGGCAGGTGACAGTATGTACATTTAAACTAAATCTGATTAATTAGCACTATTTAATTAAAATTTTTATCTCAGTTAGCTTTTAACAATAAAACATTGAAACATCCCTATCGTTCTCTCTCTTTTCTCAGATGGGATGGCGGGCCAAATGAAAGGTTAACATGGGCCAACTTTGGCCCTCGGGCCGTAGTTTGGGCATCACAGAATAACACAAAGAAAAACAAAATACATTTTATTGTTTGTGTTCAACAGCATGAAGCGTATTAAACTTTGTGCTATATTATTAATATGATATTACCAATGAATTGCAGGTTTAAAATATTTTGGTCAAAAGTTTGGGAATTCCACTAGATATGATGAGGACATTGAATAGTTAATTAGATAACTTTACTTGTCCCTGTAGGGAAATTTCATTTGCAGTGTACTCTCACAGAGACATATGACAATTTCACATTTATATAAATAAATCATTTAAAGTACCATGGAACCCCTACTCTAAATAAATATTCAGTATATCAGCTGTTACTCTGAGAGAAGGAATGTAAAAGCTTAATTGCTTGAGGTATAAATGATAATTTTGTCCTATTTCATATGCATCTGGGAACACAATATAGACATCTGAACAATTTGAAGGTGTATCATAAAGTATGCCTCTCATCATTGACAAAAATAATTTGCACTAATAATATATAATGTGCCCAAAAAAGTTACTCCAGTCTATTTATGAGTATGTTTAAATGTAATAGAATCTAATACCTAACTTAATTTTAGAATCTGATTGCATATTCTACATCACATGTAATCAGTTACTATCCACTGTACATGATTTTTGTGGTATGCGAAGTCTACTGGAAAATAAGATAGCAACCACATTTCAGACAACAAATTCATAAGATATTGAAACAGTAATGTATATTAATAACAAATTTAAACAAAACTGAGAAACATTTTGCATTTTTAGCATATTTCGTGAATGGCTTCACCTATAGCACAAAACAAATAAATAATGATTATAGTTTATTTGTCTCATTAAAAGCTATGAATTTTGCTTTTTGTGATGGTAACATTCATGACTCTAAATCAAAATGTGACTTTGTTGAAGGAATCTATTAATGACCTTGTGTGAGGTAGTAATGCTTTGTAGGGCATAGTGAGGCTCACTGTCATATGGAATTTGCCCTACACTGTTAAAAATTCCTAGAATTTCACAACATGTTACTGTAATTTTTCTAAGTAAATTACGTTAGTATCACTTTACAGGATTTAACTGTAAAACATCACAGTAATATGTTCTATTATTTTGAAATTTAGGCAGGTAGCATGATTACAGCAAATTACTGTAAAAATGACTATATCTTTTGTATGTTAATTATAGATTTTAACTACTGTTGCAAATCAATGTGTCATTGTCACTTATGTAACCATTTTTAGATCGGCTGGAGCCCTACCTGTAAATTGAAAAATAAGTCTTGTTAAACACTAATTTTGCTGATCTTGAATTAAATGTTAAAACAACCTAAATATTTTGTGGCAGTCTTTTTAATATTCAACTCAAGATATAGTCTGAAATTGCACATTCACTCCCTGGTGTTTTGTTGCATTAAACACTCAAGTTAAGGCTGCGAGGGTAGAAAAGATTAGAGAATGATGATGAGCACCAATGTTTCTCCCCCAGTTCATTTGGCTGAATGAAAACGAAGCATTACTGAGCACATCAGGCATGAGGCTACAGGATTTACATAGCAAATGATTGCATGCCATCTCCAATGCAATTAGAAATACTTTGCTTACTAATAATTGCTGCAATGTCTTCATTATACATGCCAGAGGGCATAATGGGTTTTGTTTTTCCGTTTTCTTCTTTCAACTGTGTGCAGTGGTGCGTCAAAATCAAGCCCTGAAAAAAAAAAAAACAAGCGCCTGTCTTTTAAATTGACAATCTCTGTGTTGTTCTGCAGGGCAGCTGAAATTGAGCATATTAAGAAGGTGTGATTTTTTCCCACAATCCCCTGTCTTTGGAGTCTGGAGCTGGTTTAATCAGATCCTAATGATCTCCTTGAGTGATAGTGGAGAGCAGCTCTAAACGCACACCTAGGGCACTCCTCAGTGCAAAACACTCCCTTGTGACAATAAAACATTACCAGGGCCTTGCAGCTCACCTTGTAATATACAAAGCACAAGAAAAAGAGGTCACCTCTGCCTCTGGAGACTAATTTGAACTTTCTGTATGTGTAGACACGTACAGTTATAAACAGCAAACACGCTTTTCTGCTATGGTCATTCTAGCCAGACTGGCAGTACATGTCTGTTTGGGTAATGAGAATTGCTGGCTACATGAACACTGTGGTTGGCTGGATATGTTAAAATATGTCAGAGTGGTTTAGATCTTAATTTAGAGGATCCCATTATGGGACATTTCTCTGGGGAAGTGGAGCAACAATAGAGGAGGTCAGCAGGACTTCCCTGCGGCGAAAGTACATGCAAGCCATGTTAACATTTAATTTAAAAACCATATTACTTATTTTTGAGATATTTTTGTCTCGTACATTAAATATTAGTGCATATTTGGCTTACACTTCAGGTACATTTACTTTTTAAAAGATACAAGTGCTTATTCATTATATTCATTATATTATTTTAAAAATAGAGTAAACCTGTTTTAACTTTGAACTGTTAAGTTGACTTAAATAAATTTTTATATTTTTCAGCACAGGACGATTTTGCCAACCTGATTTCACCAAGTAGGACATGTTCCTGCATAAATATGTTTATCATAGAACAACATTTTATTCAGCCAATCAGATTTAAGGGATGTGTTTACCGTTTATGTTAAGTTTAGACTTACGGTTAGGTTTATGCACTTCTACATGATTGTTATCTATCTGTTATTCTCCTCTGATTTTGGGAATAATTTACAGTTTTGGTTGGGTTTAGAGGTAGGGAAATGGGTATGGATTACATTTTCGAACAAAAATAATGTTCCAGGATCAACATAGATGTTAATCCATGATTGCATCGTACTTGGCAAAACCATGATGTGCTAGTTCATTTACCTAATAAATAAATGGTTTATTCATTTAGGCAAGGCAAGTTTATTTATATAGCACATTTCATACAAAGTGGCAATTTAATGTGCTTTACATAAACAGGAATAAAAGAGACAAGTATAAGAAAATAAAAACAAATACTAAGTAAAAACAAATTAAAACAGATTAAAATGTGTTAAAACAGGTTATAAAAGAATAAAAAAGAAAAGAAATATGTAATAGTGTGATCTGTCAGACGTAGCACAGCTAAACAGATGTGTTTTTAGTCCTGATTTGAATGTGCATAATGTTAGAGCACATCTGATCATTTCTGGAAACTGATTCCAGCAGAGGGGGGGCATTTATTTTTTTAAGTAAAAGCAACCAATTTTTTTTACAGTTAAATATTAGATATAGTACATATTAAATAGAACAGTGTATAATGATTATATATTAATATTAATTGGAAAAAAGCACATTTTTGCCATTGACATCTATAGGGCTCTGTCTGTCATTATCAACTATTCAGTTATTAAAATGGCAAAAATATATGATAAATTCTGACCCTACCATTTAAATGTTGCAGTGGAATTGGAGACTTGTCAAACTATGCAACCTTTTTCCAATCTTTTACTGCATATATTTAATGAGGTTGTGTGAGTTTTAGTCACAGATTTCTGTTCTGAAGTCTTTTGTTGCTGTATCCCATCTGCTTCAAGGATGGATAAGTTAATTTTGTCTTTCTATCAGTTGAACCAGACTGACTTGTCTCCTCTGATGTCAGACAACGACTAGGCATTTTCACCCAAGAAAAAACACTTAAAGGTGGTTGTGCATGAAAACCCAAAGAGTATGGTGACATATCGTTGAAACATACTACTCAGCATTGATTTGGGTTGTTTGATAACATCTGCAGAAATAACTGGCTTGTTCAGTTGTGCTATTGATTGCTTAACAGATAATGGAATTGAGTTTTCCCAGTGTGTTCCCAATTACAACAATGCAATTACAGCCTCAAATGTGTCGAACAAGAAGACTCATTCTTGAGTTGCATTTTTCAATGTCAGTTGTCACCTCAAAGTAACAATTATTAAGTTAACTGCTGCGGAATGGCAATCTTTTTTTTTTGGCATCTTGGCATTCATCACAAAATGCTGAACATTCACTGTTTTCAAGTGATAATCGTCAAGATTGAATCTGTTTAGCTTTCAGTAAGAAATGGGAGAGAATCGTGGTGAGACAAAAAAGAACAGAGAGACAGTAATTATAAGGTTTGAGAAATCTTCAGGCTTAAGAGGATGATAAAAATCTCAACTGCTAGGAAAAACTATGTAAAATAGAAATAACTATAATTAGAAATCATGAAGACAGCATAAACTTTCTGTATCAGAAGCCTATACGCAATTAGAATTGTCTTCTTTAATACACTGTGCAAACATACATTAGCATATCATTAAAAATATAGTTTAACATGTTAATCTGTGTTATTATTACTAGCCAGTGGTTAAATTGAAGACATTTGAGATACTCACACATGTCTGATTCTATTGAGTTGCTGTCGTTTAAGAATAAATATTGGATAGTTGTTTGAATCAAAACAACAATGATTTGATGTATGGCTAAACAATATATCTTCTGAGCATCGATATCTAAATGTGTGTATGTGAAATTGTCACATTGCAGGATTAGATTGATTATTAAATATTAAAATATTAAGATAGTATTAAATATTACTTTTATATTTATTCATTCATTTTCCTTCTGCTTAGTCCCTTTAATAATCAGGGGTTGCCACAGCAGAATGAACCGCCAACTTAATCAGCATATGTTTTACAAAGCGGATGCCCTTACAGCTGCAACCCATCACTGGGAAACACCAATAAACACTCATTCACACACATACACATCGGACAATTTAGCTTACCCAATTCACCTATAGCGCATGTCTTTGGACTTGTGGGGTAAATTGAAGCACCCGGAGGAAACCCATGTGGAGAACATGCCAACTGACCCAGACAAGGCTCAAACCAGCGACTTTGTTGCTGTGATGTGACAGCGCTACCCACTGCTACCTCACTTATACAATGATGACCATGTTATTTTACATTTTATTGTTAAATGTTTGTATTTAGATACTGTTCAATTCCACAGAAAACCATAAAGCACTGTTTATTTAGCTTTTATTTTTGCTCTGTCGTATTTATATGATTGCAATTTATTATATTTTATGAAGATAGAAAAAGACTTAATCACCCCAGTTGATCTAAATTATTGAAATCTTTCTAAACAGAGCTATTCAAACCATCTAGTGAGATTATATTCATATTGCAATATGTATTGCAGCAAAACAAAATATCATATTTTTCCAATATTGTACCGTCCTAATTTGACAATTAGTCATGTAGCTCTGAGACATAGACATAGAGATTTAGACATAGATATAGAAAGTAATAAAAGGTATTTTATGAGTTTCACACAAGCATATAAAACAAAACAATGACTGAAATAGAACAAAAGGAGGCAGGTCTAGGTCTGAGTGCATGAAGACACATCTGCTAGAAAGTAGATCTCACCATGCTGTGCAGTGCACAGTTACTGGAGCTCAGACAAAACCAGTTCTGGCACACACACAATAGCTCTCTTTCTGCCATTCACCTGCTGCCATTGGCCAAGGAGAGGATATCACATGCACCTGAGACCAGATGTTTTTTTGACCATCTCACTCATATTGTTTGAAAATCAGCTGTCTTTATAGAGAATTGAGATTTGTGTATAATAATTTCATACTTAGTCTCTCAATCATTCAGTCATTTGTCTTTGGCTTAGTCCCTTTATTCATCAGGGGTCGCCACAGTGGAATGAACCGCCAACTTATCCAACGTATGTTTTACGCAGTAGATGCCTTTCCAGCTGCAACCTAGTACTGGGAAACATACATACATACTCATTCACACACATGCACTATGGCCAATTTAGTTTATTCAATTCCCCTGTACTGCATGTCTTTGGACTGTGGGGAAAACTGGAGCACTGGAGGAACACACCAACATGGGGAGAACATGCAAACTCCACACAGAAATGCCAACTGACCCAGCCAGGACTCGAACCAGCGACCTTCTTGCTGTGAGGTGACAGTGCTAACCACTGAGCCACCCTGTTGCCCCTGTCTCTCAATCAATGTGCCTTAATTGATGATGGCAGCATAACCTGATCAAATTCAGCATTTTAAATGTGGACTGAACAAATACATGCAATCACGTGGTCATTGTGTGTTTACATCTGTGTGTGAATTAGTAGTTTCAGCTTTCAAAATCACTACAGCTGAGTCAGCGGCCTTTATGCCAACATCAATGAGGCTATGATTCAACAGTTTTTTTTAAAGGACTCAGACTATAAATTTACAATGAGAAGTGACCGAATGAATTCTAGATTGAATGAATGGACTGAATGTGCACAATCCAATTAGCTCAAGTGTATCCCACCAATCATCAGCTACAGAAATCAATGCAGTAATTCAAAGGCACTAATGTAAAAAGTGCAGACAAAACCCAGAGTAATGCATTTCAGAGGATTGGCAATTTACTTCCAGTGGCAGCTTCCTCAGGGTGGTATATCTATTTATTTTGCAGTATGAAATATCTAAGTAATAATATATAACATAAATAAATGAAACATGCAGTTTGTAAAAACCATAGAGTTTTAGCTGTTTACTATAATATTTGTGCCCATATTAAGAAAAAAAGGGATGTTTATAAAAATATATATTATCACATGCTGCATGATTCAAATAAAAGCACTGAACATAAAATGGATGTTAATTATTTTGATTTATTTTAAGAGTTTATCAAGTTATAATCAGGATAAATTTCATTCAAATTTACCTAATGTGATCAGTTAAAATGCCAGTTTGACACTAAGAAAATATAATTGGCTATTGCTTCCATTAAGAAACATGAACTATCTAGTATTAAAGACTAATTGCACAATCAAGTGTAATTTTGTTTAATCTTAGACGTATTATTTGTAATATGAATAATGCATAAATAAAGTGTTTTGTTAAAAGCTGCAGTACGCATAGAGATTTTGCTAACCATTTAAAAAATATTCTCAGCAAGACTGCGTCTGTCAAGAGTGAACCAGTTTCAATTAATGAAAGAGCAAGAGTTTTCTGACTGTAGCTGATCTTAACAACAAAGGAGAGATAAGGCCAAGGAATCCAAATACAAGATTATATTGAGATTGTGTAGTTGCAGTAAGATTTTTAATTTAGATTCATCGATTACTTCATGATGATAATTATGATGATGTGCATTGCATTTACTGTGTTTAATAGGGATCTATAGAGAAACATATATATTAAATCAGTTTATTTTTTATCTCTGTGGAAATATTTTAACATCTATGGTTAATTTCTACAAAATACCATGCACTCCCCAGAATAAAGGTTAAAAAAACTGTCTATAGGACAGTTCTTTTTCAAAAGGTACATGTTTCTACCTAAAGGGTCTAAACAGTATTTGTAATAAAGTGCCTAAAGTCTACATTTTTAAAAGTTACCCAGTTGCAGTTTTTAAACATTTATATGAGTGTTTAAACTAGGGTTAGTGTATAGTGAAATCATTATTGGTTACCATGTTTTTTAAACATTGTTTAAAATATCTATTTTATTTGCAGTTATGGTTCATTTTCATGAGGGGACATACACTCACCGGCCACTTTATTAGATAAACCTGTCCAACTGCTCGTTAATGCAAATTTTTAATCAGCCAATCACACGGCAGCAACTCAATGGGGAAGAAAGCTGATTTAAGTGACTTTGAACGTGGCATGGTTGTTGGTGCCAGACGGGCTGGTCTGAGTATTTCAGAAACTGGGGTTTACAGAGACTTGTCCCCGAATAAAAGAAAATATCCAGTGAGTGACAGTTCTCAGGGCGCAAATGCCTTGTTGGTGCCAGAGGTCAGAGGAGAATTGCCAGACTGGTTCGGGTTGAATGAAAGACAACAGTAACTCAAATTTCCACTCATTACAACCAAGGTATGCAGAAGAGCATCTCTAAATGCACAACATGTTAAACCTTGTGGTGGATGGGCTACAGCAGCAGAAGACCACACCGGGTGCCACTCCTGTCAGCTATGAACAGGAAACTGAGGCTACAATTTGCACAGGCTCACCAAAATTGGACAATAGATGATTGGAAAAATGTTTTGTGGTCTGATGAGTCTCGATTTCTGCTGCGACATTTGGATGGTGGGGTCAGAATTTGGGGTCAACAACATGAAAGCATCCTGCTTCCTGCTTTGCATCCATCCTGCTTTGCATCAACGGTTCAGGCTGGTGTAATGGGGGGTATGTTTTCTTGGCACACTTTGGGCCCATCAGTACTAATTGAGCATCCACCGCCTAACTGAGTATTGTTGCTGACCATGTCCATCCCTTTATGACCACAGTGTACCCATCTTCTGATGGCTACTTCCAGCAGGAGAACGCACCATGTCACAAAGCGGGAATCATCTCAGACTGGTTTCTTGAACATGACAATGGGTTCACTATACTCAAATGGCCTCCACGGTCACCAGATCTCAATCCAATAGAGCACTTTGGGATGTGGTGGAATAAGAGATTTGCATCATGGATACGCAGCCGACAAATCTGCAGCAACTGCGTAATGTTATCATGTCAGTATGGACCAAAATCTTTAAGGAATATTTCCAGGACCTTGTTGAATCTATGCCACAACAGATTAAGGCAGTTCTGAAGGCAAAAGGGGGTCCAACCCTTACTAGTAAGGTGTAACTAATAAAGTGGCCGGTGAGTGTTTATTTATTAGATACTCCTAAAGACTTTTCTTATGGTGTAGTGTATGTATTATGATGGAAATGAATGTTCATGTATTATTAATAGATTGTTGTTTGCTTTATTATCAGTGTATGTATTGTCAATAATTGTGCGGCAATGATGTCTTCACTCCTCAAACCAGTTTTCAAATATTTTTTATTATAACATAAAGAGATGTCTACAAGAACATATAGTCAAGCTAGCAAGTCAACAAAAGATATCCAAGCGCAGTTCAATACGCTTTTCATCCAAGAAAACTGTCATTTAAAAAAAAAAAGAAAAAAGAAAACTGTCATTTCAGCCGACAAACTCTGAGACGCCTGGTCGTCATTTTGGCTCAACCGCTCGTGCCAGTCTATGCGGGAATTCCGGAACACGAAAGTCCTGTCGGAGCCATTATGGCGTAAGGCTATCTAGTTTCATAAGCCCGAGTGGGAGGAGTTTGGGTTTTCTGGAAGCTGGGAGCAGCAGCGCTGGAGTTGTGAGAGGAACTAGAGCAACGGCGGCGAGCAGGGACAGTCAGCGTGAGCGCGCACAGGGAAAAGCCGAAGCCGCGCGTGGCTAGAATGAGTGGAATCAACTGAACTGCGCACTTTAACAACAGCCTGCGTTTTAACACACAAACAAACCGCGTGCACGTCTTCTCCCCCGGCTCGAGTTAGTTAGTTTAGCGTTTAAACGACTTAACCCACTTGGTTCCGTGACTTCAGCAGCGATTATCGTGGAGTTGTTTTTAACGTTTGAATTACCTCAGCCTCGAGTGGCGGGATTAAGGGGGCCGGGAGAGAGGGAGGAGAAGGTGGGGCAGAGTGAGTCAAACGGACCGAGCGCTCACTACTGTCCGCTCGCTTCCACCGAACCACCAACGGATATTTTTCCCAACCAAAACCGACAGGAATCAATCATTCGCCGTTCATCGGAATTTGGAGAGCGATACCGTCGGCTGTCAGCGATTCTTTCGCGGCGCTTATTCCAGGTACTCTGAAGTATCTGCTCAGTAATCCTCTGATATTTACCATTTGGACGGATTTTGGAGGGGGAGTGTAAATTCCCCGCTCTTGTTGGACCATGGCCGACGACGACGTGCTCTTTGAAGACGTTTACGAGCTGTGTGAGGTCATTGGCAAGTAAGTCTCACTTTGATAATGACACACGGGTGAATGTCCATCTGTGACTGGAGCTGCGCCTTTTACGTTTTGTGTGTGTGTTTGTCAGACAGACGAGTGTTGTCATTGCGTGAAATTCATACTGTTGTGCTGCAGTGCTGCTGTTGAACACATGACAGTTAGATTCAGTCGTAACTCTTTACAAACTGCATGTTGTCTGAAGCTAGAGGAATGGGAGTGGCGAGTGTGAGAGATGAGAGAAGTGTACTTTGAGCATTCGTGCAGGTAGATGCCATTCACTATTGTTTTTGCACAGCTTCCTCTACTGTTGTCAGCGTTGATGTTTCTGCAAATGGTTGTGGTTTGGTGAAAAAAACAATTTCATGTTACCTGGCTTTCAGGTGTTAATATGAAATCAGGTTTGTGCTTGGAGTCATGTTAGTTTGTGGTTGTTCTTGGTATTGACCACTATACCTGTACTTGTGCAGAGAGTTCTAGTCATTATAATATTGAGGTAAAGTTGGTTTCATATTCACACATCTGTTTATTTAATGGCCATTATATTGTTTACCACGCTACTTTGAATAATCGCTCAGAAATCGCATTCAAGTATCACCACAAAACAACATTAGCACTATTTAATCGACTGACCAATGTTGTACTTTAGTCATTGGCTGCTTATATGATTTCACCATTCAGAATTTGCAATCAATATTATTTTTCTGAAATTATATTATTAAGGAGAAAGTCTGAATATGTGAATATTTGGACAATAAAACCAAATTGACCTCAGTATTATAATTAGTTGTTGGTGTCAGCATAACATCAAAAATGACTTAAATCCTTTTTTTAATATCCTGTGATTTTTAACAGCTTTCTGTGATTTCACTTTGAGCAAATTATCGTGCAGGATTGATTACAGTTTTTATTTCTTCTGATTGATACTATAATTACAAAGGAATAATTGTACTAATGTGCTGATCAGAACTAGTAATAATTGTACAATGTGCTGATCAGAACTAGTATCCAGTACCAAGCTGGGAGTAGTGTGTTGGGACCCAATCAGAAGGAGTAGGGTCAAGCTGGAGAGTTTGGACATGTTTGCTAAGGATTTCAACAGTTTAATGAAAATAGTGCTTCGGTCGCTGAAGAGAGTACCTAATTTTTTCATTTTATTCATTCATTTTCTCTTCGGCTTAGTCAGGGGTTATTAATCAGGGGTTGTCACAGTGTTATGAACTGCCAACTTATCCAGCATATGTTTTACGCAGCGGATGCCCTTCCACACTCTTGAGTGTGTATGGGAAACACCCATACACACTCTTTCACACACATACACTCTGGCCAATTTAGTTTATTCAGTTCACCTATAGCGCATGTCTTTGGACTGTGGGGGAAACCCGAGCACCCGGAGGAAACCCATGCGAACACGGGGAGAACAAGCAAATTCCACACAGAAATGCCAACGGACCCAGCCGAGACTCGAACCAGCGACCTTCTTGCTGTGAGGAGATTGTGCTACCCTCTGCACCACCGTGATGCCATTTTCTCATTTTATTTACTTTTTATATTATTTATAGCTACAGACTTAAATATTTCAATTTGATTTTCGTTATTGCTGTAAAATATTTGAAAGTTATAACTTTGTTTTGTTTTTTTGTTTTGTTTTTTTCACATTCACACTGTAGCCTTGAAAGCCAGAATTTAATAGTATAAATATTATATTACATTATCTTAATAGCAGTAACGGTCTTTTCATGAGGTGCAATATTAGTTTCATCTCAGTGAATGCATGCTCTTTAGCGATGGTGAACGCGGTGTCAGTCACACGACTGACAGTATCGTAACAATTAAATAATGTTAGAACATCTCATGCTTAAAATGTGTAGATTCAGTGGCAAACACTGTTACCTGAAAACTCAATCCCACCGGCTTTAAGGTGAATGCTTTAGTCATTTTTATAGTGGACTTTAAACACTGGAAGTCTTTTATCCTCTCTTCGAAAAGTGTAAATGCTGAATTGACATTCATTACATGATCACTAATCAGATGTGCCATTATTTGTAACTTTAGCTGATTTCTAAAACTAAATATGTCAGTGTTATTTTCATTCTCTTGGATCCAGACCTTTACATTTTCACGGCTGTAGCTCCCTGTCATCGGAACTGAGTGATTGACAGCTGATATTAACCAATCCATTTGCGTTCTGTGCTAGTGCAGTGGGCCAATGAGAGGAGCTTGAAGGTGGGCCAAGCATTGCAGGCTTTGTTTACTGCAGCAAGTTGACATGTTAAACCATTCCTGAGCGCTGTGTTTGGTGTTTTTAGGTGCAAAGATGCTTAATGCGTGAATGCCTCCTAATTCCATGCATGTGGTGAACATTTAGCTGTGAAAACTGGCCGCACAACATCAATTTTATGCACTCGCACAAATGCTCCCAAATATATTTTGAGGTCGTATAGTTAAAATTTCGGGCGCATATGCGACCAAAATAGTTGCAATTTTGAGCCCTGTTGTGAGATTTTGTTTTGCTGTGATCTATATTGCGATATGAATACAATTTCAGCAGATGGCTTGAATAGCTCTATTTGTGAAAACTAAATTAAAAAAAATCATTAATTTAGACTATTGGGTTGATTTTGTAAGGGTGTAAATCATGTATAAAAAATTTAATTACAAGAATAATTACAACAGAGCAAAGAAGAAAGTAAAACAAACAGTTATTCATAGGGATTCTCCGATCGATCGGCCAGAGATCGATTTTGGACGATAATCACATTTTATGACTTGATCGGTACTCTCTAATCTGGCCAATAACATGAACCGATCGCAAGTGTTTGTTTACGGGTTTACAAGAAGAGGAAGATCCATTTTAAGTTTTTGTGCATCAAATACGCGCTCCAAACTTTTTTTTTTATTGAGACCTTTTATCATTTGCAGTGTTTCCAAATTGCATTACTAATAATTTTTTGTACCAAATTTTTATCTGTCTTATCTATTATTTTCTGTAAAGCTGCTTCTGACCATGACATGTCCACACTAAATAGTTATAAGAGATGTGTTTAAAGGATTATATGCAACATCCTTCATTAATTCAATTGGGTAAGGCGAGATCTCCACTTAAGTATACTTGGAGGGAAAATGTGCTTTATGCAATGTTAAAGTTATATAAAGCTTGAAGCATCAGAATCGGTACTCTGTAAAAATCCTGATCAGATCATCCCTAGTTATTTATGGTTTTCCAGAGAGTCAAACAGCATTCAGATACAGAAATTTAATAATGCATGTCAAATAACGCTGTATAGTCTTAATTATATTATTAAATCAGTTAAAATTCTCTTCGTTAAAGTTATAAATGTTTTACATTATTGTGCCCAAATGCTTTACACTTTCTTGAAATGCCTTTAAAATGCATGCAAATAATAGTTACAATCTGTTATGCTTATTAGTTTCAATGACTTCACAAATCTCATGTATTTTCAAATGTTGATTGACTATAATATGCAACTTAAGACTGCATATCCTGCGATGTGACTATTGCGGACACACACATTGCGATATCGATGCCGAAACGATATATTGTGCAGCCCTAAATGTAATATCTTAAAACTTTGTGTTTTTGTACATTTTTTATAATCAAATATTATTATTGGGCAACATTGAAGTGTCACATCACAACAGTGGTAAAGTTGTAGACTGGCTTAAAGTAATGAGCATTGAACCTTTTGGGGAATTAAGTTATAAAGATCTAACAGTACATATTATAGATGTTTCTGATTTAATGGTTTGTCGAGCCACGCTTCGAGTTTGGTGACTTTTTGCTCTGATGAAGGGCACAGCCTCACATGTATCAGCAGGCCTGGAGCTTTTCCTATTAAACTGAAACAAAGTACCATTTTTAGATTGTAGTTCTACTTGATGAAACATTCACATATTGTTTTTACTGTTATTGTTACGAGACAATCTGGTGTATTTGTATTATATAAGCAGGTTATCTCCAGCTGTCATTGATGTGCAAATGCTTGCTTGAGTTTCAGTGTGGTGCATGTAAATTTGAAATGCCATGTAATTAGAGCTCTCAACATGGTACTCTGGGATTTCAGAGTTTGTAATTAAAAGCAGTTCTGTAGGTGTAACTGTCTCATAATAACAAAACAACATATAGTTAGGATGCATACAGTGGTGGATTTTCTTTAGCAACTATGTTTAGGCGTGTTTAAATGAACATTTAGCCAACAGAAATAAAGCAATGCACAAACTGGAAAACCCTGTTGATGCTGTTTTCATTAGATCTTTGTTGTACAATATTGTATTTATGTAGTAACCCTATGATTTGTACAACATAGGATGGATTTGTGAAATCCAATAATATTAACAGTTTAATGTAGAATGTCATGGAATTTAGGATATGTTGGATGCATAAATCAGAAATGTTATTGCAATGGGGACTATAGTGGCAGTGAATATGAATATACCAAAAAATTCTAAAATAATGAAGTCTGCATGTTTTGTGTGCAGGAATTGTGCAGTTACATCACATACTCAAGCATGTGATGCGTGTTTTTTTTTTTGTTTTTTTTTAGCATCTGCCGTATCATTTTATGAGTGAATAAAAACATCAGCCTGATCTTCAGACCTGCTAAGAGATTCACTCGCAAGCATTTTTGGTTTTATGTGAGAACTACAAAAACTCCTAGTGTCTTAACAACAATCTGTGGAATTTACTTGAAGAACATGTTTTTGTTGTACAGTGGTCCTTTGCTATAACGTGGTTCTCCTTTTGCGGTTTTGCTGTTTTGCAGATATTTTTAGTGCAATTTTGACATGCTTTTTTTCTTACAGCGCATTGTGTTCTGCATCTTAATTGGCTGTAGACCATTGTCAATCAATCTTCTCTGTGCTGTTATTTTATTATCAGAAATGAAAGGGAAGCTGATAAAAAAGCTAAATGTATTTCCAAGGCTTCCTAAAAAATAATTTGAACCATTAAAATAAAGTTCGGGGAAAAAATGGAAAATTTTAAGTCAATTTACTAGATGGTGGTTTAACCTTGTTTTTCAAAATAAATTTTAGGGTCACCTCACACTATGATGTAATGTGTATTTATATACTGCATTTATTGTGTATTTCCATACACCCAAAGCGCTTCAGAATCATGAGGGGAGTCTCTTCACACCACCACCAGTGTGTAGCATCCACTTAAATGATGCGACGGCAGCCACAGGACAACAGCGCCAGTGCGCTCACCACACACCAGCTATAGGTGGAGTGAAGAGACAGTGATAGAGCCAATCGGTGGATGGGGATGATTAGGAGGCCTTGATGGGAAAGTGCCAATTGAGGGACTTTGGCCATCTCTGAACCGTGCCCAGCATGCGCGTTTCCCAGTTTGTTTGCCCTGGCCCGGTTGGAAGAAATGTACCAGAGCGCGGTTCCATTGAGCTTTGACGCAGTGCACTTGTAGTGTGAGTGCAAAGTGCGCCTGAGCCCGAAACTGAAGACGTAACGTTAATTTTAAGGGACTGTTTCATATGGATTTATAAATCATTCTTATTTTTCAATGAACGCGAACTGTCATAGTTTTTTAAATATACAAACCCCTTGCTGCACGACAGCTGCACCTTTTAGCAAACCTCCTAAAACCTGCAGAACAAGGACTTTTATGATTAATTTATGAGCGTCAAAAGGGGTGGATCTGCATATCAAACGACAAAAAATAATACAAAATTATATAACTAAAGCAATCTCCACTGTGCTGAGCGAGAGCGTTTCTCTTTGTTAGACTGAACAGTCACATCATTGAAGACGTAAGCATGCTCCGGTTCGGAAGGGAAAATGCAGTGTGAGTGCATGCCGTCAGGAAAGAGGGGAGGGTGGACAAGCGCGCTTTGGCACGGTTCAAGGTAACTGTACCTAGTGTGAGCATGCCCTTAGAATAGTTTTGACCTTCAGTACTAGGGCTGCACAATATATCATTTCAGCATCGATATCGCAATGTGTGCACCTAGTCACATCGTAGGATCTGCAGTGTTGAGTTGGGACTATAGTTGACCAGGAACCACAGTTGATTTGTATTTGTGAATTTTTAAGACCTGTGATTGTACAAGCGTTTAAAGCATTCATGCACAAGAATTTATAATGTTTTTAACTTGAAAAATAAATTTTACGTAACTATATTTACACAATGAAAACTACACTGTTTTACATATGATTACTCAATTTGTGTACCATACTGCTAGACTTACAGAAAAAAAAATGTTGTTTTTCATTTACAGTATGTCTTTGCTCTTCTGTATCTTTGCTCTTCTTTATTTTTGATTGGTTTATTATGTTTAATGCAGATGCACTCTACAAAATCATCATAATCAACGTAAAATTATGTAAATTCTTTCTAAAGAGAGCTATTAATTTCATCTGGTGAAATTATTTACAACATTGCAATATGTATTGCAGAAAAATAAAATATCTCAATGTGACTTTTTTTATTTATTTATTTTTTTCCAATATCGTGCAGCCCTATACAGTACTGTAAGTTTTGTTTACAGGGCCTTTATTTTCTTTTACAATGGACTGATTTATTTTATTACAAAATGATGCACATACTCTTGCGCGCACACACACACACAAACCTATTTGTCTGTCTGTGTGGCTTGTCGCTGTGTGAGTGATCCGCTTTCTTGTTTCGTGCCCACCCTGAGGCCTCATGCTGGTGTTTGGAGGTAAAAAGAAAAGAGGATGCTGTCCATTAAGCAGATACACTCCCACTGACACCACTTCTCTCCCTAGGCCAACTTCTGTGAGCTCAATAGAGATGATGTGGGGGAGTGTGCGTGTGTGAGCTGTGTTTATGTCTGTTATTATAAACAGCACAGATTGCTAATATAGCACAGGACAAAGGGTCAGGATAGATGACCAAGGCAGTCTGCGGAGCCATATTTCATGGTTATAATGTGTCTGGCGTCTTGGTCTGTTTGTAAAACACTGAAAGCTGCTACCCTCCAAGTTCCTATTTTATATTACGTTTTTCAATGCAGAATTGGCATGTTTATGTGTGTTTTTTGCTTTCTTGTGTTTAGGACAGATGTTTTTGGAGAATTAAAACATGGAACTCTATCCATTGTTTCATACACCCATGGCAGATGGCTTTGCAAACTGTTAGGCACAGGCACTGGAATGCACAGAGCTGGATTTAGTGGCTGAATTTGGCTGTTTATATAGTTACTGGTCATATACAGTAGTGTACTACTCCAAGTGGTGGGCTTTAAGTGAAGAGTGATGGTATCGTTTAGGCACTAATGATTTAGTAGTCTCAGAATGGTGCCAGAGTGACCTAGCAGTCTGATTGAGATTTGCTGATGCATGAAACCATCAGCAAGCAGCCTGAACAAGAGT
Organism: Danio tinwini; assembly: GCA_903798205.1. Lineage (NCBI taxonomy): Eukaryota > Metazoa > Chordata > Actinopteri > Cypriniformes > Danionidae > Danio > Danio tinwini. Next base: position 22,583,529 of record CAIGQZ010032409.1, read on the forward strand.
TTTAGGCCACAATGTACTGCACAGCAGATTTAGCTCTGTTAGACCTGGCAGTGCAGACTAGCATAACACATTTCAAGTGTTTAAAGATTTCAATTCAATGTGTGACAGAAGTGTGAGAGATTCTTATGTTCATACATCCTGGTACAGCTGGGTAATGTGACCAAATATAATATAATATGTCAATGTTATTTTTCATACATGTATTGATATTTCACAACACAATGTTCATGTATCATTAATGGGAATCAAAGGCTCTTCTCATGTTTGTTAGACATTAAGAATGAATCTAAAAATAACTTATTTGCTCATTTTAACCTCCAGAGTGTAAGATAACTTTTATGGCCCCATGATACAGTTTTCTTTTCCTGACTTCATTAATTTATTCAGTAACAAAGCAATGGTTGTATTTTTGAATAGGTCTATGAATCGGCTCACAATTAATAAAAAAACTATTAAACATATCTGTCAACATTAATTGCAGTGGATTTTATTAGGTTGCAAGAAAGGATGAGAAATGGTTTTAACTGCGAACTGTACTGATTTTATATGTAATCATGCTACAATGCTAACACTGTCACGACATTCCAGTCAACTAACTTAGCGCAACTAATAGCCCCGACTGCACTAAGTGAAAAATACAAATTACAAAAAAAATAACAGATTATTTAACATTTTATTGCTTGCAATTTATATTAGTTTTTGCTTGTTTGCAGTGCTTTATATTAAGCAGATTTTTTTTGCCTATTCATGATAGTACAACAGTAAAACAAAAACAAAAATATCGTAACTCCAGGCTGCTCACAGTAACTTCATATTGACGCGCAGCTGAACAAAAGCAGAGAACCGTAACTTAATTGGAGCATACCAAAACCAAGTCAAAGAGCGGTAACTGGTGTTACGGTGTTCTGCCTTGGTTTCACTTGGGCTTTTAGAAGTTACTGTTAGGACAACACATTATTTTCTTGAAAAAACAATGATAATGACTCAAGCTACTTATCCACATGATAAAGGAGGTATTTATTGTGCCAAAAATATCAATAACTAATTTTTGTCAAAAAACAAAGTTACGGTCTTTTGCCTTTGCATGGCAGTATAATAACTCAATATTGCGATAACAATGCTGAAACAATAAATTGTGCAGCCCTAATTATTATTAATAACATTTTATTTAATTTTAAAACACTTTTATTATTGTTAAGGGTTAGATTTTAGTAACCAAATCAATAAAAATATATATTGTCATCATTTCTTCAATTAAAACTGGACTTACATGATGGCGTGTCATAAAGATCCTTTAATTTCAATGTGCAATTATTGGTTATTTTTCCAAAGCAAAATGCTTAAAAGCTCATGAAGAACAAGGTTTTTTTTAGTTGTTTACACACAGAGTAAAAAAGTTCAGAGCTTATTGTCATTATTGACAGAAATGTCATCACTATCACATTGTTTATTGCTCTGCCATGCATCCAGGGATATTTGACATAATATATTTGTCCCCCAGAAGCCTTTTCTTACAGCCCTTTTTTGTCCGCAGTGAGCCATAGATAACTCTTGTCATGGTTTCCTGCAGGTATAGGTTCCCACCAAGCACAAATCAAACCTTCCTCTGACCTCATAAAATCCCCCAGAATCTAGATCCTGTTGTGAAAGCACCACAAACCAGCAGTGATTGACCTTCAATTTATCCCCATCTGCAGAAAAAATGTTGTATTAAAAGCAAGCTCCCCACTACACACTCAACCCTTTAAAACATGTGTTAACATGCCTATTAACAGCATGTTAACTGTGATGTCTTTTAATAATGTTTTTTTTTCTCTTGATGAGCGTAGGAGAGGTTGGTAATGAGGTCAGTAAGAGTATGTGTCACTGACTTTGATTCGAGGATGACTGACACACTGACCCAGATGAGGGGGCAAGATCAACAGACCGCCTTGCTTGAGCATCTATAGCTTTGAGCGAAAGGTGGAGAGTGATTAAGTTTGACAGTGTTGTGACTTCCTCCGGCTTTTTGCTGCATTGAGTTGTGTTTTGGCAATCTGTGTTGTGGTGGATGCGGTCAGCTGTGTATTTTATTTTAGGTTTTGTCATTCAGTTTCACCAAATATTACCTTCCTTTTAATGTCATTAGATTCCTGTGCAAAGCTGAACATGAACACTGGTAATTTCCTCTGCATTTCTTCATATTCCTTTTTCCAGCTCTCGTTTTGTGCCATATATTTGATTTTTAATTTTTAGTGTTTAAGTGCAGATACTGTTTAAAGCTGCACTTTGCACTGTTTAATGTTTTTTGCTCACATCTGGCTGTTTTCAACTGAAGGAAATGAACCAGAGAAGCTTTCCAAGTCAAAAATGATGCAGCCCTGGAGCACACTTGCCTACTGTGTAATCGCCACAGACCAGGTGTAGTTCAGCAGTGTTTACCAGCCGGAACAAACTTTTGGAACGGTTTAAAACTTCTGAAATAAGCTCAAAACAAACTACTTTTTGGCTTGATTTACTTCAAAATAAAGTCACATTACACTAAATCTGCTTGAAGCTTTTAGAGACTTGACTTGTATGTTGTGGTTGGATAAACAAGTCATATGAAGGATGACATTTTCTGCTGGTTGTAGTGGTGCACAATATATAATTTCAGCATTGATATCGCAATGTGTTCATTTGCAATAGTCACATACAATATGCAATCATGAGTTTGTATTATAATCTACAATTTTCATATGTTTCTGATGATTTTAAAATTAATTGAAAGCTTTAATAATGATTTCATTCATTCATTTTTTTTTCGGCTTAGTCCCTTTATTAATCCGGGGTCGCCACTGCGGAATAAACCGCCAGCTCATGTTTTACGCAGAGGATGCCCTTCCAGTCGCAACTCTGGGAAACATCCAAACACACTCATTCACACTCATACACTATACGGACAATTTTAGTATACCCAATTCACCTGTACTGCATGTCTTTGGACTGTGGGGGAAACCGGAGCACCCTGTGGAAACACACTCGAACGCAGGAAGAACATGCAAACTCCACACAGATTGTTATTGTTCAGTTTAAGTATTTGAATACTGTTCAGGGTATCTAAAATATTAGCAAAAATACAGTGTTATAGGTCTTTAAACAGGTGTTAATTGAAAATTGGCCTAAACCTGTCCAACACCCAATCACCAGTAATCCATGTCAACTTTTTTTTTATACAATTTTTTTTATTGCAAAGACAAACAAAAACAGCTGTTAAACATTTTTACAGCACATTCTCAAAATTAAATTCCCTAATTAAGTAAACAAAACTAAAGAAACACACCCCTTTACATGATCTTCCATTAATACAGAACCGATTACAGAAGTAACCGGGCCATTAGAAAAAAAAAATCCTTTGTGTTTAGCCATGTATACGTCAAAAAATTCATTCATAATTGTCTTAAAGGGTCTTAAAAAGTTTTAAATTTGACTTGAAAAAACCTGCAGAAACCCTGACTGTTAGACACAGAAGAAGATAAAACACAGTTTATTTTAATTGTATCTTTTTCTTTATTGTATTTATCTATGCTTTTAGATTATATTTATTATATTTTATGCATAATTCACTCATGTACAGGATCATCCCAATCAATCTAACATTATAAATTCTTTCCAAAATATTGCAAAATATTTATTAGAAATATTAAATCATCTGGTGCAATTATACTCAATATTGCAATATATATTGCAGAATAACAACTTATTGCAATATTACATTTTTCCAATATTGTGCAGCAGCCCTAGTTGGTTGGTTTAAACATTTTGGTGATTATCCTCAGACAGCCGCCGCTTTCTGCCATTGTCTGTGTTTTGGCTTTTTGAGTTTGTTGCCTTTTATGGTTAAAAGATCTGCCTTCTTGCCTGATTAACAGAAGTTGTTCACGTTATAAGTGTTGTGTATAGGCATGGGCCAGTATAAGATTCTGACGGTATGATAACCTCGAATAAATATATGACAGTAGTGTGATTACTGCTCTAAAATGCATTGGGTTTTTTTTATGTCTTTTTAATAGAAATATTAAAAACTTTCAAGGATTTAAGATTATGAGGACACATAAAATAATCTATTAAACACAGCATATTTTATTTTAAGAAACGTTTCAAATGTTTTGGAACAGTAAACATGTCAGACTAAATATTTAAAATAAATCATTGACTTCTGCTCTCTTCATTAGTTTTAAAAACTTGAACAACTTGATAAGGCATCCTTGGATATGTTTCTTTTCTTTGGATTTAAAGTAAGCCGCTGCACTGTACAGGTCTACAGTATCACTGAATTGCTTCTTTTCTGCTGGAGATAGTGTTGCCCAAAAAAATAAATGTCATAAACAACATGTAAAAAACTAAGAAAACCATACATACACCGTAGGAACGGTAAAACAAAATTTTTTTAGTGGTTTTAAAACCTTGAAATCGATTATCATCCCATGTCTAGTTGTGTAATATTTATTCATATTTATAATAATCTACATTTATTTGATTCTATGTTTCATATTATTATTATTATAGTAACTCTAGATGTAGGCATATATATATATATATATATATATATATATATATATATATATATATATAATTGATGACTAAATAAGTTCTGTTCTGCAGTGAATTGTTCTTGCACATGTCTTATTTACATAATTTATGCGTTGTACTTGCTTGCTAGTTGTTTGCAATAAATCCTCCTGTGTCCCTGAAACTGTTCTGTTGCCAGCAGAGTTGAGTTCTTATCTAGAACGTCATGTTCTAAGGCTTAATGTTCCCTGTCTCACTGAGAAGAGAACTGGTCCTCTTTTCAGTATAAGATGTGATGCTGCGTTGAGCCAAATAACACTGACAGTCCTTTTCAGGTCATCAACTTTGTTACCTTAATAAAGAAAAAGCAGATGCTGCTTGATTGCTTCCTTACTGCTCATGAATTTTAAAGATGCCCCTTGTGGACAAAAAACCTTTGACACATTCAGTTGTGTGCCATCTCAGCTAATTGATGGGCAGCAGAAGTGTTCATATTTCTCTCTTCCTGTGAAGGCTAATGCTTTGGAAATTGGCAATGGACACAGCGTGCTTCCCCTATTTGCCTTCCTCTGCTCTGCTGATGCTTCCCAGTAAGGTCATAAGGTAGACCGTGCGCTTCCTTCTGTTCTGCAGCCTGCAGGTACTGCCTATTACTCATGTTCGCAAAATATAGCAAGGAACCATGTGAAAAACACATTCATCAGAATGGCCTCCATGAAGGTTTTTGTGGATGGACAGAGGATGAAAACCATTGGAAACCAAGCCTACCACAGACTGTGTGCTTATAGCTAAGTTTTGATCCTTACAAACTATTATTATTATCATTGCAGCAATAAAAAAATTCTTACAAATTACAATGTGTGACATTAATCTGTGCACTTGGGTTCTGTGTGTATACAGATTGCATTTGACACCTTTTGATTTTTAGACTATGATATGTTAGCTTTAAAGAATACATTTTCATCATTATGCACAAGTGGTAAAAAAAATTGAGCAAGATGAATCCTGCTTAAACAGCAAGTGGGCATGTCATACAAGCAAGACCTCTATCTCGCTACTCCACGAGATTTTCTGCTTTATTGCATTTTCATTTAAAGGTATTGCTTTTAGCCCTTTTTAGTGCCTTGTTATGTTGATCAGTAGCTCATTTAATGTTTAATTTTTATTAGCTACTTGGTAGACATAGGTCATTTTCTTAGACTCTCAAGACTGTAACAGTTGCTCATTCTGAATGTCTCAATGTATGACGTACAGTATAAGGCCACCATTAGAAAGTCTAAATATTGTAGTGTATTTCGCTTCCAAATTTGTAGCAGTTTTAACACATTGGCTAAGTTTACAGGTATTCAGTAGTCTATTGACAATAAATAGAATATTCAGATTAAAATATTTCGTGGCATTATAAACCATTTCAATCTTTCTTATATGCAATTATTTAGATCAGTAGTTGCCAACCCGTTTATCATGATCGACTGCTGGATCTTTATCTCTCTCCCAGAGTAGATCCTAAAAATGACAGAAGAAAAAGTGCAGTGGCGAGAAACAAACTACGGTGTTTCTCCAGCCTGTCTGAGAACCTGCGCCGACCAGCTGGCTCCCATTTTCACACAGATCTTCAACAGATCCCTGGAACAGCGCAAAGTTCCATCCTGCTTCAAATGCTCCACCATCATCCCAATAGCAAAGAAATCAAAGATCACAGGACTCAATGACTACAGACCTGTTGCCCTAACATCTGTGGCTATGAAGTCATTCGAAAGACTGGTGCTAGCATATCTGAAGGACATCACTGGACCTTTGCTGGACCCCCTGCAGTTTGCCTATAGACCAAACCGGTCTGTGGATGATGCAGTCAACATGGGACTGCATTGTACCCTACAACATCTGGACAAACCAGGGAACTATGCATGGATACTGTTTATAGACTTCAGTTCTGCCTTTAACACCATCGCCCCATCACTGCTCGAGTACAAACTGACCCATCTTTCTGTCCATAGCTTTGTCTGTCAATGGATCACCAGCTTTCTGACAGATAGACAACAGCTAGTTAGAATGGGCAAAATCACATCCGACAGCCGCACCATCAGCACAGGTGCCCCCCAGGGATGCGTTCTTTCCTCACTGCTCTTCTCCCTGTACACCAAGACTGCACCCCCCCGTTAAGCTCTTGAAGTTTGCGGATGACACTACTGTTATCGGCCTCATCCGAAACAGTGACGAGTCTGCATACAGACAGGAGGTGGAGCGGCTGGCTTTATGGTGCTCATACAACAACCTGGAGCTGAATACGCTCAAAACAGTGGAGATGATAGTGGACTTTAGGAGAAACCCCCCTGCACTCCCCCCACTCGCCATCATGAACAGCACTGTAGCGGCAGTAGAGTCATTCAGGTTCCTGGGCACCACCATCTCTCAGGATCTGAAGTGAGACATTCACATAGGCTCTATTGTGAAGAAAGCCTAGCAGAGACTGTACTTCCTTCGTCAGCTGAGGAAGTTCAACCTGCCACAGGAGCTGCTCGTACAGTTCTACTCAGCTGTCATCCAATCCATCCTCTGCACTTCAATCACCGTCTGGTTCAGCTCAGCTGCCAAAACTGACCTCCGTAGACTACAGCGAATAGTCCGGACTGCTGAATGAATCATTGGCACTACCCTTCCTACACTTTATGAACTGTACTCTTCCAGAGTGAGTAAAAAGACTTGCAAAATCACTCTGGACACCTCACACCCAGCACACACTACCTGTTCGAACTGTTACCGTCTGGTCGGCGCTACAGAGCACCAAGCACAAAAACAGTCAGACACAGGAAAAGTTTCTTTCCTCAGGCCATCTACCTCATGAACAGTTAAATATTCTCCTACTGTGCAATAAATGTACAATACTTTCTCATACGCACTTGTACACAGCACCTTATAACAATATACAATGCAATACTTTCTCCATTCGCATTGGTACACACACCTTATATAACAGTATATTTACAACATATCTGTACATACAATTCAACATTCAGATATTTTTGACTTACTGCATCTCTGTTTAATGTTTATCGCCTTTTTCTTTTCTCATATTTAATTTTGTATTGTCACTTGTCACTTTATGTACACTGGAAGCTTCTGTTGCCAAAACAAATTTCTTGTGTGTGTGTGTGAAGCAAACTTGGCAATAAAACTGATTCTGATTCTGATTACCTATTGACGAAAGTGAAACAACTCTCCATAGTAATGACGGACAAGCCCACAAAGTAACAGCAAATCTCAAAATGATGGAGGCTACAATAAGTCAAAAACATACAATTTTCACTAGGAACAGGATATGGACTTTTTATTTGTACCATAATTTGTTTGAATATTGTATAATGAAAAATAAATCAAGGTACTGGATCACACAGAACACGCTTTTCAGATCAGTGATGTCCCTGATTGGTTAACTTTTATATCTGTGCTTTTTAGGTTGCTAGGCAACAACTGAATCAGCTGGCTCAAGTGCGCAGCACAAATGACGTCAGCCATAATTTTTATTTATTTATTTTTTATTTAGTGTTTATGTCTGAAAAGTGTGATTATTTGTAAAACAAGTTCTAGGAATTCTTTAGCATGTGTTTTAAGATCAACATTTTCTACACAGTCAAATACATTTATAAGGTAAGCTAAATTGAATATAAAAATATTTAAAAATCTTGAATTGAGAACTGTTGTAAAAAAATAAATGTTGGATAGAGAGAACCCAGTCTAGGAGACTTGAAACAAGCAGAATTCCTTTATTGAGACGTGTTGGTTAATCTGCAGTCATACAGCGTCGTCAAGAAGTCCATGTGTCTGCAGGAGCCTATTGGAAGTCTGCGAGTTTTATCACAAGTCTGATTTGAGACAAAGATGTCCTGTCTATAATGTCTTTTTAGGAGGAGGGGAGATGGCTAAACAAAGCATGCAAAATAGGTAACCAGCATATAGGTGTTAGAAACTTGCCACACAAGTTAATCAACAAAAGGTTTCTTTGGCCTGAAAGTATCACCCTAAGACAAAGGCTGAGTGGTTAAAAACCTGCCTGTAGCATTTGCATCACTTTGGCTCAGCCAGTAGTCAGAAAGACAAGGTTAATGTCTCTCATAGCTGGGCTGTTAATGAAATTATGTAATTAAAACCAAAGAATATAACTTTTCAGTTATATGTAGATTATTGTTTATTTGAAACCAGATTGTATAAATTTATATTTCCACAGAACCATTCTGTTATAATGACAGCTGTTTGCATAGCTTCTCATTGAGCTATGGCTTGGGTGTGTAATGGCTCGTTTCCACTGACTGGTACGGTACGGGTCGGTAAAGGTCGGTACGCTTTTATGGTCGTTTCCACTGTCAAAAGGCGTACCGAACCGAACTGTACCGTACCACTTTTTCGCCACCCTTTCGAAAGGGTACCAAACACAAGAAGGGTCCCAAAAGGGTCCCAAAGGCGGAGCTAAACGCACAGCTGAACGCTATTGGTTTACGAGCTCACGCAACAAGCCACAATGAAAACAAAAGAGCCGCCATGTTTTCATACACAGCCGAGAGATTATATATACATATAATAACATATAATAATGAGCCCTGTTCGATCTGGGCTCAAATGAACATTGTCGTCGTCTTGATGAACAGCCACAAAGCCAAAAGAAGAGCACATTTTACCCTGTGGCCCGTAGTTTTTTACGAGCCAGTCTGAAGCACGATCTGTTTTTTTGCTTGTGCTCGCCGTGCTTCTATATTTGAAATAACAAACTTCTTGAGCTGATGATAATAACTTGCACTTGATTATTGACGTGCTTTTGAAACACGATCCTGTCAGAAACTGACAAACGCGAGAGTGACACGCCAAAAAAACTAAAGGAGAAGCAGGAAAAAAAGGAGCACATTATTTTTTCAGCAAACGTGAACAAACTGCCATGTTTAAATATTATCATCACCTTTTGGACTATTATGAACTCGGAATGATGGAATTACTTTCTAACAAGAGGCTACACATGCTGCTGAAGATTACAGACACATTTAATCATGAGAGGTCTGCTGACTATGGGCTATATTTCCTGCGGTTTTGAACCTTAATAAGGACTAAATGTTTGCTGTGTGTAGTTTTTCTGTTATTGGTCACATATCGGAGACTGTAAGGGTCTGTATGTGTTCATATATGTTGCATTTATTTATTTATTTATTTATTTATTTTATATAATTGCAGACGTTACAGTAGGCTATTTCGCACTGTCATTGATCTGCAGTTATAATCTGCTCATGTTCATAGTAAAGTTAGTATTTAACATTTATACACCAGTATTTGTGTGTAAAGCATTAGTTTTGTGAGAAGTGCTTCTCATATGATATGTGAGCGACCCGTACAGCTTTACTTCAGACATTTTCTCGAGCGAAAATGACGTCAACTGCAACTTTCTGTCGTACACCACGCCCATCAAAAGAGTACCATTGGTACCCTTTTAGCAGTGGAAGCCTGATAAAGGTGACCCGTACCGACCCGTATCGTACTGTACCAGTCAGTGGAAATGAGCCATAAATGCTGCTCCATCTAAAAACACATGAAAATACCACCGTTAATAACATCTATTAAATCCAAACTCGCTTTATAGCTTCATGAGAGTCATGTTTTTGAAATAAATTCTTCTGTGTAATGATTCCATAGTGTTTATTAGACACATTGAATCAGGAAAGGCTGTTAAATGTTCAGTATTTTCAACAACTGCTAGGGGTCTCCTTGTTATTTAGTTTCTGCACAAGACCACCCTGTGGCCTTCAGAGATTTACTGTAACAATGACCATTAATTGCACAGCCCTAATTAAAGCTGGAGTAATCCACACATATTTTACTGTGATTATTGTTCATTTTGAACATAAACACATTAACATAATCATAGTGCTCTGTTTACAAAACTCTTAACACAGTGCATTGTTCATATGTCTATAAATGTGAGCACTGAAATTAAGAATGTCTTAGATGTAACTGTTCAACAAGCTGTTTACACAGTAACCAATTATTTATACATCTCTAATTATGTTCTTAACATTCTGTTTAATTTATTCAGTGCTATTGCTTACTTTTAATTGGCCTTAGAAAGACCCATGATGTGAGTGGCCTTTACTGTCCTCTATTTGATCTCCAACTGATTAAACAGTGCCAGTATAATTATATTACTAAATAGGATATTTCTAGTTCACCTGTGAGGCCTGTAGTCACTCTATGGGTCAGTCTAGACTTTAGGCTAGTCTTCCCTCCCAAAGGCGTTTTTCCCCCCTGTCAATCATTGCTATGTGCACTGCCCCTGAAGCTGCTCTCTGATAGACCCCGGTGCTTATCACAGTCTGGATGCTGCACACGACGTTTGCCTTATTGACTCTACACAGACAGTCCAAACTGACCCCTTTGAGTTGCTGAGGCAGGCACTACCATTTTCAGTTTTATAAACATCTTTTACTTTTTTCCTCCCCTTTCCCTCTTTCATGGTGGGCCTTTTGAACTGAAGTCATTTCCTGCTGCTTTGCCAAGATACACAGTAGCCTGGTCCTGCAGCTCAAATAGTTGGCCTAAATTGAACTATATTTCCTAGGTAACCACTCAGCACTATTTTAGTGCAGCTTTCAGTCTGAGGCGAAGTGCATACAGTAGATCCTGACCTAAAGTAGTTCTTGCTTTGATCAGCTATCTCACAATGACAAATCAATGTGAAGCGTGTCAACTGCAGAGCATAATGGGAACACTTCTTTAAGAGGGTAACACTTGATGTTCGCACATTACAAGGAAAGTGAAAAGGCTGTGGCCTTTGTCCTTTCAAATGTGTGAATTGTATTATTACAGTTCCAGCTGCTCTGTGAATGATGATAAGACACACAATACTGTGCCCTTTGGCCAGCTACAGGTCAAAGGAATTTTGTAATGTAGTGTTGAATTGATATCAAACAGATAAGTGAATGAAATGTTTTAAAGGTTTTCTATTGCAATGTACATTTAAGCATTTTCAGTATACATTACTTCAATCTTTAGTGTCACTTGTTTTGAATTATTAGTGTATTTCAATGGAAGAATGAATGTAGCGGAAACCATGTATTTGCTACTCCATAAACCTTTCATAGTTATTAGTGTTGAAAACAGTAATAGAACGTTTAAAATGGCAGCTTTTATTTGAAATGGTAGTTTATGATATTATAAATGTATCCACTGTGCAATTTAATACATTTGGAAAATAAATGTAAAAATTAAAAACAAATATCTCAAACTTTTGAACAGATTATGACATGGAGAAATTTTAATATTGAATATGTGATCATTATCTAAATCATGTGTTATATTAGGGAAATCTTAAAGGAGAGAGGATATTTCAAAGTGTGGATACTTGCATCTAATGACTTAGATTTGTGATTTTTTTTTTGTGATTTTTTTTTTTGCAGTGTTTAATTGAATATAAGCATATTTTATAGGGATGTCATGAGCAGAACTCAATCATTGGTAACAGGCAAGGTTGTATGAAACTCAGTCCTTTATTTTACATCAGCTGCCATGCAGGTGTCCAGTCTCAATTCATGACAGAAATGCACAGCTACACTGTCTGCTGTATGGAAGTATAAAAGCTGTTTAACAGCTACAAAGCATTCTTCAGTACTAATGATTTGATATGGGACATAAAAACTAAATACTTATGGGAATTTAAAGCGTGTTCTCATGCAAAGATGGTGATGCGAAACACAGGCACCATGAAAAACATTACAGTTCTGTTGTAACCGACCTGGGTGTATTACTTTTTTGCACAGTCTCTGGGAGAAGATACTAAGCAGAGATGTACAGCATGTTGTGTTGACAGAGTTTAGCAATTCAGAGTTGCAGGAAAACTTAAAAGTTGCGTGAACAATGGGTCTTTATGTTTTCTTTGTAAGCAGTAATTATGGGATTAAGATCTTTGCATGCTTTCCTGTATATTGTGATTATAATTGACATATGCCACACATTTCAGTATGATTATTGATTCTACGGTTATGAGCCTAATCCCAGCAGTTTGACTGAAGTATAGTATTTAATTAAGGTAAAATGTAATTGCAGTATCGCTAATACTAGAAATCTTGATGTTCATGCATTGCACACTGTATTAGTTTAACAGTAATCCTCATTTCTGCACTTAGATGAAGTTTAAATAATGCTATAACTCCGGTTAGGGTTGGTTTTTTGCTGGACTTACCCAAAATGGATGTATCTAAAAAAAAAAAAAACAAATGAAAATGCATTTATCTATACACAGAGGAAACAATGATGCATTAAAGTCCTTTCAGACATGAGGCTGAAGACTCACTGCCTACGGGTGGTTGCTTTTCTGCAGTGTAATGTTTTATCCAGTTGAGTGCAGCTTCAAGGCAGATCATCATCACCACAGTAATAATAATCAACAAGGTCACATTTGTATTTGCTAAAATCTAAGACAAATAATGCACTTGGGATAATTGTGTGTTTTTTCCCCCTCCTAACAACTATAGTTTCATTTCAGACATGCAGCCACATGGCTCTTATAATTTAGATTTTTCACTGTAGGCTCACATGCAAAACATTCCAATGAGCTCAGTAAAATGCGTTTTTTGTTTGGTTATTAAAAAGTGATCGATTATCTGAAAAATGCCTTGTCATGTCCATAATTACGTCGAATTAAACATAAATAAGATGAAACGTATTCATATTCCATGTAGGTATTTGACGAAGCAGTCATTGAAAAAGAAATAGGCTATAGGCTACTTGTACATTACCCATGGGCTTAGCTGGTGGTAGCTGGCAAAACTTAAGTAGGCTGTTAACAGCAGATAATAATGTAAGATAAATACATTTTTGCGGGTGTAAGCAGGAGAGAGTTATGCCGGAGCGGTGTCAGTCTCAAATGACAATTAATAGCATTACCGCAATGTTTTATTCAAGAACATTTGATATGGTTTCAGCTCTTAATTCTTTCATTTTCGATATTTGTTTGTTTATTAAATCCTGCTTTGTTATAATTTGTTAATTAGTTACATTTTCTATGCAAAGAAAAAAAAAAGTTAATTTATTTTAAATGTTAATTTATTCACTTATGTAACAAAATTAATCGGCCTACACTAATGCAAAACAAGCTGAATATCATCTGATATCGACGAGCCTATTGTCAATCGGCACAACTCTTTATCTTCAGCTGCCCCCTCTAACAAACCTCCTAAATGTCCAGCACGATTACTTGAACCTTTTTTAACATCAAAAACGGTGGATCTATTCAGCAAATTATTCGGCTGTATGTCAATGCATCCAAGACGATTAAAAATAATACACAAAACATTTGACATCAGCGTGCTCAGGCTTGAAAAGTTAAAATGCAATGATAGTTAGGGGGATTGGGGAGGGGGACATTCAGGCCTGGTCTGGTTCAAGGCAACTATGTCGAGTGTGAGTACACCCTTAAAGGGCATTTTAGACCTCTAATGAAGCCTCTTGAGTATGATAAAATCAAAGCCTCTAATGGTTTATTGCTTTTATAGATCATGGCTCACTCACAATTACAGAACTATTCATCTAGCTTGAATAAAAGCTTTTGAACACTGGAATAATCTCACATTGCCATTGTCTTTTATATGAGAGCCAAAGGCAAACCCGTATGGAGAAAATCCCATCATGCCCTATTACTTTTTTTATTCTCTCTCATCTTTCTCTGTCTGTTTGTTGTTTATCTGTCTTTCATTCTCTTTTTCTCTCTGCAGGCAACCTGTCTTAAATTCTTTTCTGTATTCCATTTTGCTCATGCCTGCGCCACTCTGAGTGCTAATGTTTTTTGATCATGTGATGTGTGTTTAGTCTGTACCCCACTTTCATTCATCTCTATCAGTTCTGCGTAGTGTATAAGAACATTGCTAGCACTTAAACCAGCCATAGTTATTTCATAGGCTGTTAAACACTAGATGATACAGAAGATGCACATTTGTATTACTTTATTTTTACATCAAAAAACTCAGGCTGTGCATATTTCCACTACACTATCTGTGAGTGTATAGTGTTCTGTGTTTTTAGCAGGGGTTTTTGTTGGCTGCCTGAAGGTATTAAATGTTCATCTTTCATATATTGTTGAAGCTCAAAATTCCAGAAATTGCTCTACTTTAAAGTTTGTAGGTTTATATTGCAGTGCCTTGCTTTTTCCTCCCCTGTGTGCTCTTTTCAAGGAGAGCCTGCTCAGACTTTATGATAATTGTGAAGTACTGATACCATGTGATGATAAGCAGCTTGGTCTGGCAATGAAAAATGTGACTTCAATTCGATAAAGAGCTGAATAAATGATTCTGTCGGGTAGGGAAAGTTTCTCTAAATTCTGAAAGTCAGATTAAGGGTGTTTGAACTGACATCATGTTGTATTATATATTGTATGTTTTGTCTGTCTCTGAGTATATAGGAAAACTGAAGCTTGCATTTTCCCCTCTAGTATAAAAATAACAGTGTTTTGTAATTGTGAATAGCCCTACTGCATGCAGCAGAACAATAGTTGTATTCCTCAGGGAAATGCTTTATTATGTTTTTGCTTAATGTATATTTTCATTTTGATATCATTCTGTTTGTGCCGTGCATTTATCTAAGCGCTTTGATTTCTCTGTTTTTTGTTTTGTTTTGTTATACAACCATGTAATTTTTGGGTTGTTTTGACTGATTCACAGACTGATAACCCACTGTACATTTGTGAGCTATTCAGCTTGCAGTGTGTTATTGGAAAATACATGTTTAAATGTCTAATTTTAAATACATTAGTACTTTTAAATGTTTTACTGCAAATTATGGATGCTTATTTTGGTTAATTTTGCCAACCAACTATCGCTGTTTGTTAACCGAATATTAACGGTTAACTGGTCAGATTAATATTAAATTATTATTTAATAATAAAAAAAACCTGACATGTCTATTTTTTGTGACACATTTAATATTGCATTTTAAAATACTGATTTATTTTAACATGCGAACAACAGCATACAGAGCAACAGAACATCTTCATGCACCTGCAGTGTTTCCAACATCATAGAAAAAATAATAAACTAAATAAAAATAATAAAATTATTAGTCCTGCCCTAGATATTTTTCACTTTAATGACAAATTTAGATTACAAAACAAAAACACTGACTGAATCCTTTTTGAAGAACCGGCATATGCTGAAGCTCTGCTTTCATTTGAATTAAGAATGAAAAAGATGCCACTGACATAAGCTTTTTCCGCTCAGGATTGACTTTTATTTCAATCGCGACTGCAAAAACACGAGATGCGCAGGGCACATAAGCAGCACGCAAAACACTCACGGCCGTTAGTAAACCATTCAACAGATGCACCTCTCAACGCAAAAAGCATGTTTACTGTGATCAGGCCCTTATGTAGCCAAACTTTAAAAATATATAAAATAATATTTTTTTTAATAATTTAACTGATACCATTAATCGGTTAAAAAGGCACCCTTTCGCTTAACAGTTAATAGGTTATTTTGAGCATGCCTACTACAAATATACTGTGTGGTATTTCAGATTAAAATGAAATTCACGTTTTTCCCTAACTGATACTGGACAGAGGATTAGTTCCATTTTGGTACATTTTAAACAATCTCCCATCTAAGCTGACATCTCTGATTTGAGTCAATTCAACACAAAACATTGCATTGTGGGAACTGTTGTGTAATTAGCCTATAAATCTTCAGATGTTTCTAGAGCTTCCACCAAATTTACAATTTACACTCGCTGTCAGAGGTGTTCTGCTGTGCTCGAAGACCATTTTTTATGGCTTTAATAAAAATGGTGTCACTGACTGAGCGCTGTGATTAAATCACTCACTACAGTGAAAAGTTGCAAGGTTTGGAGATCTAATAAAGGTTTAAAGATGGAAGGTCAGAAATCAACTGCCTTCATTCGGATAAACTTGCCTTTGATGCTTTTGAATTATATGTCATGGTGGTTAATACCAGTGTATACTTCTGCTTTGAGTAGGCCTGCACAACATCGTTTCAGCATTGATATCGCAATGTGATCATTCGCATTCGTCACATTGTGAGTATACACAATGTTGAGTCTGGATTATAATTGATTATTTTGTTAATTGTATAATTGATTATAAGTGTTTTTTGAGGCCTGTGACTTTTATTAGGGTTTCAAAGGCATTCAGGGGTAAGAAATTGTACCGTTTGTAACTTTGACAAATCAATAACTATTATTTTTATTGTATTGTCTATAAAATGAAGACTATGCAACATTGTTTTACACTTGATTACTCAATTACTGTATACCTAAATACAGTTTGACTCCTCTGGAAAACAGTAAATTGCTGTTTATTTATTTATTTTTTTCTTTATTGAATTTATTTATAAAATTCTAAATTCTTTTCAAATTGTTTCAATTAGTGAAATTGTGTTCATATCGCAATATATAGCGCAGAATAAAAAAATATCAATATGTTTAGATTTTTCCAATATCATGCAGCCCTAGCGGTGAGTGCACAGTAGGAATAGCATAGCTTTTGCATAGTCACATGTTATTTGCCCTACCCTTATGCGCACCTCTGAAATATAACATGTCAAGATAACACAAAAACATAAGATCTGTGATTGGTGACTGGTGTCATGAGGGTTTAGGAGTAATTTGTGCACCACAACAGTCTCAAGGATGGATGCTCTTGTTTTGTTTGTTTTATGATTAAAGTTGTTGAACATTTGCCAGTTCCCAAGTTCTCCTTCACTAAATAAGTGTGAGTTTCAACTCTTGTTAGTGGCATCTCATGCCTTTCTGCTCTAAACTCAAAAAACAGGTGAAGAAACCCCAATTTCAGCTAGCGTTTTGCAAATGTTATCAAAGAGCAACGCAGATAGAACACATCAGTATAAATGTTCAATACTGCATCAGGTGGTGTGGGCTATGATACTTCCTGGATCATGCTGAAGTATATGGCTAAATAATATGTCGTTTGAGCCTTGATATCGTAATGTCTGTATCTGCAATAGTCACATTGCAGGATTTGATTATTTATTGATGATTAAAGGATAAAGATATTATTTGATGTTATTTATACAACAATAACTATGTTAGTTTTACATTTGATTGTTCGATTTCTATATTTTAATATGGTTAGGCTTCCCAGAAAACCATGACTATTTAATTAACTTATATTTTTGCTCAGTCAATTTTTGTATTTGCTTGTAATTTATGTATTTGCAAACGCACTGAAAAAAGCTTGATCACCTCAGTCGATCTAATTAATGCAATCTTTCCAAATAGAGCTATTCAAATGTTTTGGTGAAATAATATTCATATCATAATATTATATTACACCAAAACAAAATATTGCAATGGCAGATTTTTCCAATATATTGCAGCCATATAGTTGTTTTTCTGACAAGCTTCTTCAGTTTGAGTAGAATGTAATGTCTAGATTTCGAAAGTGATGGTTGATCATGAGTAGTGTTCAGCTGATGTGATTCTGTGAGCACCAACTCCAGCAGAGCTGATAACAGAGGATCCTTGCAAGACTCCAGATAGCGACAGCAAATTGAGCTGCTTAATGTGAAAATTGGCAGGGAGTTTTCACACCGAAAGAAAAACTGTAGCAGACTATGTCTACCTCACTCAATCAGCACCTTCGCTAACACATCCTAAAACAGTTCTTTAAATAAGTACAGAAACACCAGTCTTTCCTTGGAGCCCTAATAGAAATGTTTGTAGTTGACTTTCATTCTCGCTACTCTCTGTTATTAATAGGGCTTATTTAGATGTGTATTTATCTGTTTATTGTGCAAGTGCCCGCAGAAATAACTTTAGATGCTCTCATGCAGTGAGCAGACTGAAATTGTTTAGCGCTGATCCCCTGGGCACTTGCTTCCTGTCTGGAATAGTGGTTCTTTAGGAAAAATGGGCTGTAATCTCTTGCCTCTCTTACTATCGCCACAATCAGAACTCAGCCTGAGAGTTGACTTGCCATGTAGAAATATGCTGTGAAAGCTTGTTTTCTCTAAAATTGTTGTGATCCTGAAAAGGGTTTCATTTTGTGCCCTTCCTCCTAAATCATCCAAGCTATATTACATATAATCTCACATTTTGCTTCAGTTTTCATATTGTACATAAAAATATTCTTTCTATGTATTCACTCTTAGAATTTGGAAAGCTGATTCACTCTGCCCAGACACTCACTAAATTACAGTATGTCATCTGTCAGACATCTATCATCTCAAGAACCGACAAACACTGATTTATTAGGTAAAAATAAGCAGCCAGAGCAAACTAACACACTGGCCCAATAAAAACTGTTGTCTGTGTGTCAGCACGCTGACAATTACAATAATTTATTTGAGCTTATTTTAGTGTATTTTAGGCTGGCACAGTATTGTACCTTTTAGGGTACACTTTTGTACCTTTAAGTTACTATGAGGTATGTGTTTATACTTCTGTGTGACAGGTTTTATACCTTTATTTCTGAGATTGTAAATAGATCCTTAAATTAAATACTTGTGTTAAGGCAGGACAATACTTGACAATACTTGTGTCCTAAAATAGGGAGTTATTAATAAGTTATTGTTAAGTTATTAAAAATGTTTGCTATGGTTAATGCAAACTTTCACATGACCAGAGCTATTTATTTTATTTACATTATTTACTCAATATTAAACTTTTGTGTGGTCAGTGGAGTAAGCATGTTTATGGCAACAATAGTGACTGATTGAATAATGCAGTGCATTTAGGTATGCATCTACATAGAGGTTTCACAAAAATGTTGCTAAGTTACAGTTGCCAAAGTTAATTTTGCAGTATATAAAAATTTTGCATGTTACATAGTTCACAATATTTTTTTAATACTGGCTACATCAAAAGTTCTGATGCTTTCTCAAAAATATTGCTGGGGTGCAAGACAGAACATTGTATACAAGGACTCGAGTATAACATAATGTCTTGATAGAAATTAAAACTTGAACCCTGTTTTTCATATAGGCAAAATACAGACAAAGCATTAAAGACGTTCGTATTGTAGTTGAGTTTAGGAAATTGAATGTGGTGCTTTCCTTAGGTTTGAAATATACTTGCAGTATATTATACTTGGCTTTTTAAAGAAGAGCTGAATGCCCCTATGAATTAAAGTTTTCTTCTGCACCAAAGTAATATCATCCTCTCTATTAAACTTTATTGGCCCCCAGCAACAAAAATAATTTCTTATTCTCTTATTCTTATTTAACAGATAAATATAATTTTTTTTTGCATTTAACACCATTTACATGATACCATGTTTTTTTCAGTGTGTTTAAGTAAAAAAATAAGAAATCAACAATCTCACTCTTACTATCCATGTGCACCACTGACAGGTAAAATCTGCTCGCTCTCTTTCTCTCTCTCTCTGCTGAAGTCTTGGTGCTGCTAAGAGATTGAGACGCAGCCAGCGGCCAAAGTGTGCGTATAAAGTAATGCAACAGCGCATACAGTTAACAGAAAGCGAGAGCACAATCCTGGACATTTAAGGAGATTTAGAAATCGTGGCTGAATGCATTTTTAAACTCCCAAATAGAGTACATGTCGGGGAAAAAGAGGATGTGTTGTCACTCAAAATAGTGAGCTAGATTAGTAAAAGGCTTTTCTTTTCCGCATGTCCTCGCGCTCTTCTTAAAGCTACTACCAAAGTCAAAACAGTACAGTTTTGCATCCAGCACATCTCTGTCGGTCTGCAGAGCATGCAAGTCTGTGGCGGTATATTCTCAGTTTTTTCACGCACACAGAACCGAGCCGCCCAAGTAAAGTTTGTGTGCGGGAAGCTCAGGTGTTGAATTAGGTATCACACTAGATTCAGCATGATTTGCCATGCCCAAATCGTAAACGTTTTCTATGAAGCTCGCATGATATGCTGCACTGCCTCCATTCGATGTCTTGCGTCACCTAGCAACATATACAAAACAATGTAAAGACCACTTGACGTGAAGCAAAGAGCATAGATTCTAAGCTCTTTGCGTGAAGTAAATAACCCAGCAGAAATGTGTTGTTGTTGATAGCGTCAGCATGTGCTAGTCACATTAGATTTCCAGTGTAATTCACCATAACTTAGTGTGAAGAGCATGTTGTTTTACAGTGATCAAGTGAATTATGTCATCAATGAAGCTAAAAAAAAATAAAAAATTGCACTCCTGTAACTAAATAAATTTCCCAGGTCGCACACATCTATTTTTAGTCGCAAATGCGAGCCAAATGGTCGCACTGTCGAGCCCTGTAGAGTCTGCCATCATTACAGAAATATGTATATTGCATGCAGTGTGAAGCAGATTGTTTAGTTAGTACTTTCATGAATTATGGTGCACACGCAGCATTCTGGAAAGTTGAGATGTTTTTTAACTAGGTGCAACTGGAAAGCCATGCACCTCAATTGAAATAACCATAAGCTTATTGGCATTCCTTTCAAGGACCACACTCAGCAGCCACATTTTAATATAGCTATATCGCTTAATAATGATTTTTTTATCATTATTGACAATGGTCTTCAGTCAATAAATACAGATACTGTTTTATTGGCCCAGCCCTAACTTGTATGCACCTATGACTGCATTATAAAGTCTGTAATTTTCCGTCTGCATAATGAACAATAATGTGATATCTTGACTTTCGGGGAAGGTGTCTCTATAGTTTTTACTTTCTACATTTGTTGTACACATTGCAGTAATGCTCCTCAGCTGTGAAGTCTGTATCGCTGCTTTTGTGATCCATATTTTTATGGTGCATAATTAGACTGAGCGCATGAAGGGCTGCTTGCAATCTGCCTGGATGCAAGAAATTCTGAGACAAACAGCTCTGCGACACTCCCCTCTGCCCACAAATCATGCTCATGCTTGGCTAACCCCTTTCTATTATCATTCCTCTGTAAGCATATCCCCCTTTTCCTCATTCATCTTTCACAAATCATAATTTTTCAGTTCGTCCTCTGGGCTTGCTGCGATAGTCTTTGAGTCTTTGACGGAGAAAATGGAGGCGTGACTGATGTATCTGATTGGGGCTTTTTCCTCAGCATTAAGTAGCCTACACAAAGTTCAGTCTTGCATCCTTTCCTTGTAAGTTCAGACTTTGCAAGTTTGATATGGAAAACAATCTCCCGAGGACACATCAAGTGAATATTCAAAGGGAACAGTGTTGATGTGACCTCATTCACATCACCCTGGCTACATTGTTTCACTGTCATAACAATAAAATGAAAACATGATATGAGGAACTGCCTATTTTAATTTTGATATTAGCAACTTAACAGACACCAAAAATGTTTGGCATCGTGCAGCTACATATTTATATGACCAACATCTTCACTGTCTGCATATTTATAACAAACAGGAACCTATAACATAACTGCCTCTTTTAATTTTCAGTGAAAAATACGAAAACATACCCTCTCTTTTGCTGAATATCTATTTTAATAATCAATAATTATAAAAGTTTATAAAAAAGATTATAAAAGTATAATATACAATGATTATACAATAAAGGAAATATAGGCAAGCAATCAGTCAAATTTGCAGAATCAGTGTACTTGGTTACATAAATTAATATATTAACTTTGCACTCAGCCAAAACATGTTACCTGAGAACAATAGATTCAAAACACAGAAGTCGGGAATATTGTTAGATATAGACAACAAGATTTTGATTCACGTTTAACAAATATAGTGAGATTAGATCCAGTGGTAGATTCTTGATTAACTATCTGACATGCACAGCTCTAACCTGTGGTTCTGTGCTCAAAGCACCCGCTGACTGTCTGGAGCTCAGACATGTGCTTACGCCAGTGTGTGTGTGCTCATGTGATGTACATTTTCAGTGGTGTAGCATGGACGGAGAGCTTTTCAGAAATGCTGAAACGCCTGTGTGGATCATTTTCATTCTAAAACGCTGTTTTAAAACTAAAACGAATTAGTTGATCTGAATGACCAGCTGTTTTTACAGGATGTAGTAAGCGGTGGGTTTGCTAGGCAGTGCGTGGTTTCAGGGTGCACATCACCATAGTTACAATAAACAAGGTCACATTTGTATTGCTAAAATCTGAATAGAACCTAACCATCAGTCACAACCCCATCTACCTCTCCTTCTCTCCATTTTTTTTGAGCTTGATTGTTTTAAATATTATTGATCAAACTTTTGTGAAGTGTTTCAGCTGCCGTTGTTGGCCAAATTGTATCTTTAGATCCTGTTAATGGTTTTCTACCTGTGTTGGGTGTCGCTTTTCTTTCATGAGATGGACACAAAAGCTACAGATGAAGAGTTTATTCAGTAACGGAGGTCTCTGCCGACAGCTTCTAGCAGCAGAAATTTGGCTAACCACTCAGTTGTGCTCATTACCCACACAATGTCACTTCCTATCCCCAAGCTATGTGCTCTGCATTGGGATATCCTTTTGTCAGTGCTTCAGTTTTCTTCTAAATCACATTCGCTTGGAGTCTCATTTCTCCTCTACACCTTTTTAGTCTTTTGCACACTTTCTCTCTAAAAACAACCTTCACGTATGTAACTTACTTTGTGACTTAACAAAAGAAGGTCTTCGTTGTCAGAGCAGCTCAGGCTTTTGTTAAAAAGCAAGCTAATGACTGTCAGGTGTATAAGAGCACAGCCCCCAGTCTAGCTGGATTTGAAATCTCGCTGCTCCCATTATCAAGATCTCTCTATTATCCCTGTCAGAGACTTGAACATGGAGCCTCGCAAGGACTAGATGATTCTAACCTATATTTATCTTTTCAGGGATGTCAAAAATAGGCTTGTAATCACATTTGCCAAACCCAGGAAGGGAAAGGTAAGGATTACTGGGTTAAGAAGATCATTCTTTAAGTCCTTAAGTGAAATTTACCAGTGTTTTGCACTCTAGGTTTGTTTTATGCAAGATGCTGTGTTCATCCAAACAGCTTTTTTAAAATTGTCTTTATGTTTGAACATGAGCTAGATATGTTTCTTTGAGCGTTGCTATACATCTTGTGCAAGGAGTGCTGTGCTTTTTAAAAAGTTTGACATGCCTGAAGACACCTGCATTAAGCTGGCTTCCTTTGTGCTGCGTCGTGTTGTTTTTAATGCATGAGTGCATACACTATGAACGGCCCCTAAGGCTACTTGACCATCTTTAGTAAATATGGCTGTGTGCTGAGCTAAACCCAATCAAAGCCTGCAGGGTTTATCACCTCGGCCCAAATGCACACTTATCTGGAGGCTATCGAGCTGTGTTTAAGTCAGTGCTGGCAGGCTTGTGAATGTAGTAATTAAGTGTTTCTCATCTAGAGTTGAGCGTGTCTCGACAGGTCCAAAGTAGATTTCCCCCGCCCCCTGCTTCTTTACTGACTTCTCAGCTAATCACGACGTTTATGTTTATGTGTGTGAGAATTTTAACATGCTAATAGGGATGCACGAATAATCTAAATAAACCCAAAATCATGATGTAGCTTGGTGTGATTATCAAATTGAAGTGGTTGTGATTTAATTAAAAATAGGTCTTGCAGGGTTTAGCACCATGTTAATTTACACTGCTACCAGTGACTAGAAGCTTCTCTGTTTGCAGTAAATGTTTTTTTCCCATTAAATTTGCACTCTATATTGAGTTTGGGTGCTTATTGCATGCATTTGGGAATGCAGAATGTTATCTTATGCTGCACAAACAATAATAATGCATCAAAGTCAATGTTGTTACTAATCTTTCACAGGTCTAACCCTTTGATAAAGGTTTTTAAAGTAGTCTGTAATAACTTTCCATATTTAAAATGTTTTTTTTTTTCACCAAATCAGTGACATCATTTATGAAATTGTCATTTAAAGAGTAAATAAAAGAGTAAATTCTGTAATGTAAACCATTTAGTAGTTTTCATCAGGACTAATGTTAATTAACAGATTTCTGCAAAACAATTTGAAAAAGTTCTTTATCTAATGCTTTTTTACAGCAGTTTAATTTAGTGGATGCAACAGTAGATCAAACAGATGTTCATCTATCTGTGCTTGGACATGGTCAACATCTGTTAAGAGTGTTGAATCGATGACCTTCAGACCTTCATGTCTGTTGGGTATGTGAAAACAACGGCCAATCAGTGGTGCTTAAGAACACACTACAGGACTTAGTATTAGCAAAAATGCACATTTGAACAAGTTTTCTATTCATTGGTACCAAAGTCTATACTTTTGACAACTCTGATATGTACCGTTATGTATGAAAAGGCATCAGTTCAAAAGTTCACACCCACAAAACATTAGAATTACAGTCAGACCTACAGTGCATCCAAGAAGTATTCATAGCTCTTCACTTTTCCTAACTCAATTTCCTCAAAACTCTACACTCCATACCCCATAATAACATGTGAAATGTGAAAAAATATATATTTTTAATTGTTGCAAATTTATTACAAATAAAAACCTGAAAAATCACATGTACATAAGTATTCAAAACCTTTGCTCAATTCTTTGTTGATGCACCTCTGGCAGCATTTACTTGGCATCAGTCTTTTTAAATGATGCCACAAGCTTGACACACCTGTCTTTGGGAATTTTTGCCCATTCCTCTTTGCAGTACCTCTCAAGCTCTATCACGTTGAATGGGAAGCCATTTTCAGATCTCTTCAGAGATGTTCAATAGGATTTAGGTCTGGGCTCTGTCTGGGCCACTCAAGGACATTCACAGAGTTGTTATGAAGCCACTCCATTGATATTTTGGCAGTGTGCTTTGGGTCATTGTCCTGCTGGAAGATGAACCGTCGCCCCATTCTGAGGTCAAGAGCACTGTGAAGCAGGTTTTCATTCAGGATGTCTCTGTACATTGCTGCATTCATCTAGTCTAGTCTTCCAGTTTCTGCTGCTGAAAAACATCCCCACAGCATGATGCTGCCAACACCATGCTTCACTGTAGGGATGGTATTAGCTTGGTGATAAGCGGTACCTGGTTTTCTCCAAACGTAATGCCTCCATAGAGTTCAATTTTAGTCTCATCAGACCAGAGAATTTTGTTTCTTGTGGTCTAAGAGTTCTTCAGATGCCTTTTGGCAAATTCCAATAAGGAGTGGCTTCCGTCTAGCCACTTTAACATACAGGCCTGATTGGTGGATTGCTGCACAGATGGTTGTCCTTCTGTAAGGTTCTCCTCTCTCCACAGAAGAACACTGGAGTTCAGACAGTTTCACCATTGGGTTAATGAGCACCTTCCTGACTAAAGCCCTTTCCTCTCGATCACTCAGCCTAGATGGTCGGCCAGCTCTAGGAAGAGTCCTGGTGGTTTCGAACATCTTCCACTTACGGATGATGGAGGCCACTGTGCTCATTGGAACTTTCAGAGCAGTAGAATTTTTTCTGTAACCTTCCCCAGCATTGTGCCTTAAGACAATCCTGTCTCAGAGGTCTACAGAAAATTCCTTTGTCTTCATGCTTGGTTTGTGCTTTGATGTGCACTGTCAACTCTGGGACCTTATATAGACATGTGTATGCCTTTTTAAAATCATGTTCAGTTAACTGAATTTACCACAGGTGAACTCCAATTAAGCTGCTGAAACATCTCAAGAATGATCAGTGGAAACCGAATGTACCTGAGCTCAATTTAGAGCTTCACAACAAAGGCTGTGAATACTTATTTACATGTGATTTTTCAGCTATTTTATTTTTAAGAAATTTGCAACAATTACTTTTTTGTTTCTCATTGTCATTATGGGGTATAGTGTGTAGAATTTTAAGGAAATAAATTAATTTAATCCATTTTGAAATAAGGCTGTCACATCAAAAATGTGGAAAAAGTGAAGCGCTATGAATACTTTCCAGATGCACTGTAGTGTCCAGATTATTGAATTGTAGTTGGAGATTTTTCCATCCAGTTGTTCAGTCCTATGACTAAAGGCTTTTTATGTAAACCCAGAGAAATAAGTAGTTTGTATCTTTACACAGTTTATCTCCGTGTCTGGTCTCCATATGGAGTAGTGGGTGTAACAAGACATCTCCATTCTCCATCTGTTTAACACAATAGTGTATAGGATGCAAAAGGTCAGACACCAGGGCTTAATTCTTCAACCAGACAGAAAGTGCCCTGACCTTCAGTACAGTAAGTGTCCTTTGTAGACATGCAATAAAAAGCTATTAGCACTTGCAACAAACCATTGCCTACCAAATACTGGAGAATGCAGAGCTAAACTCAAGAAAACTCATGCTCTCTTGTGCAAATGTCAGCTCTCTTCTAAACATCTCCACATCAAATTCATTCATAGACAATATGCAAACAAAAACTCAATTTCATGAAATCGATGAGGTCACAGCCACCTCATTTTCCTTTTACCCGTGAACCACATTGATGAATGCAGGCTTCCTCGTCAGCATTACAGTATTTACATGCCTCTGTCAAATATTTGCAGTCTTCTCTCCCTCTGCAGATCGAGAGACAATCTGTTTACAAATGGGATTGAGAGTAGGCAGGAGCCAGTATGCTCCTCATTTCCAAACCACTTACTCCCTCTCTTTCTCTCACTTTCATTGAGCCCTAGAAAAACATGGTGTTGAGACATATCAGTCGAGATGGAGCTCCTGCAGTCAGTTTCTTCAGGGCTTATTAGCCAGCAGATGAACAGGCATAGGGCTCTTTTTGGGTTCGCTAGTCACAGAAAAACAAGGTGAGGGATGTCATTCTCAATACCGGCACTTTAATATGGGATGTTTACATGAAAATATTCGAATCAAGTTTAATTACTGCCCTATTAAATGTTATATGGATATCAACCTGAACTTTTTAACAAAAAATAATCAAGTTTTTTAAAATATTCATTTAAAATTGGTACAGTAAGTAACTTGCTGTTGTCATTCACTCGTCAGTATATTTTAGGTTAAACAGCATTGTACAACATTATTAGCAAACACTGGATTATTTGAAATAATATTAAGGATATTATTTCAGGATGTATATTTTTAAGATTGTTCTAAAAAACATAATTTTAGCAGTGTTACTTCGAATCATCATAGCTTTGGATTTCTATTACGCAATAGTGCATATTAAAAATGGGGCTAACTTTATTTTAATAGACTAGTCTTGGCACGGGGGTGCTGTGAAATGTGCTTGGGTCAGTATTTAATACTTTCAGCAACATTAACACCATGCTAACAGGCCCGCTCAGCAGTTCTCACTACCCTCTTCTGAGATCAGACAGGAAGCTCTTCTCCCGGTAGCAAAATGATAACTGTTCCACAATGTGTGCTCCATCTTGGCTAATCATTTTTCTTTGCGGCATTTTCCTCACATGTAGCAATAAGGCAGTTTTTTTGATTACACCTTTAACCTGTTCAGAAAGAGGGAGAGCAGTGCTGCAGGCAAGGAAATTTGGGGCTTAGGCTAGCTTCCTTGGTGTCAGTGTTATTTAGTAGGGGTGTGTGATTTATTTATAATCTAAGATAATATCCTAATTATGGTTTTAATGATGTGTGAGCTGACATTATCGAGAGTCACTTACTTTGCCAAAAAACAAACAAAAGTCTTGAGTGATGAAGCCTATTAGAATGCAATCAGTGACCTTATGAATTCCAGTAATAAAAGCAATATCCAAGTTATATATTTATGAAATGATTATGTAATTCAGCTACGATTGTCATTTTCTGCCAGATCTGAGTGATCGCAAATGTTATATTTATTTTGTTTAACAATTCAACAAACAACATAGTATAATACACTATTGAGTGAAGTGTATTATAAATTAAAAAATTGTTCCAAACAAAGCCAAAGCAGAACATTTATTAATCTTAGAGCAATATTTATGTTTGGATTATGAATTAACCTGTTATTATATTAATAATTTGAGTCATAGCAGGGTGTCCGCGAGATCTTAAAAAGTATTAGAAGTTGACAAATCAATTATGAGAAAATGAAGGCCCTTAAAAGGAATTCAAATCTTAATCGAATTTTTACGAGGTCTTAAATTTTGTTCAAGCGTTGTCCAAAGTGTTTGACTCCAAAAAAAAGAAAAAAAGCATAAATATATTTATTTTCCTCCTAAAATTAACAAAGGCGTGCTCGATCTACGTGATTGGTTTGGTTCGGGCTGGGGAGTGTCCAGGTGATGCTCGTAATTTGCAACAAAAGTGGGAAGGTGATGTGACACTCCCCACATGTAGCGAAACCATAGAGCGAAACGTATGGCAAATTGGGAAAATGTAAGTTTAAAGAGTGGCTGAAACCTGTCGCTGAAAACAACCACGTAATTTATTCTTTCAAGCTTTGTTTCTACCGAGCTTATCTGAGTTCTGTTGCACGGTTGTGCTCCATTGATTTATTTAACTACAACTCTTTATTAACAACAGTTTATTAAGTTGAAGTGGCGATGAGGTCTTAAAATATGCCCTGCATAGATTCAGTGATTTATTTATAAAGACACTTCTTAACAAATCAGAATCAATGATTTAACAAATTGCTCTTTTAGACAGAATTTGCTGCCATCTACTAGATATTTTAGTGCCATTCTTATTTTTCCATGATTGCCCCCCCCCCCTGCCACTCTACCAGTTTAAACTCTGCAGAATATTAATTATTATTAAAAGAATCGTCATATTGGTTTCTTTCCGACAGTATGCTATATTATTACATCATTATAGTTTTTAGTAATATTTCAGACTTTTTGTTTGAGTACTATTTAGAACATTTGTACTTTTTATTAAACCGATTGAGAAAAATTTCAAATACATAACTAGATAATTTTATCGTTTCGGTTTTAGTTAAGTAATAACTTCTAACATTCATGTTATTTCAACTCCGTTTTTTAAATGCTTTTAAATGGTATTAGTTAATAATGAACCCACTGCTGGCATAGGCATTTGGAATATTTATTTTACAGCAAAAGATACTCAAGCACTGGATGATTGTTGAATGAGATCAACAGCTCACTGGTTTTAAAAGACAAGACTTGACTTTGTCTTCAGACATTTACTTGAGCATAGCTGTGCTGTCCTGCTTTTAATATTGCTATAATGCTTTTATTAGAAATAACAAAGGTATTCTTAGAAAATACTAGTTTCCATCAAATAGTTTATCAAGTTGTTTGCAATTAGTTGCTTAGCTGTTTAACTCTACAGTTAAAGTCAGAATTATTAGCCCCCTTTGAATTTTTTTTGGCTTTTTTTAAATATTGCCCAAATGATGTTTAAGGAAATTTTCACAGTATGTCTAATAATATTTTTTATTCTGGATAAAGTCTTATTTGTTTTATTTTAGCTGTAATAAAAGCTGTTTTTAACACAATTTACAGTCAAAATTATTATTATTAAATAAATCAGTTATTAGAAATGAGTTATTAAAACTATTACGTTTAGAAATGTTGAAAAAAATCTTATCTTCGTTAAACAGAAATTTGGGAAAACAATAAATGGGGGGCTAATAACTCAGGCGGGGGCTAATAATTCTGATTTCAACTGTATATTATATTATTTTTGATCTATCCACCAATCTGGAGGACAGGTCTGAATGGCAGCAGACTGATCAGAGCAGCCCACGCATCCATTCCCCTGGCCAGTTTTTCCACCTCCAGCATTTATTTAGAAACTTTCATTACTTCAGCTTTTGTTTTGATTGTTTTGATTTTGACAAACTAGCTTAACCCTAGTCTGAACTCGAGTCTCTGATTATTAGTTTCCTACATAATTTCAACATGTGTTTGTTTTGCAGTGTAGTTCCAGCATAAGCCTAACATGAATAGAATCAAATCATCAATATTTGATATGCGCTGTTTGATGTCCCACATTTGGCAGGAATTTTAAACACTAAACAACTGCATTACGCCAGGGTCAGGAAGCGCTTCACGGTGGCTATGTGGCATCGCTTTACTTGAAGGGTATATCCTTGACTTGTTTATTCATGAAGACAAACAGTTCTCTGTTCTTTCAGAGAGTCAAACAGGCGGCGATGTCTGTGTTTAGGTTGTTTAGAGTGATGGCGGTTTGAAGCTCACTGGGGCTGCTGTTTGAACGACTGATGTTTTGTTTACTCAAACGCTACAGAATCTTCACCATTTTATTTGCATTGCTAAACACAACAGGCTCAACGTCCTCCGTCTCCCACTGGGCCCTTTGTGTGTGTGCGTGTTAGCGCTGATGCCAGTATCGCAACACTGTCTGAAATGCACAACGTGGATTCTGCTTATCGGTGGTAATTTAACCTCTCTCGTCCTTACCTGACTTTGTGGAGGGAACTGTATCATTACCAATGGCCTGCTGTGTACCTTTGACTTTTAAATAGGATTGTCTAAAAACAATGGGATATGCTACCTTGCCTTGATCATATGGGTTACATGTGGCGCTCTGGGTGGCCTGTGGAGATGACCTGTACTTCAAAAACAAATTCAGGTCACATTCACAGCGTACTAAAATATTAGTTTGTAAGGGCTTTTTTATGCAATTAACTATTACATTTATTCATTTAGCTGACACTTTTACCCACAGTGACTGAGTTGAGTATCAGTTCAAATCATAAAGAGCAGCAAAATACAGATGCGTGACTAGTTCAAGATATTTTAGCAGTTTCTTTAGACATGCATGCATATACTGTACATACAAACACACAATTGTCAGTGTGATGTGTGTCAGAGTTCTGTAGCTTTCAGTATTGTAATTTCTGTAAATATCCTAATCTTCTGAAATGTATAGTTTTACAATTTTGAAAATGTAAAGCATTCTTTGTGGTGATGCACCCATATTGAAATCTAAATATAGCATTTGCTGGGTGATATAAATTTTTTTGTGTTGTATTGAAACAGACAGGATTAAAAGAACATGAAGTTCTGTTAAATTCTAGAATTCTCTTTACTTGGTGCATTGTTTTATAGGGGATTTGCATCTTATTCTGTGGTCTATTTTAATTGTGTGATTGTTAATATTATTACAATATAAATTGTCGATAAGCCTTTAATCAAAAGACCTCATTAAGCATGGACATTTAAAGTTAACATTTAAATTAACATTAACATTTTTAAGCTATACTTTGTGCTGTGAGACATGCATCCAAGGGTTGGGTCGACACTACGCACATCACTTGACCATACACACACACACACACACACACACACACACACACACAGACACAGACACAGACACACACACAGACACACACACAGACACACACACAGACACACACACAGACACACACACAGAGTCATGGTCTGAGCTCCAGAGAGCAGTGCACATCAGACAGTTAATCAAGGATGTACCGCTGGATTGTGTGTCACTATAGTTGTTAAACGTGATATTTAATTAATCTTGTCTCTATCTAACAACTCTTCTGTCTTTTGAATCTATCAGGTAACGTGTCATAGCATCAGTATACTGCTTTAATCTTTCGCGTTCACGCTTGTACTTAGTTATTTTAGCAAAAACCTCAGATACTGTTGGTTGGTTTCTGTTAGTTGTGCACCTTTTTTACCAACCAAGTTTGTCGACGCCATTATAATGACACAGATCACTCTGCCTATTCATGCCAGAGTCCTGCGGAAAAAGTGATTAACAGGTGGTAATTTGTGTGTAACTTATCTTTATTTATTTATGATTTGGATATGGGTAAAACAAAGACCATGCGCGTCAGGTAGTTGAAACGGTAGGCTACAAATATTTGATTCATTATGAATTTATTAATAATTCATAAATAATTAATTCACTGCCACCTATGACGACGATGCCATCGTCCATCGCGATGTTTCACATTAGACATTGTGCGATGACAAATTGGTCGACATCGCCCACCCCTAATGCATTCATGACTTTACACATTACATAATTAAGTGTGTGCAGTCTGTTACCTTATGGAGTCACTCACTTGACATTGCATATTGGGTGATGCATTAAACCACATAAAGCTGCGGTCACACTGGACTTTTCTCCCCATAGACTTCCATTCATACGCACACAAATGTGTCAGACTGGAAACGCAGGGTCATGCGTCAGGTTTCACATTTTGCTGAGGTGCAAAGTTCAAGCTTGGTGAACTCTGACCTGCGAAATCGCATTACTTGACTGCGTGAGACCAATCCAGGATTAAAACATGACGTCTCTAAACAGAAAATTAAAACATGGAGCAATCGCTCGCTTTTTTAATGCCTATTCATCTTGTTTATTCCCGCCCCTTTTTGCAGCGATGTGCGACAGAATTTCACAAGCTCAGACTCTAGTGTGACCACAGCTTAATGTGTGGATCTATTGGATGATTTAGTCATTAACAGCTAGAACAGTTTAATATTGGCTACTCTGAAACTGTGAAAATTTCACTTTAATTTTATTTATATTATTATTATTATTTTACAAACCAGTTTGTTTTGTCGCTAAAGCATATAGCGGACCTTATTGTGATGAAGCACTTCACCTCAGATGTTATTCATTCTTTTTGTTTATATTGGAGATAACAGACCAACAAAAAGTACATTAAAATGAAGATATAAGTTATATTAAATGAAATTCGTTCCTAAACAATCTTTTTTTTTTATGAAAAATAGTCTATATGAAATGTAGGCTATTTTTTTTTCATGCTCGTCCGCTACACCAGTGCGCTGTGAAATAATTTTATGGAGAAATAAGTGTTTATGATGGAGTGGTGATTAACGATTAATAGATTAATTGATCATTAATTTAAAAGATCATCGATCATGAATTTAGTGGAAATCGTCATTCCTAGTCAATATAAGTCAGTGTTGAAGCATATTATTTTTAATTTACATATCCCACATGGGCATTTTATTTATTTATTAATTTTTTCGAATGCTCTTTAAGACTAAAGCTGATTTTTGTCTTATGAATATGAATAAGAGATTAGGGGTTGGTTGTTTGTGTATGATCTGCAGGTTCAGAGTGGTGAAGACCTTTCCTCAAGCCTGCAAGCTGATGTTGTCATGATGCCTTTGCACAGTCTGATTGGCTGTCAGGCACCTGTCAGGGCACATTAGAGTGGTAAGAACACAGCAAAACTCAAAGGAACTGACACCTGCCTGTCACCAACTAAGGTGCTGGTGCAGCTGTAATTAATGTAGCTAACAAGAACTTACCTTATAGTCTGGATACTGCTGCTTATTTGGAGCTCAGGTTGGTGCAGTAGGTGTAATGGGTGTTAAATATTTGAATACATGTGGTCAATTTTTCATGAATCTTGTCAGAATGATAATTGGGCCTTCGTTAAGGGCTTCTTTTTCATTGTGAAAGACAGTGAACATGAGTTTGTGAGAGTTGAAGGTTTTCTACTGTTCCCGTGACTCTTCACTGCCTGTCAGTTAGATTGTCATTATTGAATGATTCATAAATTGTAACTGAAAAAATGTGTAGCCTACAATTTGTGACTTCACCATAAAACAAGCACAGATTGTGTTTTCTAAACCAAAAAAAGCATTTAAAGGTGTAAATATGAATGTTTCATTATTTTCTTAAGAATTTGCCTCATGTATGTGAAAATAATAAAGCGATAAACATTTATGTGGCACATGCTTAAATGATACCTTGCAGGAGGCAAATTGTTTGACAGTGGCTCAGACAAATTGGTAAGAAATCTTTATTCTTGTGTTCCTTCTGAAATAAACTTCAAACCTACTGTTCAAGCTTCAAAAACAAAACAAAAAAAGTTCAGTATAATTTTTATGTGTGTGTTTGCAAATGTGTTATTCTTGTCAGAAGGCACCCAGTGTTTGATACTGTGGTTATCAGTCTGAATGAGCTCTCATGCCAACAGCAGGTTAGTTCATATCTGAATTTTTCCCTTTTTTTACCCTCCTCTCGTCTATAATTCTTGAGATAAGCTTCTCCGTGATGTCTGATTCGATACTGATATCTAGAAAGCAGTGTGACCCGATGGCCAACATAATGCCTTAAGCTCTTTTTACTCATATGTTAGCGTATGCACACAGCCTTAAGAGGATCCTCCATTTGATAGTTGCTGCACATATATAGCCTGTTCTTTCACTTTGCAAATATTATAATTAATGTATTTTTTTATTATTTATTTATTTTTATTAGTTTTTGTACTCTGATGACACGTTTTCCCAAGTAAACCTTTATATGTTTATACCTTTAACACATATAAGACTGTTGTATTGTATGATTTAAATGTTTGAAAAACCTTAAATTTCCTCAACAGTGGATTGCAGTAGTTTTGCCCTGCTATATCACTTTTCAAATCTTGTCATACACGCTTCATTCTCAACATCCATCTCTCAATTGCTGGAGGGCCGCAGCTCTGCACAGTTTAGCTCAAACCACCTCCAACTCACACCTGCTTAATAGTCTCTAGTAGTCTTGAACATCTTGATTAGTTGGATAAGCTGTGTTTCATTAGGGCTGGAGCAAAACTGTGCAGAGCTGCAGCCCTACAGAAATCAAGTTTGAGACCTATGCTACAACATACAACAATGTGTTCTGTGAGTAATGCCTTTTCTTTAGCGGTTGTTATGATTACGATGGCTGACTTGTTTAGATGGGTGTTTTGGGACCTGTTTCTACACTGCATCTGCTTTGTCTATTTAGTGTATGACTTTGATTAGGCATGGGCCGGTATAAGATTCTGACGGTATGATAACCTTGGATAAAAATATCATGGTATCACGGTATTGTGATTACAGCTCTAAAAATGTAATTTTTTTAATGTCTGGGTAAAAAACTAAAACTTTTTTCCTTATTGAGCGCAATATATTTTATTTTAAGAAACATTTAAAATATTTTAGAACAGTAAACATGTCAATGAATTATAGACTTCTGCTCTCTTCATTTGTTTCAAAAACAGATTTTTTTTACAATTTAAAACGGCATATTTGGCTATCTTTTCTGCTAAAGATACTGTTGTCCTAAAAAAAAACAAATA
Organism: Danio tinwini; assembly: GCA_903798205.1. Taxonomy (NCBI): domain Eukaryota; kingdom Metazoa; phylum Chordata; class Actinopteri; order Cypriniformes; family Danionidae; genus Danio; species Danio tinwini. The sequence continues at coordinate 22,618,867 of CAIGQZ010032409.1, forward strand.
AAAAAAGTAAATAAAAAAATCGTACACAAACCTTAGGAACGGTATAGCAGAAAATGTTGACGGTTTTAAACCTTGACTTTTCCAAACCGCGGTATACCTTGAAAACGGTTATCGTCCCATGCCTAACTGTGATAATGCACTGATATGCTATTTTACTAATGGAGACACCAGACCTCAGTCAACTGTCTCTGACAGACGTGTTTCTTCAGGATAAAAATTTAGAAGCTCATCTTGAGATTAATTGGCTGCAGTCTTCAGTTTAAGCTTCTGATTGGAGCAGTTGCTGCTTTGATTTATTTGAGAGTTCTAGCTGAAAGTGTATCGTTTTTGTAACCTTTGTGGCAAACTGTGTGGCATTCCACCCATGATAACAAAGGGATGCTTCTTTAATCTGCTGCACAAAGCTGGGTACTGGGCCAGGGTTCCCTTGGTGTTTCATTAAAAGTCGAGGTTGTGGTTGGGACCGTCCTAATTCACTGTGGTGTGACCCATCTGTTGTATATGTGGGCTAATCTTAGCTTTAGCCAACCACCAGGGATTAAAGAGAAATAAGTAAGCCTGCGCCTCTGCACTGCTCTAGGACTGCAGGCGCTGTACCGCAGTGCTTCCTGCCTTTCCACACTACATTTTTAACTTTCTACATCTACACTTGCCTTAACTTACACTTCTGTGACTTAACTGTTAGTCACTGCCACAGTTTGCGCACAGTGCATTTTTAGAAAAGCCACACAAAGAACTCCCTGTAGATTTCCTCCATCTGTAAATAGGAATTCTTGAGGATCTTTTTCAACAGAATTGTGCTTGTGTGTCCTGGCATGCATAATGACCATGATCACCCAAGCAACCCTTGACCTTTATCCATCCAGGGACTAAATCCTCAGATTTACAACCATGTAAACATACATAAAGCTGGATTAGTCCACTCTGCATGCAGGCGTATACCTCCGCCTCCAGCCTTAGATGGTGAGATGGTTCTGTAGGACCCTGTGATTTAGGCCCCCAAAAACATGAAATCCATTTATGAAGAAATATTTACATTCTAACGCAAAATTTGACAGAAACTGGGATTTTTATAATGAATGAATCTAATTTTTGCAGTTTTAACAGTCCAACTGATCAAAAAAATAAATAAATAAAAACAGCCCTTTCAAAATAAGAGTTTGGTTAATTAGACATCAGTCTTCATTGAGTAAAAATATTTGTTTTATTTGAGTTAAAATTGTAGTATTTTTAAAATTGTTTTTATTTTTAATTTTTAATTTATTAGTTTTCTTTTCGGCTTAGTCCCTTCATTAATAAGGGGTCGCCACAGTGGAATCAACCGCCAACTTATCCAGCATATGTTATTACGCAGCGAATGCCCTTCCATCTGCAACCCAAAACTGGGAAACACCCATACACTCTTGCATTCACACACACACATACACTATGGCCAATTTAGTTTATTTAATCCACCTATACCGCATGTCTTTGGACTGTGGGGGAAACCGGAGCACCTGGAGGAAACCCACGTGAACACGGGAGAATGTGGAAACTCCACACAGAAATGCCAAATGACCCAACCGGGGCTCGAACCAGTGACCTTCTTGCTGTGAGCCAGTGCTACTCACTGTGTCACCCTATTTTGAATTATTGTTTACTTTATTACAAATATGTTAATTTTACTGAACTACAAAAAATAAATAAACTGAATTCTTGGGGTCTTAGGTCAAATGTGTGAGACATGAAGACCTTGTGCTGTACCTTTTACTTTACTGCTACTCCTCCACCTCAATATTTTCCTCAAGGTTAGAGGAAGAAGTGCTGCTTCTGGCTATTAGGGGTAATCCACAGGTTCAGGGCTAATGTTTTCAGTGAGCTAGGATGTACGTGTGTGGCTGCACACTGGAATACCTTGTCTCTGCTTCGTTACGCTCTTCCCTCTGACAGGCATTCAGAGAGCAGCGTCCTGCTGTTTTATTGCTGTGGGGCAGAGTTCCAGAGTTCCTCTTCAGGCCTCACAGAGTTCATTATTTATGAAGTTAATAAAGGTTGCTGGAAGTGGCCCTTCCTTCCTTCTGCACAGCTCGGATGACCTCTGATGGAAAAGACAGCTCGATCTTGGGAAAAGTTCTTTGTTAGCGCAGTCAGTGATATATTCCCTCTTCTCGCTGTAGTTGGAAACCTCTTTTGTCATACTCTTATTCTTGTGTTCTCGCTTGTCTCATTTTCAGTCGCTCTTTGTCATCTCCTCCTTTTTTCAGTGGCTGCATTTGTCTAATTAGCCAGAGGACTAGACTGTTCCTAAACAAAACCGCCTTTATGTGAGAGGAAAGGCGTTTCTTCAATGGCACATATTGACACAGCACCAGCTTCTGTGCTTCTGCTTAATAGACTGCATTGACCCCCTAAAGACTGTGATTTATCTGAGCATCTCCTGTGGGAACTGAGATTGAGCTTCTTACTGAATTCTAGAGCAACAGTCGATTTGATTCTTGGATTCGAACATCAAATCAGTTATGTTCAAAGAGTTACACAACTTCAAAAATCAGATTACATGTGCTAGAGGGGTTAGATAAAAGCCTATCCTTTTTTAAAATATATATTTTGTGAGCGCTAGTTTATAGACTGTATTCTGTAATTATGAACAAATAGAGAAGAAAAAAAAATCACTTTATCTAATTGTGCTTTGTAGTAAAATACCTAAAGAGATGACATATCAGTTTAATGAAAAGAAACAATAGGTTTTAATTTCCAAAAAGACATAGTAACTGAAATATCAGAAGAGAATAACTAGGTTGGGATTTTCTGAAAGACATGCTGAAGACATATTAAATGTTGATATCTTGACACTCAGAGAAAGATTAAAGATTATATCTCGAGATTAACTTTTTTCCGATATTCGATATATATCTCTATGTTTACATTTTCTTTTAAACAACAGAAAGCATGATTCTCTTGTGCCCCCCTCAAAAAAACTGCAACTATACGCAAACAAAATGTTGAAAAAAGACCATGTATTCACTCACTGCTTTTCAATAAATTAACTTGTAACATGTATTTGGGGTTCGTAATATTGCACGGCCTGTGCTTTCTTTTCGGGAAAGTAGTTATACTTGAATTTGAAATATTCAATATGCCCGATTAGGGATGGGTGATTAATCGAAAAGTAATCGAAATCGACATTTAGAACCAATAATCAATCAAATTTTTCCAGGTCAAATTTTTTCAAATACTTACCTTACTTCGTGTGGAGTCACTTTACCCTGCTCTGTTTGTTACTGTTGTGTTACTTTTGCACTACATTGACGATTTTAACATTTTACATGATCAACAAAATTAATAATATAAAATATTGATAATATTCTATGTATCGCCCTGCCCTAGCTTGACCTTTTTAGTAGTAATGACATTAAACTTTCGTCAGTGTAGGGGAATTTTTAATTTCTGGATGAAAACAAGACTGAGCTGGATAGAAATGAAGGGTGGCTTGACTGGCTGATTAACAACATATCTTTTGAAAACCGTAAAAAAAAAACCACACACACCCTTATTTGTTTTTGCTGTATACATGAAATCTAAAAATTATTCGGTGGTAACATATATACAGTCATACTACCCAGCCCTACTACATAAGATATTTTTATATAAGATATTTTGTAATGATGCTCAGGATCTGTTTTGGACCAAATCCTCTTGTCATCAATGAAATGTGACTGTTTAGCTTGTGCTGTATTTATAATGGTTAATTATTTATTAAATGGTTATTTATATAAAAAAAAGCTAAATAACATGGGGGCTGTGCCATGATGGGCAAATAACGTAATCATGCATGTCCAACAAAGTATAGGAAATGTCTACTGCAGCAAGCCTACTGGCCATTTGACATTTCAAATAAAAGTTAGCATTATGATGTTTCATTAGCATTGCAGCACAATTTAAGTGTGCTGTAGCATCACAATAGAGCATTTGAAAATGTAAAGTGTATAAAGTTGTAGCAAGTGGATAGATTGTTAAAGATAAATTGCCATTGATTGTAAACAGTAAAGTTCCTTGTCATTGTTTTATTATTATTTATGCTAGCTTTCAAACATCTGATAGTATCTTCAGTAGCCAACCATCAGTTTATTTGGATTGATGTGTGAGCTCTGCATTTTGCGCTTTAATGAGGCCAGTATTGTCTGGTGTTTTCAGAATGCATGCATTTACTCCTGATATCCTTTATGCACAATTCCATAGCACTAATCCTTATTAAGCTCTTCTACAGTATGCACTTAATGGAATTCTATACTGAAGCGGTCTTCCAAAGAGAGCTCAGACTCACTGCATATCTTTACAAAAAAAAAAAAAAAAAAAAAGAGAGAGAGAGAGCAGTTGATGAGCTAAGCACTTCGCCCAGCCTGTTTGAACAAACACATTCTCTTATCAAATCTTCTCACCGTCGACTTATTCTTGTTGATGAAACAAAGGTCAACCTTTCAAACTGCTCTGCCATCTATTAAAGGCCACAGGCTGCTGCTTGAGCTAACAGAATCTGCGCATTCAATTCTACTTGATTTTAACTCACAAAATAAGTAATTTCTTCTTCTGATTATTATTATTATTATTATTATTATTATTATTTGCTGTATATACAGCATGCAAAAAAGTCATCATCTGTCCATGTGTTTTTGAATGTATCCTACTGACCAGTCCCACCAGTCTTACTCGGAAATGTTTTTTTAGGTGCTCAAATGATAATTAGAAGAGCCTCTTTGTTTTAGAAGAATGTCTAAGGAGATTTGAGCTAGTTATTAAGTTTTTATTGATTGTCTTCATTCCACATGTCCGTTCCCATTCACCATCGAGACTGCTGATAGTGTACGAATGGATTTGATACATTTTTTAGAAATGGTTTGATGTGTTGTGAAGATTTTTTTTAACAAAGTGATCCATGTAGCACTCTTGCAAAAAACATGTTTCCAAATTGTTTTCCTTTGTTAAAGATGCTTATGTCTGTAAGGTAGACAGAAGTATGCCTTTTTCATTTTGTAGCAGCATTAGGAAACATGAGCAATCGTTGCAATTAGTGCTGGGTGATTTATTTTATATATTTTTTTTTATTTTTTTTTAAGGAATTTTTATTATAATTATTATTGTTATTATTATTATTGTTGCTATAAATATATATTTTGTATTATCCAATTAAATTCAAATTTCAATAATTTCAAATTTAATTTAAATCATCAAGAATAAGAAATGTGCATTGTAAGATGATTTTATATTTTTTTAAAATAGAAAAAAAAATTATTGACACATCTTAGGGGTGTGACAGGACACTCCACAAGACGAGAAAAGACACGACATTGAATTCAGCAGAATGAGACAAGATTGTTTACACTAATTTTAAGAAATCTTCAATAATGAATTATAATAATGGAAATTTTATTTCTTTTATTCAACTGAAAAAAATCACAAAATGCAAAACAATTTAGTTGGTTTTGATTTAAAGCAACTTGTAACGAAAGTTGTTCAATCTTCAGTGTTAAATTCACCCTCACGCTCCATCACAACTCAGGAGACAACTTTTCACCTCAATGAGAAATCTGTTGCTATTTAATCTCATAAGATCTCGTAGCCTGAGATCTCATCACACCGCTAATGCATTGTCATTGCACCAATAGGTAAAGAAGAAGCTATTGTCCTCCCATATGATGGCTCTCATTAACTCTTCACATGCAAAAGAAGGAACATAACAGGTATAGAAATAGGTATATAAAATAATCTCTCAGAACATGCCTGGTCAGGAAACTGGTCCTGTCCCTGTGTGATTCAGTATGAAGGCATATAGCATAAGGAATGACTCATGGTGTGACTTCACTGAGAAGTTGAAAGTAGGCGATGAAGATTTGTTTGTTTGTTTGTCACTAAAAGTATTACCAATTTGAGTGCTCCCACAGGGCTCCAGACTAACATTTCAGAGCAGTGGCACCAACATTTGGCAATAACACTTGTGTCATTATTAATAATATTACTTCTTTCATCTGTTTGAAATGCACATCGACTGTAGCAGTAGCTTAAGCTTAGGTTTTGCACATTTGTATTTATTAACAAAAAAATAAAAAGGTAACAATTAAATAATTTATACATTTGTAGATGATGGTAGCACCTTTCTTAACTAGAGTTACTGGATGAGCTTCAGATGAGTATGGCTTATTTGCTTTACTGTTGGTGTATTTTCAGAGCCATAATTTTGTTCACAAACATTGTGCACATTTGTAATCATTCACACTCAACCTGTTTCCATAATGCAGGAAATGTAGCTCACATTTAGTGTAGCTCTATCATGTAAATGAGAGTGAATACATTTTATACTTCGATGAACAGAAAAATTTTATAAAAAAAAATTTGTAACAGTAAATGACCGAATTGCAACGCAACTGCATTCGGTTTCTCTCCTAATAAAGCAAGATTGCTTGTTGATGCCATTGTGACTTTGCAATGACATCTTATTTACTTTTATTTGCACACCATGTGTGTATTGTGTATTTTGCTTGCCATTTGGTCCTCGCTAATGAAAGTAATGAGCAAACAAAATCACACAAGCATTCCACTGAAAAAAAATCTGTTGCAACTTTCATGTCTTCTAACAACTCCAAAAATGTCATTATTATAACGTCTTCAGAAGTCTATGGAGTTTTCAGCATCAAACTGCAAGTATCTCAGTGTAAAAAGACAAAATGTCATTGTTGCAAAAGCTATACTTTAATTCACAAAAAAGTAATTTCTAATCTTTTGGCAAGATATTTATGAAGTTTTGTGCTCATCAGATTATATGAATGCAATCACTGCAAGCATATGTTAAAGATCTATACATTTATTTGTCATGTTTTCTATGCCACACACAGGTTCCTGATGTGTGAGTCACTCTTGTCCTGCTTGTCTCCTCTCTGCACACTCACCTTAAGGCTCTGGCTGAGTTGACGCGCTATTGCATGCGGCTCTTTGAAATCAAAGTGACTGTGGTGTAATATGAATGTAATGTGATCTCCTTCTCCTTAGGCAGACCATGCACCCCCTCCCTTTCCTGATGTTTCCCCATCCCTCCTGCTACATGCTCTCATTAGCATCCGTGACAATTACGACATCCGTTCCTGTCAACAGAAGAGAGCGAGGGAGAAAAAAAACGGAGTAATGGATTCAGCGGGTTGTGCGGTTTAATTTCTGCATGGTTTTTCCTCCAGCCTAGTTTCTGCCCTCTTTAAAACTCTTAATCTCCATCTTCAAAGGAGCAGTGTGATGCCCATTATAATGGCGGTGTTATTGCGGTGCCCCCCCAGAAGAGGTGCCAGCGAGAGAGAACAAATGAGAGGGCACAGATGAAGAGGGAAACGCAAAACAGAATTACTCTCATGAAAAAGCTTGCAAAGGTTAAGTGTGTAGAAAAAAGGGCTGTTAGCAGAATAAATAAATATTTTGATCACAGGTAGAGTCTCTAGTGTAAACGGAACATGTGCTGAATCAATCAGCTGTTCCATCATTTATCAAAGCAGCAGTTTGGTGTATTTAATCTTGTATAATAGCTGCCGACACTCTACTTGGACTGTCTGTTGAAAATGAGCTTGGCCTAGTTGGAACAGACATCCTCGTCGTGTCAGCACTTTCTTTACTCATTAATTAACAGATCTGAAATTAATTAACTCAGCCCTGAAGCTTCTGTTCTTGTTCAGCCCCACACATGATTTTTTTTTTTGATCTGCAGAGCTTGTCTAGTTCAGGTCAAAGATGCTGTAAGAGGATTGATATGGACGATTGAATGAATGACAATTTTATAATGAACCCAAATTATTTCTAAAAACACAAAAGAACTTAAATGCTGTGTTTTACATCATTGGTTTGGAAACTGTGATCAGAGAAATGGCATCTGTAAAGCTGAAATTGACATTTACAATTGAGTTAAAGGTATGAATTGCTGCATGTTTCAGAGTGAAGCACTGCACTGTGTTCTTAGTGTGTTACTGTTGTGGCTTGTTTCATTTCAGTACATTCCTTGAGTTTAGTGTGCAATAAAATGTGCATAAGGATGCTTTCACACCTAGACATTTGTTTCAAAACCTGTCTCCTTTGCCCAGTTAGCACGGTTCCTTTGGGCATATGTGAATCCAGCAATCGTGCTTGGGTCCACACCAAAACAATCAGTCCGAGATCGCCGAATGAGGTGGTCTCAGCTCGATTGAAATGAACTCTGGAGCGGGTCGATTGTAGTGAGAAAACAATAACATCCAACAAACTTACACACCTGGCTACATAATAGTGTATTATGGTTATGTAATAGCAATATATACGGCTACATGAAGAGAGAATGATGAGTAGGGCGGGATGCCTTCATTCCTACCGGTAAATGTGCATTTCATGTTGAATACTAAAGTAAAAGCATGTTGAAACATTACCAAGTGCTGTTTATCTGTTGACTGAAATTTTTCCATATTTGAATCTTATTTTATCCTAATTTTGTATTAGGCCTCTTGTTTTGTTCATTTTTGCACTGACACCTTAAAAAAAAGATCAACGTTGATCTGCTTCATGATCTGACTGCAGTCTCGGTTCATCTGTTATTTCTCTCTGTAATTTAAGCCTATAGTGCATAATTCTAGCCAACATTTTTTTAATAGATTAATTAATTGAATGGATAGAGTTTTACAAAACTTGACAACTGAAATGAGGCTATGTATGAGTCTTACCTCTCTGACTTATATTTATTCACAATGTCGGTGGGTGTCAAAATTAAAGCACCTTTTCGCTTATAACGTCTTATTGCTCATCATCATAAATTAAAATAACAATGTGACAGCTGAGCAGAACCCATGGGACTTTGAAAAACCCTGAAGCTCTGACCGATGTGCGGAGAGTTTACTCGCTTGTGCCTTGTTTTGGTCCATTTAGAAACTTTGCTGTGTGAAAGTGAACCGCACCAAGAACAAAAATAAACAATGTGTCAATTTTAATCCCTGTTTCAGAACAAAACAATCGATCTACAGGTGTGCAAGCACCCTCACACATGCTATTTTTGTGGTAACAGCATTTCACCAGGTTTCTAATATGATCATTTTATGCACTGTCCTTCAAAATAAAGGTTAAGGTTGAGTTTAAACATTTACAAGTGACTAAATCAAGGGTGCTTTCACACCTCATTTATTTTGGTTGATCACCTTAGATCTTGTTTTCCCATTTGTTACGGTTCGTTTAGTGTGAATGAAAAAGTGTACCAAGACCTGCTTGAAGAAGTGTTTTCGCTATGTGTCAGAATCAAAAATGATTTTAAGACCCTGGAAGATTCATATTCAAAGATTTAATGTTCTTCAAGCAAGTAAAGAAGAAACACAGTTTTGAGTCCTTTGAGGCCAGTACAAGCATAAAAACAGTTGATGAATGATTGTCTTTTAATCTTTGATCTAAACAGTTTATTTGGTAGAATCCTATTGATCATATACTCAACTCTTTGTTCTCTCAGCATCATATTCCTGCAACTGACACATTCCAACTATTCCACTGACTAAAAACTACAGTTGAGCATCTGATTATATCAAGAAGCTCATACATTTATAACATTAACATTGGGTTCCTTTTAAAAGTTTACATATATTAAAATAGAATATATGGAAATGAATCAAATTAATTTATCTAACATGATGCTTTTAAGTGAACACTGGAGCAGTCTGTTTATGGTGAGAACATGATCTGAAGTATTATGCTAATCCAACAGTTGTAATCAGCTCTGCACTCTGTTTTATGGGATGAGGGCAAGTATTTGTTTACAGTGCTTTAGGAATTGCTCGTCGACAAACTTCTGAAGTGACTTGTGATGCACCTTTACCATTTGTAGTGCATTAAAGCATTGTTTTTAAGCTGAATCATTTTAAACTTCATTTTTTAAATTTATAGTTTGCCTGAAGTGATGCATACAGATTGTATAATATACGATAACCAGGGATACAGTCAGCCAGTGCAGTTGTCTCTCCATACTAACAAGCACTGTGCTATCTGTCGGCTTTTCATCTTTTGTTTTTACTTTTTAAGTTCCGTAAGAATATTTGCACACCTTAACTCTGACCAACATAAATGCAGTTAAGGAAAAAAGTTCAATGACACATCTGGCCAACGAGGGATGTGGCTGGTGTCCCATGACTGCTTTTAGCTTTGTTTCAACTGGTTTACACCAAGTACCTCTATCATGAAATACTGGGCAGTTGAAGTGACATACATTGCTTTATAGGGTTAATAATAATAGTAATTAAGAAATTAATCATGCAATCTCAAATATATAATAAATATGTTTTTTGTAAAGCTGTGTGGACAGCACATTTTCTATCTGTGACTCAGAAGTGAGTTATGTAACTGGCATGACATGATAGCTGAACCAATTGGCTTAGTGGTGTTTTTTTTACATCGTCTGACTGCATGCAGTGGCATAGTGGTGTTTGGGTAGGCATGTTCATGTGTGGCACAGATGTGACAAGCACATACATTTACCGCTCACTCAAGCAAACCTGAGGCTGATTGCTTTTTTGCTTCATTAGATTTAATAATGAAATTGAGCTAATAAGTGATTGCCTTTTTCCCTTTTTAGTGCAGCCGTTCTCCTAAAGCACAGTGTTCATTAAATAGCACATTAACAATGCTTTAATGGGCTGTTTATATTTATGATGAAATGCATTTTGCTTTTTTGTTTGTAGCTCTCAGTTCTGTTGAATGTTGCATTAGCGTCCTCCTGCTATCATTATTTATTTATATCCAGGAAAATGAATGTTTTTTTAAGAAAACTGATGAACAGATGATTCATATTTATAATTCTTGGTCTGTGTAAATATGCGTCAGACATATGTCTGGTCTTGCTCTTTGTTTTTTTTTTATTCATAGGCTGTGTTACAGAAACATTTTTAGCATTTATTTAAATTTTTTTTAATAGTAGTGCGATGCATGATAACAAAAAATAACTAAAACTCAGTTCAGACACTCAGGACAGTAGACAGGATCATTACTGGCTTGGCGGGCCAGTGCTGCCTTGTCACTTAAGTTTAATTTGGCTGTGACTGTTTGTCAGTTTGCATGCAAATAGGGTGCTTTCACACCTAGACATTTCTTTTGGAACCTGTCTCGTTTGCCCAGATAGCGTGGTTTGTTTGGCATATGTGAATCCCGCAATCACGCTCTGATTCGAGTAGGGGTGCGAACCGAACCGTGAGACCAAAGTAATTCAGTTATGATTATCATGCCATCGATTCGGTTCAATTCGATATCTTGGTGCATCACGGTGCATTGACGATGCTTTCCATACATAATTAGATTTTTTTCTTTACAACACAAGAATTTTTTTTTATTAAAATCTATAAATATGTTTATATTTATATATTATTTGTAATACAATTTTGTCCTTTTATATAAGCAATAATATATATGAACTGTACCTTTAATTTTACCTCCTCAAAAAAAAACACTCTTTGTGAATGTTTTAGACAAAACTCCAATACATGCACAGAAGACAGCACGAGCATTCATATCAAATAAACTAATATAAGTATTATCCCTCTTACTTTTTGAGCGCTGGCAAGTTCTTACACCGATTGTCATGGTCTTCACCCGCTCAACAGAAAGGGCTGCGATTGGCTTTAGAAACGAAAATGCTGTTTACCCATGAGTGACGCGGGAAAAATAGCCGTGGGTCAGTCTATATGCGCATAATACGCGGTTATCAGGTTATCTGTAATAGAATAAATACATCACAATAAATTCGCACCACAGGCACGCTTGTGTCTGAATCCACAAGTATCGCGTTAACAGCCGAGAGGAGAGGAAACTTTACCTCACGAACATGCCAACAGGTCAAAAGCTCAAAGTGTGTGTGTGTGGGAGAGAGAGAGAGAGGGAGGGAGATGGAGTTTTACAGCATTTCTCCCTAGTAGTTAAATAGCGGCTTGTGCTTTACCATTCCTCAGTGTCAGTGAAAGATTTGCTTTTTAAGTAGTAGAAGTGTTGAATTTACTCACCCTTGCCTCCTTCGCCATAATATTCTACCTCAACATCGCGCATAGGGGATAAATGACGTCAGTGCGTAATAACCGGTTATGATCTATTACTGAACCGATATTGAATTATCCCCATCTGCATCACGGTGCACCGAAGAAACTATTAATTTTAACACCCCTAGATTTGACACCCCACCTCGAATAAGGTGGGCTCGATTGAAACAAACTCTGGAGTGGATAGATTGTAGTGAAAGAAGCAAAACGATACAACGAACTAACAAACGAGGCTACATCACAGTGTATTATGGTCGGGGCGGCATGTCATATACTGGTCAATGTGCGTTTCATGTCCAATACGAAAGTGTTAGCATGCCACAATATTACCTGTTTATCCATTAAGAAAATTGACAGAAATTACTATCTGATCATTTTTCCATATTTTAATCTTATAATATGTTGTATTAGGCATGTTGTTCATTTCTGCACTGACACTTCGAAAGAAAGATCAGCATTGATCTGCTTCATGATCTGACTGCAGTCTCCGTTCTGTTATTTCTGTCTCTAATTTAAGCCTACAGTGCATAATTCTAGCCGTTTTTTGTTTTTTTTTATAGATCGATTAGTTGAATAGATTTCTACAAAACTGGACAACTGAAATCAGGCTATGTATGAGAAAGTATGAGAATTACATTTTTTTAATTCCCAGTTGTATTCAAATTAAAATTATGCTGAATGAAAAGTGTATGTATACAGTTATATTTGGCTTTTGATACGTTATTTAAAATACGTGGCTAAGATATAGCTATTAACTAGATTATTGCATAAAAGACGTGCGAATAAAGCAGCGTTTCCATCCGATGAGTCAAAGCAAACAAAATCATCACTTCCTGAATAACTGGCGCCAAATATCAACAGTAAAAACAGAATTGACTGCAGTAAAAGAATCTGCGTGAATATTTCCTTCATTTAATAAAATGACTTGTGCCTCAGAAGGCAATCTTGACACAGTGAACGCGTGGTGGTGTTTGAAGGCGTAAGACGGAGAGCACAGATGCTGTTGATTCTGGAAGTAAGTAAACCTCTAATACTACAGACTACTAACTAACTTATTACTACTTACACTAATACTGAAATGGGTAAGGCATTTTAGTATGACCAAAGCAACATTTCAGATGTTTTTAGGGTGTGCTCAGCCTGCTGGTTTGTCCATTCACACACATTTTTATCATTACGTGATCTCTTACAACAAAATCACATGACCTTTTTTTTAATGCGCGAACTGGAAATTGTGCGGTAAAAGTGTTTCCATCATAGTTTGTGCGTCTTATCGGATAAAAGGTTTATCCTACTCCGTTATGCACATGTTTTTTATTCACATTTTCTATATTTATGCACATCTTGTTGTTTCCATCAACTGATTTTTTTATGTGCATATCCAAAATGTGTATAAAAATAGATGGATGGAAACGTAGCTAATAATATGCTTGTCATGTAGCAAATATCGTTTGAGAGTGAAATATTGAATAATTGACATTTGCTCATAAATATAGAAGTAAAATAAGGCATGAATGTCATTCCAGGGTGACTTTTAAGCTTGCGTGCTGAACACAGAAACAGAAATGCTTTGAACATTATGGGACGCCATGACGTCTTTTGAAAACAATACTGGTCTCTCAGACCCCGTGGGACAAGGCTTATTTTTTCACTCATTGAAACATGATGCCTCCATGATCTGTGTTCAATGAACCAGTTTCTTTACAAAGAGTAAATACTCATCTGCTCGCCGGAGCCTACAGAGTGAAATAAATGAGAACATTACGCAATAGCTTGCTGTAGTGGATACAACACAAGGATTCACGTTGATCAAGTGATGCAGTATAGAAAGACTGTGCTCAGACACTATATCCTCCTGAGAGGAAATGAAGGATGGCTGTTCCAGAGCTTCTCTGGTGTTCTTAATAGGGCTTTTGCTCCTTTGCCCTCATTAAGCTTTATGGACTGCAGAGTGGCTGGATGTCTCCAGGCCAATATACTGATCATCCAACACACGCCCAGACTAGTTTCCTATTAATTGGACAGTGTCAGAGGACACGATATCATGTGACTAAATGACTAATTGATTTCAGATTATGGTGGCTGTGGGAGACAGGCGCCTTTCTTCATCGCACTGCTTATATTTACCTTATTCATTTACAGTCACTGGTGGCCTGCATTAAATGTTAGCTTAGTGATTCATGTGTAGATCTTTTTCTATTCTTTCAAATTCAGTTATTTGACAAGCTCTTTAAGCGTTATAATTATTAGCTACCAGTATGAGAAATGCTAGATCAGTTTTAGAAAGAAAGTTTTCCGTGTGTTTTTTTTTTAAACAGGAGTAACTACTCTTCATGTAAGTCTTTAATCAGAATTGTTCATTTTATAAAAAAGTTATCTTAGTTTTAATGTTTTAGGTCTGTTTAAAGAGATGGTTCACCCCAATATTTAAATTCTACTATCATTTACTCACCCTCCACTTAATAAAAGAGTCTTTGTTTCTTTCTTCTGTTGAAAACAGAAGATATTTTGAAAAATGCTGGTAAATATCCGGGAAAAAAAGAAACGACTTTACTGGTAAATTCAAAAAAGCGCTGTTCACACAGGCAAGGATGTTCCAGAATTTTTTTGGGGGAAAGACCTTTCACACACCCATTACAAAATAGCGGTAAATTCTGACATCATTAACCAGACATAAGCTCTAAACGACTGCGCTTGTATTTGTAAAGATACAGTTGAAGGGGTCAGGCTTTTGTTGATGTTTTCAGTTTTATTTAAAGCTTTAGCATTTATGCAGCTGCTTTGTCCAAGAGACATTTAAAGGCAGAAGCACGAACCACAGCTAAATGTTTACACATTTGACTACATTACAAATTCTGTGGATGAATAAGTATTGTAAATAATTTTGATGAAAACATTTGGAGGAACACTTTTGCATGTCGAGATGTACATAATACTGTATGTGTTTGTGCTAGTGCACACCAGAGCACTTCACATGCATGCGTCAAGCAACTGAAGCAGAGCTTGAAGGTAAACAAACAGCGGTTTATCGTAAGCATTTTATCTATCTTTTTTTTTTTACACAGTTGGCATTAAGAAGGAACATAGAAATGTTTTCTGACTAACATCTAGCGGCTAAATGTGTCTCTAAGTATTCAAGGGCTTTTATTTTCATAAACAGCACTGATGTGAATCAGTCAAAATGTTCTGATTGGCTGGAGTAAAAACATAAACGTGCTTTTTCTGGCAATTTTTCTTCTGCATTTACAGAGCAGCATTCCGACAAATTAATGAAAATGTTACAACTTCTCTTTCTGGAAAATTGCTGGAACTATTTTACTGGTATTTTCAAAAAGGGCCTGTTCACACATGATCACTTTATGGAAAATTGCCGGTAATTTTCCGGAAAGGTCTGTATGTGTGAAAAGGGCTATTGACTTCCATAGTGGAAAAAAAATACTGTGGTTGTCAGTAACCATCATTTGTCTAAATAATTTATTTTGTGTTTAACAGAAGAAAGAAACTCACTTAAGTTTAAAACCACGAAGGAGAATAAATGCAAGTAGCTTTTTATTGATGCAAAATGAAAATACTTAAGTTAATTTGATTCAACTTAAAGGCAGCATTGTGTATTTTTACAGCGTGTGTTATTGGTTATTCTGTGAATTCTTGCAATGTGGAAGACCAGGGGTATAACAATACACCAGTGCCATGTTCAAGTCTATTTGACAGCAGGAAAGATGAATTTGCACTCTGTGAGAGATGAGTGGTGTTTATTTGCTGGGTCACTACTATGGCTGAGGAGAATCACTGACCTTGATGCTCTATAAGAATATCACGGTTTGTCCACTTTTTTTGGGGTTTGCGTTGACTATCGTTACACACCTAATATATTTTCATCTGGAAATGGTTTTGTGAAGAAAAGATCTGGATGTTTTCTTGCTGTATGTTTTCTTTTATTATATTTATATGCCTTTATAAAAAGTGATCAGCTTCAAAATGTAAAGTAATCAGTTATTTGTATTGGTTAGAATCGTTGGTTCGTATCATTGCATGATCCCTAGCAAAAGACTGTGATTTGATTAAATATACATACATTTTTGTGACATACTTATAAGGAACACTGTCTTCAGATGCTCATGATTCAGTATGTTCAGCATCTGGCCGCTTTAACTTGTAAATGTTCTGTGAGTTTTTTGTTGATTTGTGAAAGAACCTATATGTGCGTGTTTTGAATGGACTTTGAATTTGAATGGAACTGAGCTCAACCTTTATGTGCTGAAACACAAGAACCCTGAGATTCTCTTGAGAGATGAGCACACTGTGCCGTGGAGTTCACACAGCTGCTCAGCTTGTTGTTGGCCACCATCGCTCCTGCCAAAAAGATTTAAACCACTGTCGATGTGCTATTTCTGCAGTTACTCCTGTTAGCCAGAGCTCAGTGCGCTTATGTTTCAAATCAAAACAAGGCTCGATTTATGCACTCCAGTCTTCCACGGTTGCAGTCTAAAATTACATTTTTTGCCACACCTGCCACATGGCTGGTGAAAATATACTGCCTGGAAATATTTCTTTTCCGACCACATAACTGTAGTTTGCATGATCTTATTGTTTTCCATAGAGGAATTCTTCAGCTTTTGCACATTTTCTAACAAACAGTGCAAGCATGTGTTACTAGCAACATCATATTTATTACATATTCATTACGATATCACACTGTTAAAATGCAGGGTTTCTCTCAATACCTTCATGTTGTCCCAACACAAATCGATTAAGTGAACTTATTTTGTTTTTACAAATTTAAGTGGATTCAACATAAAAAAATAAGTTGTTCCAAAATAACCCCTCAAGTTGAGTCAGCTCATTTTAAATAAGTAGCTTAAATATTATAATATTTTTAGTGCATATATATATATATTTCTGCTTTTAATTTCATAAATTTCTCATCTAGCATCAATCCTGATAACTCCAAAATAATAATTAATTTGGAACCCTTTACATTTCTCTTTACCTATTATCTGTACACTAACTGACAAAAGTCTTGTCGCTTATCCAAGTTTTAGGAACAACAAATAATAACTTGACTTCTAGTTGATCATTTGCTATCAGAAGTGGCTTATGTGAAAGACAAAGGCCTATTGGTTATGCTTGTTTTATCAAAATAAAAATATGATCATGATTGATTATTTATTTTTATTTTTTATTATTATTTTTTTATATTGTGTCATGTTGCAGTGGATCAAGAATTAATATTGTGTATGACTCATATGAGCTTGGAGGACTGCATCTACACATCTCTGCAATGACTCAAATAACTTCATATTATTAAAATAAAGTCATCTGGATTGGCAAAGAAAGCATTCTTGCAGGACTCCCAGAGCTCATGAATATTCTTTGGATTCATCTTCAATGCTCAGACATGCTCAATAATGTTTATTTCTGGTGACTGGGCTGGCCAATCCTGGAGCACCTTGACCTTCTTTGCTTTTAGTTTACATACTAAATGTAACCACAAATCACAATTATTTCCTCACCAAACTTGACTGATTTCTGTGAAAATCTTGGGTCCACGCGGATTCCAATAGGTCTGCAGTATTTGTGATGATTAGGATGCAGTTCAAAAGATGATTAATAGAAAAAATCTACCTTCTGACACTTTTCCAAATGATCAACTAGAAGTCAAGTTATTATTTGTTGCCCTTACAAATGGGATTGACGACAAGATTTGTTGGGTAAGGGTATATTCATATTTATTAGGATGGGCAAGATGATAAATAAAATGTCTCTAAAGGCACACACAGACGAGTTGAATCCATTTGTTGCATGGCTTTCTGGAATACTTAATACTCTGCATGCGTGCTAGTGCATGATTTGTTTTTCCCTAAAAAAAATACAATGATAACACAGGCTCATCAGGGTAACAGAAATAAAAACAATATGCTTGCTTATAAGGGAAGCTTTGCTAACAAAATATTAAAAGAAATCAGTATTTTGTATAGCCCTTCTTTATCATTCGTAAGATTTAATCCATTTGTTTTGGAGAAGTGCAGTGTTTGCATTAATACTTAAGAGCTTTACAGTGTTAGCACATGTTTGCATATTCACAATATGACTAATGGCTGTTTTCTATTATTGCATTATTGTTAAGACGTTCATTATTCACTTAAAAAGAAGCACTGCTAGTTTTCTAATTGGTTTGTTTATGAACACCACATTAAACCCAGTATGCATTTTAGCAGTAGGCTTATATTTTCATTTCTATTTTTCCCCTGGTGCTGCTGTGTCAGAAAGTCTGCCTTTGTTTATGATTGCTCCTCACCTTTTGTACAAATCTCTCGTAAAGGCCATAGAGAAAATAACAAGTGTAGCACCAGCGGGTAGAACTGCCTTCAGTTGTGTTGTTAGCATGTATTGCTGTGTTGCCAGAAGACAGCTGCTTCAAATGTCAGAAGAATGAAGCAATTAGGCCTGGGAGTCTGGCAGCAGTCTGTTTGCTGAAGGCAGCCCTGCGTGATTTTGACTCATACATGTTAGATTTGCGCATGCATGTTTTTTTTTTTTTGCATTATAATCAAGTGTCTTTTTTTGTCTAATGTGCTCATTTGTGCATTTTAAAGTCATTTACAAAACTGGTGGATGGGATAGCCTGGAAACAAAAGCACTATAATAAGGAGAAAGGCAGAGTCTGGTTACATCAAAACAGTTACATACGGCCAAGCTGCAGTGTTTTTTTTTTTTTATTTTCTGTCCAATCTTAATTGAATGATTGTGGTTTTAAATGGGTCCTGAAATGTTTAGGGAGTCACTTTGATGACAGAGGTCAGCTAAAATAGCTTGTCTGTTCACCTTCTAGCGATTGGTTGTCATTTGTACACACACCGGTCGGTATGTTATGGGAGTGACTATATTTTGCAACAAATGGACCAAAGTAGTCAAATAAATAAATCAAGTAGTAGCAAATAAATCAAGTAGTAATAACTGCATGTTGACGTTGAATTTTCACTGTCTCATATGACAAAAATTAATGATAATTAGTGTTTAAAATGCAGTAAATGGTTAGACTTTTTTGTTTGTTTTCCATGGACTTCTTGTTATAAATAATGTTGTGTTGTTCCTTTTTTATTTTGAAACAAATCTCAATACTGTGGGATGTGTCTTGAGCTTAGTTCAATAAATGACAGATTTAATAAATTTAAAAGTAATTCATTAACTGTGCATTCATACCGAAGATGGCGAGAGCGTCAACGTTTGCTCTGGCCATCCTGGTGACAACTACTGCTCCGCTGGCGAGCGTGACTTTATTATTTTTTTACATTCTTTATTAAATTAATTTAACAATGAAAGATCAAGCTGTTGTGTGTGGTGTGGCTTTGTTCCACTTACTCAATATGTGTCCATATGTTTGAAATATTCTGAAGCAGCAATACTTTTTGTACTGTCGTTATAGTTAGCATGAGATTCCTGCTTTTTTAAGGAAAAAAAAATAACATTAATGCACATCAGAAACTCGCCAGTAACTTTGTTTTTTTTATGTATGTCCCTGTAAGAAAACATCGTAAATAATTTGAAATCTGGCGACCGCAATAATCAGACACTTGGGAACAACTGTGATCGAAACCAAAATTCACCGGACTGTGTTCTCTGGACTCTTCTCAAACAGTGGACCTCTACATTCCAACTGGTTGCCGCCGAACCGCATCATAGCTCATTAGCATAAAGTTGACTTGATTTCAACTCTCTTCGTCCACACCGGCAAAGACGCACACGTGCTACTCCTCGCCACAGACTCCCATTGAAAATGAATGACTTTTGGCTACTTTGACACTTGCCGCTTTTTGTGTGAAGGCACAGTTATAAACGCCTCATGCCTTAATTTACAAGTGGCTATTTTACTAAATCTAAGTTTTTTTTTCCCATCCATAAATTTCTGAAAACATAAGTGAATGAATGAATATGTTTAAAATAAATGTTTATATTTTCCCATAGGTTTTAATTTGATTGTGTAATTTGCCATGCTTCAATGCATTGTAGTTGATTCTATCACTGAGCATAGTTTTGTATTTTGGTTTTGTTTTCCTTTATCTTTTTGTCTGATGTTCATATACTGATTTACTTCATTGTTTGTGACATTGTGATTCACTGAGTTGCTGTTTTTTTTTACACTTTAAAAAAGACAGAAAAAATCTGTATGTGGAAGAGTGAATAGGAAAACATACGAGCATGGACTGACTCACAAATACTATAATCCCAACACAATATCACGGCAATTCGTAACTTTTTGATTTAGTGGCTAATTCGTACAATCTCATTTGTAGGGATGCAACGATTACCGGTTTTCACTATTAACCGTGCTTTGATTCGTCACGGTTAATCATAAAGGCTTCTTAACACCGCATTTCTGCATGGAACAAAACTGCTGCAACTAAAAGTTATGCAAACTATGTGCTATTTAAAGTTTCAAGCTTGTACACAATACGCACACACATTGGATTAAAGACTGAATTTTACTATCACTTAGGCTATAAACTAAGGGATGTTCACATATACTTTTGTCATATGTCTTTTGCGTGCGCAAGTTCGTTATTTCCAATGGAGGCACACAGCTTGTGTGCGCATATTGGTAGAGACGCACACGCGCTCAAGCTTTCCAGGTGCAGCTAGTTGAAAGAATGCTGCAAGCGCACCGCGAGTCACATGACAAGAATTAACTGATCGGCTCATACTTTGTATGGAATATACACATTTCTACTCCAAAGAGAAAAAAAAAACTAACAAAATGAAAATTGCTAACTATTTTGTAATGTAGTGGATCAAAAGTGTCTTCAGGTATGGCAGCCTTTGACTACATTTGTTCTCTTTAAAAGGAAAATACTTGGCTAATATGTTGTTTAGTTTTATTAGCCATGAGACAAAAACAAATTTTTTATTTATTTATAAAAAAATATGTATTTATTCATTCATTGTTCTGTAATTTATTTTTAGTGTAAAAGTATTACTTTTTATTATTATTTTGTGCTGCGTTGTTTAGTTAATAAGCAGAAATAAATAACACTTTAAAATATAAGGAGTGTTATTGCATATTATAAATATAGGAGTGCTTTGAAATTAATGAATGTATAATAATCGTGATAACTACTAATGAATCATGAAAACTACTCATTTGTACAATTTAGTAGGATTTACTTATTACCAATAATGGCTGGGTTTAGGAGTGGGGTTGGATGCCATGCCTCCTTTTAAAAATTTACATTTTCAAATGAATTAACCTCTAAACTGACAAAACGTAAAACAGTTATGTTTCCTCGTGAGAGCAGGCTGTATAATTCACACCCATATTGAAATGCTCTTGACAACTTTTACTGTATTTACAAAGCGAGAGTTCATTTGAAAAAGAAAGATGTTCTTATTAGGATTCTTTGTGTTTTTGTGAACTCTTTGTGTCTCTTTGTGTGAACTGAAGTGCATTTATGCCTTTTCTACAAGACTGACAGCTGTATTCTGCTGTAGTTTTGGAGATCCTCCCCCTGAGACACTATAAACTGCTTTCTCTCTGCTGCCATTACCGCATTAATGACACCTGACGATCTCGCTGGAGCGAGCGGGAGATGCTACGAGACAGATGATGTGCTCTTCAGCGCTGTGTTAATCGGATCCCATTAGCAAGCGGCTGCTTTATGCATTCATCTCAGTGGACCTCCGATTCAATTGTCTGAAAAGAATTAAACTGAAAGATGTTGCACAGTTGTTTAGCAACCCTGTTACATAACAACAAGTGCTTTTAAAGCAATGGCCTCAAATATGTCACACTATGAAACATTTATGAAAACTACTAGCCAGAAACGTTTTGCACAATACTCTGAGCTTTGTAACACTTGTGGGTTCTTGTTAAGTCTCGCTCAGCCGGCCATGAGCTCGCTGTAGATGTTGAATCAGACATATAAACATGTGATGAATAAATACTTTTTATTTGATCTGATCACACGTGGTCAGCTGAAATGCATTCTAGGGATGGGTGATATGGACTATATTATGGTATTTTCTAGTATTTATTGCCAAAACAGTATTATTTTGATGACATTTTTTGTGTATCCACTAGGGCTGCACAATATATCGTTTCAATATTGATTTTGGATATATTCACATCACAGGATCTGCAATGTAGTTGAGATTTGTGCAATGCCTTGTGAAATTATTGAATAGTTTAACTCTAATATTTTGAACATATTTTGGATGAGCTTTTAAGGCCTGTGACAAAAACTTTAAGCAAATTTAATCATTTTGGTGCAATACATTTTAAAGTTTGCCACTTTAACAAAATTAAACACAATTAATGTATTTATACATTTATAATGTATAGTCTACTGATATAGACAGTGTTCATTTACATTTGATTATTGAATTTATGTACCTCAATACTGTTAAACTCCACAGAAAACAAATAAATAAAGTTATAGACCATTTCAATGTGGCCATGTCATTGGCTCATAAACATTTCCTGCTTGTTATCAAACTATTTCATAACTGTAACAAGAGGCAGTAAAAATCATAATTTAATTTTAAAACAGCTATCATAACTGTATTTATTAATATGTGGCTGTTTTTGGATTCTCTGAAACTATAGAAGTTAAGAATGTAAAACAGGAAATACATTGAGACCATTGTTTTGTTTTCATCCCTCAAGATGGTCTATATAATAGTATAAATAATAATATAATATAAAAACAATAACAATAATATGATAATTCTATATTTTATATATATATTTTTTCTTGCTTGTTCAAACTACTTAAAATAAGCTGAAATAACACCATTCCTAAGGTTTTTTTTGCACCAACTTAATAGTTTTATGTTCAATCCACTTAAATTTGTAAAAATCATTCAGTTTACTTAATTGATTTGTGTTGGGACAACATGAAGGCATAATGTGGAACCCAACATTTTTCATATTTTTTGTATAATTTTGTATAATGTATGCAGATGCACTCCTCTACAAAAACATTCAATCAATGTAAAATCATGAATTCTTTTCAAATAGATTCATCTTGTGAAATTATATTCTTATTAGCAGTAAAGCTAAATAAAAATGTTCTATTTTTTTCAATATCTTGTAGCCCCAGTATCCACAAAAAAACAAGAGAGTATTGTATCTTGAAATAATCTGAATAATTTTCTTATTTTTTTATTTTAATATTTTACAAAAAATTATACAGCATAGGTCTTAAACCCAGCTCATGAATGCCTAAACTATCCAGCAGAGCTTTGCTCCAATATTTAAACACACCTGATGCAGTTAAATCAAGCATTTCTGGATCATATAAAACACACAAGCAGCTGAAGCAGGTTGGAAATTATTTTTGCAGGACAGTGGAGTTCAAGACCTTTTGAAAATGTGCTGTGACCACACATTGTAATGATATTTGTTTCATTCATACTGAGGAGGGTGCCCAAAAACAAAACACCACATTTGCATTACAAATGAAAAGATAAAGGATAACAATAATTTAAATGGATAAATGGGTCAAACAGGAAGACAATAAACTAATAATAATCCTGTATTTTAATAAGAATAAGTATGTTTATAATACAAAGCTACTGTAAATTACCTAGTGTTTGTAACTATATAGGATACTAAAAAATAGTATGAATTATTTTTTCATATAATGTGATATGAAACCATGTCTGGGCACAAAAAAAAGTTATTTCAAACAACCAACTATGATGTAAAGTCAATTTAGAGCCAATCATGTCAGTAAATCTCAGTCAGTAATAAATAATCAGGCTCATATATGCAAAAATGTATTCCACACGTGCTGCTTTAATAATTCATTGCACATAACTTTTATTAATTTTTTTATTGTGAAGAAAATGTTTACTGGTAAATTGCAAATGTCAAGATGTCACCAATCCCTATGCATTACCTCTATAGGGATTTCTTGGCTTCGTGTTCGGAGTGCCCACTAGTGTTCAGAGGACATTCACTACTGAACGCGTTAACGCTGAATGTGCTTACTTGATGAGATGTGCATGACAATCAAGGGTTTAATCAATTCTTGTCATTTCAATGAACCGCCCAGCCCTAGTTGTACACATGCACTTTTTATGCATTTTTTATTTAAATCTAGCATAACACTGATTCATACATTTAAGCTTTATTGAAATATTAATTTGTCATTTTTATTATTCTAACCGCAACACTTTTATGTGCTTCTGCATTTTGTGTGGCAGTTTAAGCAAAGGCATTTTTTACATAGCATAATAGCAGAGCCATTTAACGTCACAGTAGCAGGCTTAAGTATTTTCACTATTGATTTGCAATTTGGCAAACATTTGTAGCAAATCTCCATTTTAAAGAGCTCTGAATGCTACAGGAGCCGCTGAGTGAGTATGGGCTGGATAAACAAGCAAGCAATCTTCACCATGCCGAAAGCAACAGATCTAAAGGGTTGTGTAAGAGAGGATTGTAGATTTACATTCTCCGCCATTTGTTTTCACCCTCAGCTTTGTCTGTTATCAAAAGGTTTTCTTTATGCTGGGTAATCCAGCTTTAGAAAATGATTTGGCCACTTAGTTTCTTAAGATGGCTGTTGACGCGCATCTCAAGTAAAGTGTAGGCTTGGAGCCATATTCATGTTTTCTAATGTTTTATGGCATCAGAAATACAACACAATGTTGCATTACTAAGCTGAACAGCATGTCACCTCTCACTTATTGTTTCTGCCCTGTGGGAGCTTGTGCATCGCTCATGCTGCCTGTCACTCCTTATTTTATTTCAGTATTTACCCAGCAAAAAATATCTTGTGTTTGGCTTGATTTTTAGCTTCTGTCCATGACACCAGCATAAATATGCAAACATGATTTGCACACATCTGAACAGACAGGCAATGGATTGATTTGACTGAA
>CAIGQZ010032409.1:22644180-22694007 GCA_903798205.1 Danio tinwini
AGGCACATTATCCTGCTGGAATCAGAAGATTAGGTACACTGTGGTGGTCATAAAGGGATGGACATCGTCAGCAACAATACTCAATTGGTACTATTGGGCCCAAAGTGTGCCAAAAAAATCCCCCACACCATTACACCACCACCAACCGCCTAAACCGTTGATATAAGGGAGGATGGATCTATGCGTTCATGTTGTTGACGCCAAATTCTGACCCTACCATCCGAATGTTGCAGCAGAAATCGGCACTCATCAGACCAGGAAATGTTTTTCCAATCTTTTATTGTCCAATTTTGGCGAGCCTGTGTGAATTGTAATCTCAGTTTCCTGCTCTTAGCTGACAGGAGTGGCACCGGAGTGGTCTGCTGCTGTAGCCCATCTGTCTCAAGGTTTGACATGAGTGTGTTCAGAGATGCTCTTCTGCATACCTCTGTTGTGGTTATTTGAGTTACTGTTGCCTTTCTATCAGCTTGAACCACTCTGGCCATTCTCCTCTGACCTTTGACACCAACAAGGCATTTGCGCCCACAGAACTGCTGCTCACTGGATATTTTCTTTTTTTCAGACCATACTCTGTAAACCCTAGAGATGGTTGTGCGTGAAAATCCCAGTAGATCAGCAGTTTCTGAAATACTCAGATCAGCCCGTCTGGCACCAAGAACCATGCCACATTCAAAGTCACCTTTCTTTCCCATTCTTGATCATGTCTACATGGCTAAATGCATTGAGTTGCTGCCATGTTATTGGCTGATTAGAAATTTGCGTTAAAGAGCAAAGTGTACGATTAAATATTATAAATATTTGTATTATAAAATAAATCAGTGTTTTATTTTTTATTTATAAGTTCATTTATTTATTCATGTTTTTTTTTCTTTTTACATTTTTTATTTTATTAATTGAATTTAAATAGTTTATTTTGTAATTTTAAAACAGTTACTCAAATACTTGACTTTTTTAACTAGACTTAGTATTTAGTAGTAGTGGCTTAGTTGTGTTTTTGTGCTTGTCACCTATAGCACTGGAGGTCAAGGGTGAGAAGTTAAATCTGGTGTTTTCTGTTTGTCCACGGGGAATTGCCATTAGTTTCCCATATGGCCCTTTACACATTATCTAACCAGGGAGGGCAGGCGACACATGGCTGGCAGAGCTCTTCGACCTCCAATATCAGTTTCATGACTTTTTCTGTGTGTTTATTCACAGCTGCATGTCATAGGATGCCACCCACATAATAGTCTCGAGTAGAGTGTTCTGGATGCCTGGTCTGAATTGCTGTCACTCCTCTGACCTAATAGTAGTAAATCAGGCTCGTCTCTGTATGTAAAAAATATTATTAACAGTAACATCATTTCTTGGATCTGTGTAATAGGTGTTAATATCAGGGCCTTAAAATGTCAATAGGAGGTTTTTGTCCATGTGGGTTGCATATAAAACCAGTAAGAAGCAGAGATGTTCTGAAACACAGTCATGGGATTGGAGAGACTGAGTCATCTGAGATGAAACCTCTGTGTAGACAGCTGGCTCTGTGTTATAACACTCGATACACAATGCTGCTATTTTCACTGCTGCAGAGAGTCTGGAACTGAGGAAACACCTACAGTTCACACTGAATGCTGATTTAAAGCCCAGAAGCAGTGCCAGTAATGAGTCTTCTAAAAGCTTAGCTCTAGGGAGATCTCGGTTTCACCCTCAATTTTTTTATAACACTGTAGCACAATAGCACTACAACGAAAACATTAAAATTAGACACTCAAATCTCAAATGACACCCAGTTTTTTTAAAAACTATTTTAATATGAATAAACAGTTCTCTGGAATATATTTGTGATTTGCATAAGAAATTAAATCATACATGTTTTTTAGGGGTGTGAACCTACACTGGTCTCACGGTTCGGTTCGGTTATGATTATCATGCCATCGATTCGGTTCAATTCGGTATCTCAGTGCATCACGGTGCATTGACGATGCTTTCCATACATAATTAGATTTTTTTCTTTACAACACAATAATTTTTTTTATTAAAATCTATAAATATGTTTATATTTATATATTATTTGTAATACAATTTTGTCCTTTAATATAAGCAGTAAGATATATGAACTGTACCTTTAATGTTACCTGCTCAAAAAAAAAAACACTCTTTGTGAAGGTTTTAGACAAAACTCCAATACATGCACAGAAGATGGCACGAGCGTTCATAACAAATAAACTAATGTAAGTATTATCTTGCTTGCTTTTTGAGCGCTGACAAGTACAGTGCATAATAACAGGTTATGATCTATTACTGAACTGATATCGAATTGTTCCCATCTGCATTGCGGTGCACTGAAGAAACGATTAATTTTGACACCACTAATGTTTGTAATCTGCAATGGAATGGTATTTTTAGGATTGTACTAAATATGTCAACTAAACAAATTATGATAATCAAATCTGAGCTTTCAAGTAAAGGAACCAGCCATCGTTATTCAAATACATACTGCAATATTGCAGATTCTGAAGTTGACTATATTACCCCTATGCTAAAAAGTCTTTCAGATGGGGTGCTAGTGGCTGGGAAGTACAAGAAAAAAACCCAAAAAGCCACTCTCGTGACATCCTTACATCCTTTTTTTATTTACAATAGTCCTCACTGCTGCTATTTGGCACTCATTTTCTCATGTGTTGTTATTCTGACCTGAAGTGACAGTGGCATGGTTTCCTTCACAATTTTCTATGGTGTCTCTCATAACTAGGCAACCATAAATCGTTTTTTCAGAGGATGACAAACCATTGCTTTAGCTCCGATGCAAGTTTATGGAGAAAAGCACTGCAGTGTTTGGATGTGCTGTGTTTGTCTCAGGTAATTAGTCTGTTGATGCTGAAATGTGTATATTCCATATAAAGTGTGAAGCTGATTGATTACAGTAGTTCTACTTGCATGAATCGCAGTGACCTCACAGCATTCGGAAAAGTTCATACCAAACTAATTTTATAAATATTGATACCAATTTTATTGGCCAGCCCTAGCAATTTGTAACTTTTTGATTTAGTGGCTAATTTGAATGAATTTGTACAATCTCATTCATATAGTTTAATTCAATTTTCTCATCCCCCTTTGATAGTTGGTTTAGGGGTGTGGTTTGTTGCCACTTCTTTTAAAAATTGTATGTTTTTGTATAAATTGTATAATTGTATAAATTTGAGCCATTAAACTGACAAAACGTTAAATAGTTACGTTTCATTGTAAAATCAGGCTGAATTGTACACTTTATGGCTGGTCCAATAAGTCTTTTTTTTTTTTTTTGTACAGTTTATATCTCAATATTTAGCTTTTTTCCCTTTACAACCTGCCCAGTGTTGTCTAGTGAAACAATGTTTAGATTAAAGCAAATGAAAACAAATCTTGAAAATGATGAAAAAATGATACTGCAAGATTAAAATTTTTTTACGATTTAAGTATTGCGATATGAATACAAGTTTCACAAGCACTATTTGATGGTTTTCTGGAGAGTCGTAACAGTATTCAGGTACAGAAATTAAATAAATCACAATGCAATAAATACTTTTCTGACTTTTGCTTTGTCTCGTTTCTAGTCCAACTATCAAAAACCTCTTAGATTGAGTAAAATATTGTTTTGTTTTCAACTTCAGAAGAAACTAGGCAAAATTAAGAAGTTTTTTTAAAAATGCAAGCAAATATATGTGCCAGTGGGTTAAGTAAAATAATCTTGCTTTCGCTTTAAAATTTTGATATTTGGACTAGAAACAAGACAAATATTCTAAGTACGTTTTTTGCATAAATTGTATGAATTCCATATAAATACAGTAATTAACAGTAGTAATTAGCTCCTGGTCAACTACATAATGTATAATCCAGTATAATCTTAAGATGTGACTATTGCAGATGCGCACATTGTGATATTGATACTGAAACAATATATTGTGCAGCCCTACTACAAATTATGGTTAAAATCACATGACATTCTAACATTGTTCAACTTTGTTCAAGTTTTGCTTTGTAAAGAATGTCCGGTCACAAAAAGGTGTAAAGAACGATTTTTGAGTACTCCATTACAATAGTCAGTTTACAGTTAATGTTTTCATCAAATATCTTTGCTTGTAAGTTTAAAATTAGAATTTAGCAGGGACTCGCATGCAGTCTTGTACATCCCTGACAGTAAAATTGACATATTTTCATTACTTTCTAATAGTGCTGCACAATATATCATTTCAGCATTGATTTCACAATGTGTGCGTCCACAATAGCCACATTGCAGAATATGCAATGTTGAGTATGTATTATTATAGTTGATCAGCACTACAATTCAGAATACATTTTAGATTTGTTTAGTCACAAAACAGAGTGAAACATTATCTTTGCATGTATTTTAAAGGGCATATATGGTGAAAAATCTACTTTTCAAGCTGTTTGGACAGACATATGTGTAGGTATAGTGTATAGACCGTCATATTGGGGTGATATAAACACACCCAGTCTTTTTTTTTTTTTTTCAATTTAACAACATAAAAATGGTGGACCAATTGCAGTGGTTGTGAGACCGACTGCAACTTGACGTAGGAGTGCGGTCCCCCCCCGCCCACCAAATTGATTGACAGCTGCGTATTTACATGTCTCCTTAGTAACGCGTATAATATCAACAAGACAGCACGTGCGCAAAGCAACCGTACATAAATGGTCTGTTTAGTTCGCTAGGATCATCAATCATCATCAAATGTGATCAAGAGTGAGTTTTACAAGTTTAAAATGTTTTTAAACAATGCATGTTTGAAATGAATTACAGTGATTTACTTCAGATTTACTTCATCAGCACAGCCGCGTGTCAGAACAATTATAAAAGAAGACGCTTCAATCCCAGTTTGTGGATGTTAAATTAGGTTTATTTTGTACATTAACAGATATTCATACAGCAGTGGATATTAACCTGTATTCTGTCACATTTGCGTGCAAAAAGAGTGCAAAGCTAAATGCACGCGCTGTCTGTGTGTGTGGGCGTGTCCGCGCTATGTGTCTGTGCGCGTGAACTTTGTAACGACATTGTGTGTGTCTCATCTTTGCAACTCCACAACAAATGCATCAAATACTCATTGGTAAAGTTCTTACTGTAGTATTTCTCACAAACGTTACATGAGATCTGCTTCCTTCATGTTTGTCTGTTGTCTGATGCAGCCGAGGGAGGAGATTAAGGCACGCTGACAAGCACGTGGAAACGGTGGGCTTGAAGGACTAGCCTTAAAGGCCCAGTACACAAGAACCGCTACCTGCTGCTCAGAGCTATAAAAAAGAAACTTATAAAAGGTATAATAAAAATCTGATGGGTGTTTTGAGCTGAAACTTTACAGACACATTCTGAAGACAAAAGACTTGTATTAATCTGGAAAAAGGGGAAACCTAGGTGTCCTTTAAAGGCGTTTCAAAATAGTCTAAAACATTCAGGTGCAAAAAAAGTGAATTATTAATACAATGAGTTATTAAAAACTGAACTAACTATTTATTGAAATAATAAAGTCTATCCAGTGTTCATTTACATTTTACATTACGGTTGATTATTTGATTTCTGTACCAAAATACTGTTTGACTCTCTGGAAAAAACACAAAGTTCTTTGTTTTACTTTTTTTATTGCTCTATTGCATTTACTTTTGCTTGCAATTTGTTTTTTATTTTTTATCCATAATTTACACTCTTACAAAATCACTACAGTAAGTCTAAATTCAAGATTTCTTTCCAAAATAGCGAAAGTTTATTCATAACGCAGAAAATAAAATGTCGCAATGTCATTTTTTCCAGTATCGTGCAGCCCTACTTTCTAAAATTTACAGATGGAGAATAGACTGTATCTGTGCAAGTTAACTAAGGAAAACACCACATCACAAACACGTTATATATATTAAATCATATTGTATTATATAGTGTATCTATTACAAAAATACATTGAAATATTATACAGCACTATAGTTCACATGCCAGTTAATGAGAGAGAATTAATTCCACAGGAATGAGCAGCACTTTATTAGTACAGGATGTCTATCGTGAGGTCAGCATGCAGGAGGCATTCAGGCGAGTTAATGGCCAGCAGCTCTGTCACATTCCATGGGCTTTAGATTGGACCACATAAGTGTTTTTTTTTTTTTTTTTAACAGGGTCACAAATCTGGCCCCAGGGCATCTGGCCCATATTCTGTGCATATTGTAGAGCGTAAGACTTTTTTTTGAAGATGAATTTAAGAAAGTCCATTTTCAGTTTGAAGAACACTCCCGGGACATCAGTTTTTGGCTGATGGAATATTACACCCTTGATAAAAAAAATAGTTTGTAAGCCTAATAAAGCATTAACAGTAATCACCTTGTTAAATCTCATGTAATTCAGCTAGAGATGAAGTAATTAATGTAAAGTATTCTTATGTTTTATGGTCAGCCCATTAAAATAGATCCAGTCATCTGCTGCTGGGCGTACAGTAAATGCAGTTCTGGCAAGGTATACTATTTATATTTCATTTTCCAGATGGACTCTCTAATCACAACGAAGCCTGCTCCTTACATCTGTGAAGGACATCTGCGAACATTCACATGGCCTGCTGTTAGGCTCAAAGTAGGTGGTATCCAGGATTTGAAGAAATCCGACATAGACACACCATTAGCATATTTCTTAGATTAGTCTAGCAGATGCTTTGCTATATTGCCGCATCATGTAAATGGAGTAAACTGTAAAAGTAGTATAAAAAGCAGCCTTGTATAATTAAGCTGAATTTTAACTTTATGGTTTCTTTGGGTTATGTAAATGTAATTGAGGTCAGCTATTAAGAGCCGTGAGTAGAACTGGAGCTTTAATATCGGTTACGTGATCCAGAGACTTGACTCAGACTGTCTTTTCAGGCAAACTTTCTTATCTTAATACAGTGTCCATAATCAACTGCAACATTTAGATCCTCCTCCACTTTTTTATTTAGACATCACACATGGATAGACC
Source organism: Danio tinwini (assembly GCA_903798205.1). Classification (NCBI taxonomy): domain Eukaryota; kingdom Metazoa; phylum Chordata; class Actinopteri; order Cypriniformes; family Danionidae; genus Danio; species Danio tinwini. Next base: position 22,651,142 of record CAIGQZ010032409.1, read on the forward strand.
TCTCTAATATGCAGGGAACTATCTGTTGCTGTTTTCTTTTAATTGAAACTTTAGTATAAATAACCTAGATGGAGCCGTCAAACTTGACACAGACTGTTAAGAAGCATGACCATATGCAGTTGAAGTCAGAATTATTAGCCCTCCTGAATTTTTAGCCCCCCCGGATATTTTTTACCCAATTTCTGTTGAACGGAAAGAAGATTTTGTTTAACATATTTCTAGACATAATTGATTTAATAATTTATTTCTAATAAATTTATTTTATTATCTTATAAGTTTCTTTTATCTTTGCCATGATGACAGTAAATAATATTTAACTAGATATTTTTCAATATACTAGTATTCAGCTTAGTGACATTGAAAGACTTAACTAGGTTAAATAGGCAAGGTATGGTATTTAGGCAAGTTATTGTATAACGATGGTTTGTACTGTAGACAATCAGAAAAAAGATATTCTTAAGAGGCTAATAATTTTGACCTTAAAATGGTTTTACAAACATTCAAAACTGCTTTTATTCTAGCTGAAATAAAGAATATCAAACTTTCTCCAGAAGAAAAAAAATATTATAGGTAATTCTGTGAAAAATGACTTGCTCCATTAAACATCATTTGGGAAATGTTTGAAAAAGAACAAATTCAAGGGCTTATAATTCTGACTTCAACCGTAATTAATAGGGTTGGGAACCAAAATCTGGTGCCATGTACCTATGTAAACTGTATGCACCGGACCGAATCAACATTCATTTCGGTGCCTTAATTCTGTGCCACTGGTGCTGTGACAAGGACATAAGAAGCATCAAGGGGTACATCAAAGGCACACATAGGTACGCGTTGTCACACCATCTCTAAACATTTAATTCTAAACAACTTTGAGGGATATGGTCGTCGATGTTAGGCATTTGTTCGTGTTGTTTAGGAAGGTATAGAAGGCAACGCTGTACAGCATATCCACTGAGCGACTCCCTCAGATTAGTCAGCATGCACGATCGCATTCATCACATTTGCTTATTTGACTATATTTTACAAGCAAGGATTGCGTTGTAAGGGGGGAAACACGTCAAATTTAATGAAGCATTTGAGGGCACATGAAATCAACCTAAAGGCAAAGGAATTGACAACCTGAAATATTGGATGCGAGTATGAAATAAGGACTGGTGGAGGATTGTAGTTTTAATGGAATGTGCTTCCTGCATGCCGAATGGAAAGAAAAACGTACGCGCGTTGCAACACGGGTGTCTGTGCTCATTTACTGACTCGATAGGTGCAGAGAAAAGTGCCAAACAGCCGTGTGTATGGAATATCCTGTCACCAAATGAAGTGAAAAGTCCTACACAAAGGTAATCACTTGATTTTGGTGTTTACATGTCTGTACTGCACTTCAATAATGCCTCTGAAGTCGGCATTCTCCATGTCTTAATTCTCTGTTTTAGTTCAGTTATGACTTTAGTCAGATTAAGGTAATCAAACATCGCTGTTTACATGGCAGATTCTTAACCAGAGTATTGTTTTAATCATATTAAAATCAGAGTATTGCATAATGCAAATCTTGCATTCATTCTAACAAACAAATAATCAAAAGAAATATATTAATTCCATTCAAAATTATAAAATATGAATTGATGTATACTTTAAACTTTAATTATATTTTTCAAGTAAAATGATTGAAATAATTTTTTTGTCAAAAATTTTTTTTTCTTGAGTCGTCCAGCGTAATTTTGTTGCTCAAAAGTATTGATTCAACACCGGTATCGAAATAACCCCAAACGATATTCAAACCTAGTAATTAATGCATTCTAAAATTAGTTATTGTGACATTTTTAAACCCTAATGGTGATTAGTTTTGATTATCAGTGAAGAGAATGAACAGCAGAACACTTTGAGCTTTTATCTTTCAGTGCTTTTTAGTATTGCAATTTACAGACGTGAAGTATGTTTCTGTCAAAGAAATCCTGAGATATTTTATGAAACATGATTATGGACAGATGCTCAGCGTTACGTTTGTTCAGCCGGGTGGATCATAGAGAACTTCTGATGACCGAGATTCTGTGTTTGTGCAAGAACATCTGTCCTTGGTGCATTTTATGGTTTCCATGGGAACTACTTTAGATCTGTCTATGAAAAAATTCTACGAGAATAAAACCAAAGAGAATGCAGGAATAACCATCTAAATGCTAAAACAAAATCACCTAATAAAATATTTTAATGATGCACAAAAAGGCTTGATTAATGATAACACACACACACACACACACACACACACACACACACACACACACACACACACACACACACACATCAGCATATTTCATTATCACGTGATTCAAACCAGTTTTGGATGGCTTAAATGAAAGAGTATTATATGTTATAAATGCCTGCCATAGTCTTTGTCTCAGTTTAGTTTCTTCCTCTTGCACAAACTCTCTCTTGTTATCTAGATCACAGGATAGGAGTTAGTGTTATTCATGCCTGGTTGAAGACATGACAACCAGGATCATAAATCTACAACGCTTTCTTTTCTCTTGCTGCATGATAATAAATGAAAAGAGGAAGCTCTTGTAAAACCATCTATATTACACTGTCTACCTTTTTAGTCAAGTCGTAGATAAAATTATTAAGTCACACAAAAATACAATGATTCTGTATAATGACTCAAGCTGTATGGGTTGTAAAGAAGATACATATTTATTTGTGATCACGTAAAGTAAATATTACTTCTAATGTATTGTTTTTTTACCATTTATGTATTGTTAGTGTAATAAAAGTCGTTTGCATTTTATTTATTTTTATTTTATTATATTTCTTAAGTTTTACTACTATTTTATTAAATTTTTTTGCTATTTTCCTTGAAAGGGATATTTCACCCATGAAGTAATATTCTGTCATCATTTACTTAAATTTATAATAAATAAAAAAACGTGAAAAATCACATGTACAGAAGTATTCACAGCCTTTGCCATGAAGCTCTAAATTGAGCTCAGGTACATTCTGTTTCCACTGATCATTCTTGAGATGTTTCGGCAGCTTGATGTAGCCTGTATGGTAGAGTGGCCAGACAGAAGCCACTCCCTGCCTGGAATTTGCCAAAAGGCATCTGAAGGACTCTCAGACCATAAGAAACAAATGTCTCTGGTCTGATGAGACTAAAATTGAACTCTTTGGAAGTAATGCCTGCCGTTACGTTTAGAGAAAACCAGGCATCGCTCATCATCAAGCTAATATCAATGAAGTGGCTTAACAACAACTCAGTGAATGTCCTTGAGTGGCTCAGCCAGAGCCCAGACCTAAATCCTATTGAACAACTCTGGAGAGATCTGAAAATGGCTGTACACTGTCACTTCCCATCCAACCTGTGAGAGTTTGAGAGGTACTGCAAAGACGAATGGGCAAAATGTTCTGTAGACAGGTGTGCCAAGCTTGTGGAATCATATTCAAAAAGACTTGAGGCTGTAATTGCTGCCAAAGGTGCATCAACAACGTATTGAGCAAAGGCTGTGAATACTTATGTACATGGGATTTTTCAGGTTATTTATTTTTCATAAATTTACGGGAAAAATGATTAATAAAAAGTTCTGTACAATCATGTGATCGGCTTAAAGGTATCGGCCTAATTTTGATATTGGACTGATAACGATAACATTAAAAATAGCATTTATCGGCTGATATATCATGCATCCCTATTTCAAACCTTTCTTTCTTTTGTTTAACACCAAAGAAGATATTTGGAAAAATGCTGAAAACATGTAACCTTAGACTTCCATAATATTTGTTTTTTATTGTAGTCAATGGTTACAGGTTTTCAGCTTTATTCAAAATATCTTGTTTTTAAAAGTTGCTGTGTGGTTCGATTAGAGGTGTTTTTTTTTGTTTGTTTGTTTCTTTACCAAACCACCTGCAACAAGACATTTTATTAAAAAAATTTTTTTGTCTGTCACTCCACCCACCATGAAATTTCATTGGCCCAAATTCCTACAGTGTACCTAGCATCATATGGTTTGATTGGCTGGGATTGGGTTGTATCACACCGCATTTTTGCTTCAGTGATTTTATACTAAAAGGAAGTAGGAGTTTCAATGGTACCTGTTCAGCTTCAGTCAATTGATTTCGATTCATTGTGAGGCTGTGTGCAGTTCTGTTTCAAATGTGTGTCTGTCTCTGTTACTGATCCAGCTGCAGGGTCTCCATATCGAAAGAACAACATTTCAAAGATATCCCTAAAGCCATTGCTTTCAGGAGGATGCAGTTTAGCATGCTGTACCCGACCATGAAAACAACCATTTTGTTTTATCTTTCTCTTTTTTTTTACCCTGTGGCTCATCACAGTCTTCTAGATTAGATAGTGACTTTGAGAGAGAAACAAAGTAGTCTAGTTTCTTGTATTGCTGAAGTAGACTTTGAAATGAAAGCTACTTACATCAGTGTCCGCGTTGTGTATTGTCCATTTATTAGTTTGACATGCATGCTTGCAGTGGGAGAGAACAACACTTTTTCTTTGTGTTTTCCTGCTTCTCTGTAAAGACACAAAGGTGACTTGACTGGCTCGGAAATGTAGACCAAAAGGAGTGCTGAGACAAACAATGTTTCTCTGTTAGCAAGATCTGCACTGTAATCAGAGCTGTACCATTAAAGCGCTTAGCACTGTAAAAGTGCCATTCTAACCAAGTACTTTGCTAAGCGACCATGAGAGAGCTTTTTATTTAATGTAACAGTCTCGAGAACTGTGACAGGTAAAGCAGAGTCACAAAAAACTGAAGATTGAGCAATAAAGGGATGCACTGGGTTTTCCTAACACATTGAACACTACAATCTGTTTATTTAAATCTCTATACCTTCATTGTCACACTGAGACTTCAGGAGAGTTTTGCTTTTACTGCAGATTTTGTTTTTATGCTAATTATCTGGGTCAACGACGAGCAGCGAATGGATGCAAAAAGCATGCAAACAATAGCATTGATTTTACACTGTATGGTGTGCTATATTTATTTTAAGCCTTTTTTAAACAATATTCTATACAGTTTTGAAACTCTTAAGTTTTACCAACATAAGCACAGCACTATCAATCTCCTTTAATAACAGCCATAAGTTATAACATATTTATTATAAATATTAGGAGCAACCTTTTTTAAAACCTTGAACATTAAGATCAAATATATGATGAATGAATTTGCTTGGAACAGACCCTAAACCCCTAAAGGCAGCTGTAAACATGGAAATAGATTTAATGAATTGAAAGCTCAGCCATTAAACTACTACAATAGTCGTTAAAAAGTCATTTTAAACAAGGCTTAACTTAGTGAACTAAACATACATTAACCAATTGTTGTTTGCTCCTAGTTTTGTAGATCAAATAGATATATAATGCTTTTTTATTATTATTTTATTTAGTTCAATTCATCTTTATTTCTATAGCACTTTTACAATGTAGATTGTGTCAAAGCAGAGTAACATAGAAGTTCTAATAAGTTGAAACTGTGTCAGTCCAGTTTTCAGAGTTGAAGTTCAGTTTAGTGTGCTGTAGGTTAATTTCACTGCTGAAAGTCCAAACACCGAAGAGCAAATCCACGGATGCGCAGCTCCACAAATCCCAAACCAAGTAAGCCAGTGGCGTCGAAACTTCACCAACTGACAAAAATCAAGAAAGGAAAAAAAACCTTGAATAACAAAAACAGAATCAATTGGGCACAACCATTTCTCCTCTGGCCAAACTCTAGGCACTGAAGGCTGGAGAATGCTGAACGTTCATCGTGGAAAAGCTGCAGTAGGTCACCGGTGGGTGTTCACGCTGGCCCATGGGATAAATGCGGAGACTGTCACTTTTTTTGCTGGGGTTAGCACATTGTCTGGTACAAAAATAATTATTGCTGAAACATCTTGCAAGTAAACGTTTTCCTTCATCAAGCACTTTGTCTTTAAACAGCTGTGGTCAACAGTTACATTGGATGACATGCATCTGTATAGGCCTGATGCCTTATTCACACTAACAGCGGCGTTGCAGCTCTGGGTGGCGATCTGCTGCAAACACAGGTCTACAGTACGGAGAATACAACCGGCCTCTGAGTGAGCAGAGAGAGCACCACGTGAGCTCTACTGGTGTTCTTTTTGGCTGTTACTCAAGAAAGTCGCTCTTCATTTGCATAAAGTTAAAGGTTTCTCAAATTTGTCGAGTCGCTCGACACACCCACCTGGTCCCCAACTATCGTTGTCGCTTGCGTAGACGGGGGACGTCGGAAGTAGATCGATATTTGTTGAAATGAAGGGTCGCTTGTCGCTTTGCCACTGCGAGTCGCTCGTAGTGTGAATGAGGCTTGATGGTACTATAGAGACTATAGAGATTTTAAAAGTGGTGCCTACCTACCATATACATTTTTTCCCACCTACAAGCAACTATTTTTTGAGGCAAAGTCCAAAAATAATCACCCCAAAAGAATGTCATAGTAAATACATTGAAGATGAGCAGCAGGAGAGTCAGTTTATGAAGACACAAGCTGTTTTTGCTCAGTAGTATTTTATTCAGTCCTCCACTGACTTCCATTAAACAGAATAGCATCTTGGCTTTGTGCTGAGTGTTACATCTTTTTGAGCAGACCTATGTGTGACTTGTGTGTAAAAAGAGAATAGTGCCTGTTGTTGTCTCCTGTAAATTATGACAAGACCTGCATAATATCTGTGCTCACAGCCTTGTGCAACTGACATTATGCTAAAATTTGTACAGATCCCCAGTTCCCTGTATGTTTGTTTATTAAATATTTGGACTAATTTGATTATGCTTGCAGCTACCAGTAAGGCTCTGAGCACTGTTTAGCACATTTCTAAAACCATTCCACAGAATTATGCAGATTTTTCTCTCTCTCTCTCTCTCTAAATCAGCTTTGAAAATGCAAAAAAAGATTGCATCTGGGTTTGCTCATGAGTAAAATCATGATTTGGATTGGTCTCGCTTCTGAGATATAGCGCAAACACAGGCACTAACTCAACTTGCAGATTGTTTATGAACTAGCACTCATCCAGTAATGGCCAAAAGTGAAATAAGTCATTATACATGAAACACCTCCTGATTCTGTGGTCAAAGTACTGTATGTGGATCTTTCATTTTAAAGAACTGAGACTAATCGCTTAACAAGGTTCTAATGCAAGTAGTAATAAGACATACTGAAAACTAAAAGAGTGTTATGGGTGACATGGTGCTTTATTTTTATATATTATATTAAATGTCCATATATTTTTACAATTTAATGGTAGGTTTGTAGAAAAACAGCACCTGTCAGCCAAGGCTGGGAAAATGAATCAGTGCATTACAATTTGTGAATCGATTCCTAGATTTTTTTAAACGTGACATTTATGTCTGAATTGATTCTAAGCTTTTTGTAACTGCTGATGGATATTCACTGAAATGCTCATGAAGAAGAGCACTTGTATATTCAGTAAGTGGTAAGTGTACTTGCTATGTGATTTTTTTTTTTTTTTTGTGGGATTAATGTAAACCCCAGGTGTTAAATCCAGTTCTTGGAGAGCCGCAGCTCTACACAGTTTAGTTCCAACCCTGCTTCAACACACTTACCTGTAGGTTTCAAACGAAACAGGAGGACTTAATTAATTTGATCAGGTGTGTTTAATTAGGGTTGGAACTAAACTGTGCAGAGCTGCGGCTCTCCAGGAACTGGCTTTGACACCTGTAATGTAAACGGTTCACTGTGAACACTCTTGTATTAATTTTACTAATGAGATGAGTTAAATTGGTTTACTGTCTTTATATAACTAGTAGGGGTGTAACAGACAGCTGGGCAATAAATTGATTTTATCGATTAACTCGAATGTCTAGGTTACATCGACTTGTTTGAATGAAAATCGGTTTTCACTATAACATCTGCTGACACTACTCTGGGCTCTCATGGTTCCCTGTGCTGCACATTGCCATAGAAATACACAAACAACATGGCAGTGAGCAGAAAAGAACTTGTTCCTAAGAAAACTATTTAAGAAAGATAAATTACATTATTGATGCTGTTAAAGGAACCTTATGAAATTATGAAGAATAATGACTGGTGGAAAGTGTTCGTGGAAGCAGTCGAAATGTAGGCTACGTTGCAAAAGACATGGGCTCTGTTTGAAATCGCCTACTACTCAGTAGGTACTGCATTTGAATTTGAATTTACTACTTGACCGTTAGAAAAGTGCCTTCTATACAGTATGAATGTGAGTAGTATGAACGGAGCTCAGACGTATACATCTGCCATTTTGTCATGTGACAAATTCTCTCCCATTCATGAATTCTTTCGAGGTGCGTCATGGTAAAGCATAGTCTGCACTTCAGAATCTCGCCGGAAGTAGTAGGTCATCTGGGTACTTCTCGCATACTGTTCGAATTCTATGAATTAGGACACACTACTCAGCTAGCTTACTGTTTTAGTGTACTATAGAGTATGGAAGTAGGGCTAGGTGATATGGCAAAATGCAATCTCAATAATTATCTTTCATATTGAACAATAACAATATATATTTACATATCAGTTATTAATGTTTCCAGATTTAAAAGAGTATCCCAACAATGACTGAAGCCACAAAAATTAGGGTGTCCATTAAATGGCATAACAAATTTTCGGCCGATAAATTTTCAGTGGCCGGAAATTCAGTAGATTTCCAATATCATTTAGTTTCCCATTGCACAGTTCTGCTGTGTGATTGGCTCTTAGATCAATATTGAGTAAAAAAGTCCAGAGCTTATCATTGTTATCAACATAAATTTTAATAACGATTCAGTATTATATCGTTTATCTGCCCAGACCTTTATGGAAGTATGCGATTTCAGAAGCAGCCATAGTTCCCAATACCCATATATATTGTGGTAAATACGGCAGTTTTGCGCAAATAAAGATTTAGGGAGTAGATAGTCTTCCTGGCTCCTGGCATCCTGGTGTTATGTCAAATTTCATTGTTTACAAGGACAGAACCTGTCATCTTGCCATTTTGGCTTGTTGTTACTGATTGCACTTTAAGCAACTTTAAAGTGGAAGTTCAGATCTTATAACAAAAGGAAATTATAAATAAAGTAGTGAAGGGAAAACTGATTTAAATCGTGAATCAATTTTTTGTGAAAAAGGCTGTGTTGCCCAGTCTTAGTGTAATTGTATGTATATTTGTCCCAAACCATCATAGTACAGGTGTCACAGTTCGGTTCATGTACTCTGGTGAATGGCACATCTGGACTGACTGTATTCATCATCAGAGTCAGGAAGAAAAAGACCACAGCGGTGCAACAACTGAGAGGCTATTCAAACAGAATGCAACTTTGCTTCTAAACACACAAGACATAGCGTTTATGAAAGTTTTTTTTTTTTTTTTTTTTTTTTAAGAAGCCTTGTTGCCAGCAAATAAAACCGCTGTCATGCCAACTTGCTACTGTAAACAGAAGCTTGCAATACAAATCTTTTTAAACTTACTAAATCTTAAATTTAATGCAAATTTAATGTAATTTTAGCAGAGGGTTGGGCTTAACCTTTGAAATTTTAATACACCGTCTTCTAATTATAAAGTTTTATTTTTCATTATTTTGTTTATTTTGTACTTTAGTATTACAAGCTTTTCATTTATGTAGCTGATTGTGACTAAACAATTAAAATCAGCAGAAACCAGCAAGCACTGGGGATTTGTTGCTTATTCCAGTTATACTAAAACCAATATCAAACCATGACTTCTGTGTACCATTACACCCCTAATAACAACACTTTTAACAGTGCATGATATTTCTTGATTTTTATATTGTCAGAAAACATATGGCAATCATTTTCAGTGTATCGCTAAACCCTAGAGTTCACACTGTTTTATTAATGTGAGCAAACACCACACGATGGAGTCATCCGTGAATCAGTGTGTCCACTTTTAAAACATTATTAGTGAAGTGCTGCTGGCTGCTTAAGGTTGAACAGTGAGTCAGCATGAGTGCTGATGACATCATCACTGGCTGCACATGAAAATTGATCATCTCCACTGCTTGTCTTTGTAGCTCTCAAACTCGTAAGTTACTCCAACATGTCAAACAATGCGTAATGCAATGCACTACTCTTTTGCACATTTTCACTTAGCTGTTAACCCGTCTTTGAATTGATGCAGCCAAATAAATTTTTCATTGACATTTGATCCAAAGGCTCTCCTCGCCCGCCTGGCAAAGATTACTTTGTAATTCTAATGAGAAGTTGTGTGTGTGTGTGTTCTAAGCATTCACAGACATGCCTCTGGGCCGGTGCTGTAAACAGACTTTGACCTCCTCACCCTGCTCTAGTTAATTAGGCCGGCTTACACAGAGTAAGCTGTGGGATTTTATATTGCAGATGAATACCTAACAGAGATGAAATACGCTGCATATTATTTTTGAAACAACTTTTTACTGTGTTTTTTTTTTGCTGTTGCTTTGTCATAGATTTTGTTAGTAAAAAAACCTCCAGTGTACATATTTGGCTTTTATTGTATGGCCAAGAAATCTAACTTGAATAATTTTCTTTCTATTTTTCCAACCGCCCACAACACCTTAGTAGTATAATGTTGGTGACTTTTGTCTGCTCAAGTGCCGCTTTTCTACAGAAAATGTTGCTGCATTTATTATGACACGCTGTTTGCTTCACAGAAACGTGCAATTAAAACTTTGCAAATACATAAACACAAGGACCTTATTAAGCCTTTATTTTCATTTGCTTTTAAGAGGGCAGCGGAACTGTTAAGCTTAACTGTTGACTGTTAAGCTAATGAGCGGTGTGGAATATGCATGTCTTGAAGGAATGTTTCTATGCTATGTCTGAGTACAGTATTCACTGCTACACTAATGCTGTTTGCTCAGGTCATTGATGCCCAGCCATGCACAGTGCAGAACCATGGGAAATAACAAGGCTCTTCTGCCGCCAGCGCTGTTTGATTCGATGTGTGCCGACAGCCGTTTGGAAAATAGGGAGTTTCAAACACATAGGGATTAATTCTTTTTGCCTAATTGAATAATTATAGAATATGTGCCAGGCTGTTTTTCATGTCTCAGTGGCTGACTGGAATTCAGGAGATCCTCATGGAGGATTTGTTTGTACATGAACTCTTTCAGCCCTGCTGCGGCTCACTAATGGTGATGTTTCGAGACAGGAGTTTCTAGAGATTTCTCTCTGGCGTTGAGATCACAGTATCTCTATGCATGAAATTATGATTTATAATATGTCAGTATACATCCCCAAATCAGAAAAAAGTGGGCACAGTATAGAAAACACAAATTAAAAGAAAGAAAGAAAAAGAAAGAAAGAAGTGATTTCTAAATTCACTTTGATTTGTATTTCATTGCAGACAATACAACAAATATTATTTAATGTGTTCCTCATGTTTTTTAGTTTTTTTTAAATAGACACGTATTACAGTTTTGGTTTAGCATTTACAGTAAAGCATTTGCCACTTTGTAATGTTACCATTTCTTTTCACAACACTTAAAATGTTTAGAGTCTGAAGACACCAAAATATTTAGTGTTTCAGGTCCAATTTTGTCCCATCCTTTCTGCAAACAAGTCTATAGGTGGGCAACAGTACAGAGGGTCTTCATTGTCATATTTTACACTTCAAAATGCTCCACACATTCTCTATTGGAGACAGGTCAGGATTGCAGGCAGGCCAGTCAATTATCTGTATCCTTTTCAGCCAGGATTTTGTAATGTGTGCAGAATGTGGATTTGCGTTGTCTTGTTGACCATTGCATATTCGCACATTGCGATGCTAAAACAATATATTGTGCAGCCCTAGTGCCATGACAGAAGTGCAAGATTTAAACTTTCAAAAACAAGGCATTAGCAAAAATATGAGTGACAATCAGTTTATAAAAAATGGGATGTGTGGTCACCCTAAAGACTTTGTCATACATTCATTAAAATGGGAAATTTAAAATAAAAAAATGTGATAAATATAATAATTTATTTTCATAAATGTCACTTACTAGCTCACCACAAAGAACCATAAATGATCCTTGATTTCCTTTTCTGATCATGGCAGCAGCAAACTCATAAAACCTTTCTTTTCTATTTTCTTTGATAACTTTTCTGTTGTTTTGGATAAATTTATTGTGTTTGGAGGATATTAGGACGCTAGCAGCCTTTGTTGGGAAGTACAGCGGTGCCTTGGGCAAGTATAATTTGCAAGGTGGGCCAAAGATAAATCAATTGACACAACCAATCAATATTAATGGTGGGGCATTCATACAGATTAGATTATAGATTAGATTAGATTAGATTCAACTTTATTGTCATCACACATGTACAAGTACAAGGAAACGAAATGCAGTTTAGGTCTAACCAGGAGTGCAATAGCAGCAAGTGCAGGATACAGGTATAAGTTATAAAGTGCAGTTATAGAAAAACTATGGTGATATTTACAAATAGATGTACTATGAACATTATTTACAGGTTGTATTAGCTATGAACAGATTTACAATAGATGGTTAAATGTACAGGTTGCTATTAATAATCAGAAGTGTGCAGATAGATAAACATAATTACAAATGTATATGTCCAGTGGGTGTGCACATAATTACAAATGTACATGTGCAGTGGGTATGTACAGTTCAAATAAATGAATCAGTGCTATGAATATGTGCAATTTTTAAATGTGCAAATGTTAAGTAGTGCAGTGATTATGAGGAGTCTGAGTTATGAGGAGAGGAGAGTGGGGTGTGTATTAGGGGGGCAAAAAGTCAGTGGGGAGCAGAGTTCAAAAGGGAGACAGCTCTGGGGAAGAAGCTGTTCTTTAGTCTGCTGGTTTTTGTCCGGGGGAGCCTGAAGTCTGTGAGCAGGGTGAGAGGAATCTTTAAGAATACTGCGTGCTCGGTGCAGACAGTGTTTCCTCTGGATGTCCTCTATGGCCGGCAGTGTGGTCCCTGTGATGCGTTGGGCAGTTTTCACCACCCGCTGCAGTGCCTTAAGCTCCGCAACAGAGCAGCTTCCATACCAGACTGTGACACAGTTCGTCACATACAGGGCTGGCTTGTCCAAATTAAGCCATGTCACTCTGTCATCATTTGCATGTGCCTGATACAGTGCTTCAGCCGAATATGGAGCCACATGATTAGTAATCAATCATATGTATGAATCGTATCAGACATGTCACTAAGTGTGTGTTTGGGTTTGCATTCTTGAAATATACATGCATTTTGGGAATGATTTGTAAATAATTTAGCATTAAATGTATTAAAACTGACAGTCATCTCATCTAATTTATCCTTTTACAATAAACACATTTATGTAGAACTTTATATTGACCATTAAATTCTAGCGAAGCACTGAAATAAAATAAGGCATTTGACATATGACATTTGGGATGCACTTATATTAAAAATGATATGATTATACTATAATAATAATGATATATATTTCAGATTTAACCCAAACTCCTGAACAGCAGGCTATGTAATCTAGGTCTGTCTTGAATGCTGGAACAGTGTGCATAAGTCTTTTGGGAGCAGAGAATGACCACAGGGCATCATGGCTTCTGTAGCCATCACATACTGCATAGCTGATTTGATCTGTGCCTTCCTAATTTTAACTGTAGGAGATTTTAGGCTGAGTTTCAAAACCTTGAGAGCTTCAGAGCTGGACAGCATTTTTGGACTTTAACACCAATGATGCACCAAATAGCCTTCTAGGTCAGCAGCTTTTCAGCGTTTAGGACATAACACATACTGTACACACACAGATTTGCTTTTGTGAATTGTGGGGACATTCAATAGGTTTACATTATGCTGTGCAAACTGTATTTCCTATTGCCTTACTCCAACCCTAGACTTAACCCTACCTCTTCCAGGAAACGGTGCAGTTTTACTTTGTGAAAAAACTGTATGATATTAATCATTTATTTACATTAGCAATGTCCTCATAATTCACCATGTCTTTGTAATACATGTGTCATACCCATGTCATTTGTGTCCTGATATGTTACAAAAACAAACACGCACACACACGACAGGAAGCCAGATGTATTGTGAATTGTAAGGTTACAGATTAATATAAGATGGCAATAAAAATGGTGTACATGTGTGGTAAAAGTGCTGAGTCAAATCTCTCACTCGGCTGATAACCGAGCCAAATACACACACTGAGCGTGTTTGAAGCACAGACCTCCACACAGGATGAAATGCCGTTCCTTTGGCCTTCTTCCAATGAAGAAAGGAAACAGGTTTGCAGTGAAGAGTGGTAAGGTGGTAGAGGGCTGGAAATGTGATTAGAGTGTCAGCAGGGTGGTGAGCAGACGGATGGTAATGCTTGAAATGGAGCCCCATGTCACATAAATATTCTTTGGTCGAAGTTTTGTGGGGTAATACAGACTGCTTGTTTATGTCATGGCGGTGCAGGTCACACACACACACACATGCATATTTGTTATTTGTTTAGTTTTGACACATCTACTTTCTTTTTATTAGGGTAATTTTTTAGATTCTGTGTGGGTGTATTATTCATGCCTATATTTCTCTATGTTTATACCGCAGCAATACTGACACACAAACTTTAGCTTGTGAGTTCATGCCCTTATGTAAAGGAGCTGTGGGTTGTTCTGCTCATAAAGTATTGTTGAAGGAATAATGAACTGGAGTGGCCTGAGACGAGTATTAGGAACTAGTAAATTCTCATTTTCTTTCCGTTACACTACAGAAGAGTTTGAAGTGTGATTAGATGTCATTGAGTGGTCAATCAGCCCCCTGCTGAGCTGATAAGCACTGCCAGCCTTTGCGACTGACCAGATGTGACCTCTAATAGTGCTGCTATAATGAGGCTGTAAAGTGCAATGGCTTTGCCTTGAGGTTACTAGATGCTGGTTTGAGATCTTATTCATTTTAGATAACTAGCACACAATATTTCTATAGCACAGTGGTCTTCAACAAATGGGGGAAAGATGTTTGAATTAATTGAATACATTTTCATTAAAAACATTTCAAGTTGGACCCGCTTTTTCATTCAGAACTGCTTTAAATCTTCATGGCAGAGATTCAGCAATACACTGAAAACTTTAAGTTACTTCATACATTAGAGTTGCTGGAGAAGTATTGGCTGCACATCTGTGATCAGAATCTCCTGTTCCACCTCATCCTAAAGCTGCTCTTCTGACTGTAGAATCCATTCAAGTTTAGTGAACTCATTGTTATTTTCAAGTAACCAGTTTGGGATGATTTGAGATTCGTTACCTGTAGCCTGAATTGTTGATACAAGCAGGATGAATCCATGCCTTTGTGTTGATAAATTCCTTATCTAAATGTCACAGCGGAAGTTGAGACTCATCAGTCCAGGCAACTTTTTCCAAAACTTTGTTGTCCGGTTTTGATGACCCCAGTCTTGGTTGTAGCTTCAAATTTCTAGTTCTTAGCAGACAGTAGTGGCACCTTTGTGGTCACACCAATCTCATGTCTGGTATGAATGGGCCAACGAACACCATTTTTTTTTCTTGAAATGTTTCCCTGGTGTAGGTTAACTTTTGCCATTTGTGAGGCAATCGTGGCCCCACATTTTTGTCAGTCCTTTACAAAATATATACAAAATTTACATTTATTTGTATAGAACTTTTCAGAATAATTATAATTTAAAAGTAGCTTTAACTTGCCATGTACAGAAAATAGTGTACTTTCAGTAATCAATATCATGGTATAGAATACATTTTCAATGAAGTGACAATGTGTAGCTTAAGACTATTCTGTCGTTTAAAGTCCTCTTAGGGTTGGCATCATCTCTTCATGTCCTTGTAGGGTTGGCAAGTCTTTAATCTAGTTGTAGACTAAGAGTGTGTCTGAGCCTCAGACATAATCAATAAGACTATTCCATAGTTTAGGAGCCAGATATGAAAACACTTTGACCTCCTTTAGTGGTAATGGTATTACCAGAAGCCCTGACTTTTAAGATCTTAAAGAGCAGCTTGGATTGTAGTGAGACAGAGGAATGGTTGAATAAACAGGAGTTAGACCATTTGAAGTTATGTAAGGTAAGAAGCAAAATTTTACAATCAATATGGACCTTAACAGGCAGCCAGTGTAAGGAAGATCAAATAGGGGGATATGATCATATTTTCTTGACCTGGTAAGAACTCTGTTTTGTGCAGAGGTGCCCAAATTTTTTTCTTATGAAGGGCCAAAAGCCAATCTTGATTGAAGGTGGTAGGCCAAAGCTACTGTAAATATACCAAACTGTATTACATTAAAGCTGCCATGGTAACTTCCTTATTTAATCATATTTAAAATTAAATAGAAAAAAATATACATATATATTTCATTTTATACAGTTTTATACATTTTATACTATACTTAAAATACAATAAAATCATAAACAATCTCATTTATAACACAATGGAGTTCAATTCGTTTTTTATTTACAAAAATAAACATTTTTCACTCGATAGTGAAATATGTGTCCTATAAATGTGGTTTTAGCAATGTGCCACACACTTATACTGCATGTCAACATCTAAAAAAATGTGTTTATTTTCATGGTCCTTTAAAAAAAGTCAGATTGATTCACAACATTTATTTCAGTTAGCTTTTTTGAAGTTTATCAATTAAACAAACAAACATAAGATTATGTTAAATTAAAAAAGCTGATCTCTGTTGAAGGCATTCACTCCAAACTTCCCCATCATTCTCGCTTTCTTCTCAAATGGAATGGTGGGCCATGTCAAAGGTTACCATGGGCCAACTTTGGCCTGCGGGCCCTAGTTTGGGCATCTCTGGTCTTGTGCAATACTGGCACATTTTAGTTAGGGCTGCATGATATTAGAAAAATGTGACATTGCAATATTTTTTTATTCTGTGATATTTATTGCAATATGAATATAATTTCATTAGGTGTGTTGAATTATTATTTGGAAATAATATATAATTTTAGATTGATTGGGATGATTCAAAGATACCAATTATATAAACAACATATTTTATAGTCAAACTGTATTAAGGTATACAGTACAGTAATTGAATAATCAAATGTAATTAATTACTGCATAGTCTTCATTTCAATAAAATTGAATTTCACTCAATATAATTTATTGTTAAATATTAAAAGTTAAAAATAGTACAATTTCTTAGGCCTGAATGCTTTTAAAACCCTTACACAGTCACAGGCCTCAAAAAACACTTGCGAAGTGATGAAATAAATCCAAACTGTACATTGCATATCCTCGCGATGTGATTATTGCGAATGTTCACATTGCGTATCGAAGCTAAACGATTTATTGTGCAGCGCTAGTTTTAGTGTCTGCAGATATTTTTTTCATTATTATTATTATTAATAATAATAATAATAACAATAATAATATTGTTATTTTCATTATTATTAATAATAATAACAATAACAATAATAATATTGTTATTCTATGCCGAGTATTAAAGCAATATAAATATGTTTCATATCACAGTTATGACCAACACATTGCTGCACCCCTAGTGCAAGATATAATTGGATTTTCTTTCCCAATTGATTTTGGGGTGATATAAAATGATCTTGATAAGCTTTGTGCCTATTTTAAGCAGTGAAGTGAGTGAGGATATTGCTTGTTCCTTCGTGTCACGATGTCTTTTTTAATCTACTGCTCTGTTTCTCTTGCTGAGTGCAGCAGGAGAGTGAGAATTGAAAGTTTGAGTCTGATTACATTGAGAAGGGTTGAGACAGATTATCTGACTCTGATTGCCAGTGAAGTGGGCTGTCTCTCTTTATCTCTCTTTCTCTGGTTTCCTGTTCTCTTTAAATCTGTTATGCCGTGCCCAGCTGGCACAGAATCCTGGACAGACCTACTGTTCGTCACCCACACTGCACTTCCGTTTAGTGGAAGGACAAAAGGAGGGCATTCCTTTAATTTTATTCTTTCTTACCTAGATCATATATTTACTTCAGACATTTCTATTTTATTATGTTTTACCTCGCTTTCTCTGTCTTTACTTTGAGGGCATCCCAGTTGCCAGCTCTTTTAGCTGAGGCTTTAAACCCAGGCCACTGATTTTCTCCACTAGCTTTACTGATTTGTTTTGTTGAACCAGTCTGTACCAGTTGGGCGTCAGTGTTTAATCTGCACCCCGCTACTGAGCTTGTTGATGCCAGCTGGAGGCTGCATTGATCTTGTGTGCTCTGCCCACTGTGGAGAGAGGCACAGCAGGCATTTCATCGGGCAGCTCAGGGCTTCTAGCCGCACGGACAACAGATCTCCCCACGCTTGCTCCATCAAGCTTTGCCCTGGCAGCAGTGCTTTCTGATTAGCTGTGGCAGCTGTGGCCAACAGGGCAGTGTGCCCAGCTGGCACAGGTACCTGATGTGGCAGCTGCTCTCAATAAAGAGCTGCTGACACCAGCTGGCCACTAGAGGACCAGCAAGCAGAGGAGTGCAAAAGCAAATGGGAAAGAGAGAGAGAGTCGGCATCATTACATATAAAACCTCATGCACATGTTGCGTTTGTTTATAGATTAGGATACCCGGATGGATAATTGTTTTTGATTTGGTTGTTTAATTGTACATGTGTGACTTAATGTATTATATTATCTTCAATTAGTTTTTATTAGTTGCAAAATTTCAGTAATATCATTTAATCATGCTCTATCATGAAAATGTACACTGTAAGGTACAAATCGTTAATAAAGGGTCATTTGTGTAATACAAGTGGCATAGAGCATGATGGAACAGTTTAAACTGGGTATGGGTGATATGGTCTTTAAATGGTATCATAATATTTTCTGGTATTTATTGCGATAACAGTATGATTGACAATAATTCATAAGTATCTGAGAGACAAATTGAAGCTGCAGGTCAAGCTTTTTCATAAAAATAATCATATAGAATACACAATCAGATGTGCTGAACCAGATATAAACTTACAATAACAGTAAGCAGAGTTAAGAACTTGAGCATACATTGCAACGTTATTTCTTGTTTTATTCATACTGTACGCTAAAGGGCAACCTCGTGCAAAAACTCCATTCTATACATATACATTGGTGAAGAATACGTCAGCTATCACTACAGGAGAATACAGATGATAGAAACGGATAAATAGGTCAAGCAAGAAGACTGTAAACAAAGTCACAAAATGTAGGGTGCAATTTCAAACACTTGCCTGATGTTATGAAGTAGGGCTGAACAATAAATATTGTGTGCGGTATTCTATAAAGCAGGCTCTGCAATCAGCTGTGAATCTCCAGCACCTGTGTTCAGCTGGAGCAGCATTTACTACGCAAAGCCATAGTTCTTTGCCAAACTACACAAATCACATGTAATATCATGCAATTAGTCAAATTGCAAATAATTATTCTGACATATAGACAGCTGTCTGTGTAGTTCTTGGTGAACTATGGCCCTTTGAAGTAAATGTTGCTAATGTTAAACCTGAAAGCTTGTGTAAATACTACATAAAATGACATTTTTATTCAAAAGTTACTTTAGTGTCGTTATGAGGACATTAATGGGAGCATTAAAATGTTTTTTGGAAAAGTAACTCAAAAACTTCTTTTAACAGTAATGCATTACTTTTTGGTGTAAGTAATCAATAAAGTAACTGAGTTACTTTTTGAATGAAGTAACTAGTAACTGTAACTAGTTACTAATTTTCAGTAACTAGCACAACACTGTTTATATATTAGCATTCTAAGCAGTGACAACGACATTGCATCATTACATACATTATTATCAGGAAAACTATAAGAACTCCAAACCATATGTTGTCGTGTTTATGTGTTTATTAATTTCGTTAAATCAAATGAAAGTGGTAATATCTTATGCTTATCCTTCGCTATAAAGATTTACCATAGACAGGAGGTGCGTCCCAAATTGTATTCTTATGCACTATTCTACGACATTTTGTAGCATAAATAGTGTTAAGTTATAGAAATATGGATAATAGTGTAATATGAATAATAGTGTACTCATAATAGTGTGAGAAAACTCTAAAAATAAGTGCACTTTAAATACCTGGATGATTCACTTATTCAATCTGTAAAGTGAAATATGGAATGATGGACACTTCATGCACTCAAAGGCTGGAGCTTTGTTTACATAGCGGAAGAGGTGAAGCTTTCGGGCACTGACATTGGATTAGTTTATTTATTTTGGATTGTGAAAGCAATATTCTCCCACGAGAGTGATATCTACCGCCTCCTGATGGTGAATGTGGTTATATTCATAGCAGGTATTATTTGGTACTTTGGTCATTTATTTCACTAATTTGGCAACCGTCAAACGTCATCTGGGAAACGGTTTAAATTTTCACTTAGTATAAAAAAAAACATTAGTGTTCCATTTGGGACGACACTACATTCATATACAGTACTATGCTGTTGAGTGTGTAAGTGCTTAAGTACATAGTGCATATTGTATAGTGTGCCATTTGGTACACAGCTAGGTATTTCCCAGGTATTTTCTGGGTTTCCTCGGGGCAAATTTGGTTGTTCTGTGCAACTCGAGAGTGCCTTCTGGAAGAGATTTACTACTGATCACATCACTGTACTTCACTCACATGATGTGCAAGGCAATTGCAGCTTTTGCTGATGCGATTTTATGTCAATATATCGTTCAGCCCTATTATGAAGTGAACTTAGTGTGAGAGTATGTCAGTAAATCTCTTTTTCTAAAGGGCCCAAACATGCAAAATGATGGCACACGATGAGTCAATTTTTATAGCAGGAGAATTTTTACCATTATATTACAAAACAATTATATATTGCCCATCCCTAGTTTAAATATCACATGTATTTATAAGCATCAATTTCAAACCAACTAAAAAAACTGATTATACCAAACTGAACACCATCGTCATTATTGACAATTATTCTCAAATCTTGTTACAATCAGTAGTATCTGTTATCAGCTGCAATGTGCACTGAATATAGGAGTTTTGTTTGTGTCTCATTGTCTGCAGATGCGGCCAAAAATCTGTTTTATTATGATATTAATTTTTTGGACTCAATGACTAAAAATATTTTCCTGGTGTGTGTTAGGTCATGATAAACCTGATGTCTTTTCTACTACTCTACTACATGTTTCTGGAAATTAAGATTAAAAATTTTCACAGTCCTACTTATATGTATTATCTTCAGTTATGTGCTGTGGTAAGTGCTTTCTACAGCGCATGCAGTTGTGTGTATGTGCGTGTGTGTGTGTGTGTGTTGGCCAGCGCTGACAGGAAATCATTAGCACTGTCTGGGAGGAAAGGTGCAGAGTGACGCAGCTCTAATGGAAGCTAAGGTTGCTGTCTGCTCTGCCACAGACCCCTGGGGAGAGCCTGGAGCATCCATCCGCCTGTCTGTCTGTCTGCTGTCCCCTGCTCTTTGCCTGTCTCCCTGTCTCCCACTGCTTCACTCTTCATCTGTCCCTGGCTTTTGTATGCACGTCTACTCTGGAGCTCAAATACCATGACTTCTGCCTTGACTTTGGCTTTCTCTGGTGCTCTCGACTCGTCAATCTGATCTGATATAAGGTTGCTTTGCTCATCTTGCGGCTGTCCTCACAAGTTTGTTGATTTTCTTCTCAAAACCAACAATGGTTTCTGTCTTGGGTCAGTCTTGTTGACAGCTTTTTTGGGGGTCGATTGCATGAACAACTATTAAGTTTAAAGGGATTGGTGCAGTTCCTACTTAAATAAGACTCGTAATTTTAAGAAAACATAACATAAATAAACAACGGCCAATGTTCTCCAACTGAATTATTTATTAACATAAACTAATCAGCAAAACAATCCAAACAACGACAGATGGGGAAGCCAACAACATTTGAAATAAATAACCAACCAAACAAACAAACAATCATAAAGCAGCTTGGTACTCCTTAATCCAAATTGAAGTCAGAAAAGAAAGTACAAGGAGGACACATCAACATAGCCATCGGCAACTGAGTGCGAGGCCGAGAGATCCAATTCCTTCTGAATTAAATCCTGACGTCATCAATTCAACCAATAGGAAGCTGAAAAGACAAAACGATATCGGTTAAAAGTAAAAATTCTGGTCAGGAGCAAACAGCACACATAACAATAGCTGAAAATTTATATTCACTGTTCCTCAAGTGGTTCCAAATCTTTGAGTTTCTTTATTTGTGTTACTCAATACTCACTCACTCAAAACTTGTAACCTTTGACTTCCAGAGTAGGAAAAGCATATTACATGTACGTCAATGGTTATGAATTCATTCATTCATTTTCTTTTCGTCTTAGTCCCTTAAAGGTCGCCACAGCGGAATAAACCGCCAACTTATCCAGCATATGTTTTACGCAGCGGATGCCCCTTCAGCTGCTACTCATCACTGGGAAACATCCATACACACTCATTCACATACATACCTGTACACTACACACAATTTTAACTTACCCAATTCACCTTTGCACTTGTGGGGGAAACCGGAGCTCCCGGAGGAAACCCACGTGAACACGGGGAGAACATGCAATCTCCACACAGAAAATGTCAACTGACCCAGCCTAGGATAGAACCAGCAACCTTCTTGCTGTGAGGTGAATGTGCTACCCACTGTGCCACCGTGTCACCTAAAATAAACTTGTATATCATATTTTAAAGACATTTATGAGAAAATGAAATTTAATGCAGTGCTTCTTGTCCGGTCTGAGACCCACTTTATAACGTATATCTATCAGGCAGTGAAGATTACTGATTTTTAAAGAAATCAAACCTTAAACGTGGCAGTTTTCTAAAGGAAAGACAGTTCACCGGAAGTGCTGAGGCTGGCTGACTGAAATTAAAAGTCCATGTGCATATACTTCATTGATTGCTCACCTCAGTATAAATTTTTTTTACTTTTATCCTCCGTTTACCGCTATTAAACTGTATGATCACAATAGGCTGCTGTCTGAGCTGGGGTATTTGCATAAAGCAATCTGATTGGCTGACGCTTCCTGATTGACTGGAGCTTGAAAATTTGAGAAATTTCTGCAGCGAGCTCGACGGATCCACAATTGAGTTTGGCAACTCTTGATTCCATTCATTCAAAGTAATTAGGAAGCATTGACTCTGTTGCT
This sequence comes from Danio tinwini, assembly GCA_903798205.1. NCBI lineage: Eukaryota > Metazoa > Chordata > Actinopteri > Cypriniformes > Danionidae > Danio > Danio tinwini. Next base: position 22,674,119 of record CAIGQZ010032409.1, read on the forward strand.
CTGTGTGAACTAGCTGCTGACCTGAGATCAGGTCTCCCTCATCATTCTGAGGTTTCCAAGTCAGTGAGGGCAGGAGATTCCTCTGCTGTGAGCTAAACAGGTGTTTGGTTATTGCTCTGTACCTCTGTGATTTGGCATTTTTTTTATTTATTGCTGAAATCTCAGCAGTGTGTGCTGGCGGGGGCGAGCACATGTCTTTGAACAATTGTCTCTTCCTGTGATGCTGCCAATGTATTGTTTTTCTTAAACCGCCAATGAAAAAAGATTGTCAGAACAGAGCAAAACAAAGAGACGGGAAAATCGGCACATTACCTGGGGGAATCGTTCACAGTCGGGCAAAATGTTGAGAAGTGATTCTTGTAGACATCTTTAATATATATTTATATATTGTACCTTTTTCTTTCCTAGAAAGTTCAATTCACATCTTTTAAAACGTCTCTTGCGCAGCATAACAGTGTATTGTTTGATTTTTATATCAGGCTGTCTGTTATCAAAGTCTTTCTGTGTCAAGATTATGGCTTAGGCAGTCATGATGCTTGACAAAGCCCCTGAGCACACATCTTTCCCACTTAAACTAACAGAGTGAATTTGAATGCACTGTAAGATTCTTGTTCTTCCATTTTAAATGTCAGTGCATGTATGAATAAACATTAAAAAGAAAACTTGTGAATTCTAGATTTACCACTTTCTTATTTAATGTGGAAAATTACTACAATGGGGTCAGTCGTAATCTTAGAGAAGGCTGATTGTTTTAATTTGTTGGAGAATTGTTTATGATAAAAGTTTTATTGCTCTCATAAACTTTAGGCACTTTTAAATTCCTATTATGCTGATGCTGAACAAAGCCAAATGTGATCGGTTTTATTTGTATGGCAGTCAGATGCCCTCTTGGCCTGTGAAAGCTGTGATGTGATCTAGAGGCACATTGACTAACATTATGAACTACAGAAGTCTTAAAGAGATAGTCCACTTAACTCTTTCAGTGCCATTGACAAGATAACTCAAAATTTAATAGAGAACAATTTAACGCCATTGACGAGTTTTAAAAACAATCTGTTTAAAGTGTATTACAGTAAAGCAAGCCCTAATATGACTTTTGATCTTTTGGGTCTTCTAGAAGTGGAATATAAGACAATCAAGAGAAAGTCAGATATACAGCCTTGCTTTGGCTTACTCATGGCTTGCTACAGCGAAAACCATTGAATTTGATAGTGTTGTTTTTTTCCTACTATAGAAGTCAATGGTTACAGGTTTTAAGTTTTCAAAAATAGCTTAAAAACCACTTGAGGAAGAGTTAATAGTGTGTAACTTTTTAGATTTTTGGGTGAACTTAAGTATGGCCTTTTTAAAACCGGAAAGTTAACTAAACCTCTGTCATACTGATAATATGTTGATGAGTATATTAGGGAGAGAGAGAGAGAGAGAGAGAGAGAGTTCTGTGTGAGATTGAGATGTGGAGCAGATCTGGTGGCTTGTGGTCCTTTCAAGCATTGCAGTGGAAAGAGGAGAACCAATGCAGAGCAACAGCTAATGAAGTGAACTTTATAAAAGGCGCGGCTGTTCAGACTGACACCGACACAAGGAGTCATGCTGTTAATTTCTTTTTTTAATGAAAGCAGTAAACAACTTAATTATTTGAACTGTACAACCGTACAAGCTAAAAATGAACATTTATTTTTATAGCTTTTTTTATCCACAAAGTGTGCAGCTTTTGTCACTGCAGTGTATCTTAATGGGCTTCTGGAAGAACATTTCAAGTACACTACTAGTACATTGATATTTGTATACTTACTAAATAAAGTATACTTTTATACTTGACCTTTACTTTAGTATACTTCTTTTTCCTAAAGGTGTATTTACTGACTTACTAAGATCAGTCTTGTACAGCCAGAGGGAGTATTGCTGCTCTGACAGCCAAATTAGGTCAAAGCTAGGGATGCTCCGATCAGGATTTTTGCAGCTGATACAGAGTCCGATTCCTTGTCATGGTGATCTACTCATTCTAATGCTTCACGCTTTAAAATGGATTAAGCACATTTTCCCTCTAAGTATGAACCTAAAGATCTTGTCTTACCTAAGAGAATAAATCAAGGATGCTGCATATAATGCCTTAAACATGTCTCTTATAACCATTTAGGTGTGAACGTGTAGCAGCTTTACAGAAAATAATTGATCCATTCATTTTACTCTGGCTTAGTCCCTTATTTATCAGGGGTTGCCACAGTGGAATGAACCGCCACAGAAAATAATATAACACAGATATAAAAATTGTTATGAAAAATTACAATGTAATTTGGAAACATTGCAAATGATGAAAGAAGAATTCGACATGTCTCAATCAGGAAAAAGTTTGGAGCGCACATTTGATACAAGAAGGTAAAATGCACACCTATAAATCTAATACTCCTTTACTAAAAGAAAAGAGGTCTATAAACTACTGTTTATAGCAATGAGTGTATTACAATAATTTCTATTATTAAAATTCATGTTAAAAAAATAGTTATATTTATCTAATAATTCCAGCCAGCTTTTAGTGAATTTACAATGTTGTCAAAACAGAGCTTTCAGTTGTTATATGTAAAAAGGCCTAAATGCATGCGGGACCATTCAAATATTTATCTCGTCTCCAACTATTGACAGTAAATCACTCATGATAAGAGAGATAGGGGGATTTGCACTCGCGATATCTTTACTGCTCTATTCATTTAACCGAAGAAATGTAAAGCTTTTACAGTGCCTCTCGTGATCTGTACTCTTGCTCATTCACTCTCGTCGCCATGATTTCTGAGTATTTTAACTAATTTTTGGGGATCACGGGGCCGGTATAAATTTGCGGGAGACTCGCAGAGCTTCCGGGAGAGGTCATATGGTTGGATAAGATGCTAGATAGGGGTGACGGTGTCACATCAGCTTAAAACAGTGGAGATAAAATGGCTGCACTTGCAACAAAGAGAGAGCAGAGCATTACTTGCGCAAGTCGCGACAATAAACTGTAAACAAGTTGCACTGCATCTGAATATTTTTGCTGCTGTCACTGTGATGCAAACACATTGATCGCCCCCATACATCATTTACATGTGTTTTAGCTTTTGTAGACCAAGCATAATATACAGGAGTACACGTGAGTCTTCGGTCCTGTCAGATATGGTGCGCACTCTCATTCTCATACAGCTGAGAGTGGCTGTGTGAATTCCACCATGCGCGATTCAGAGTGCAGAAATGTGTAATCGCTCGACCATGTAGAGACAGAAATCACATGCCGTTGTGTAAAAAAGATATTACATACAGCTATTTAGCTTGTTTGTTAAAAGAAGTTGTGATCTGGTGCTATATATAAAATACAATTAACTTGACTTCAAGGAGGCGGGGCGCCCCCCTAATATTATGGTAGAGGAAACATTGATATAGATACGGAAACAATATATTGTGCAGCCCTACCACTGAAGACTAAAGCAATGCCTGTTGAAATTAAACATGTAAGTTATAAAACCAATTTCCCCAAACAAAATGTGTTCAGAACAGTCTATCAGAATTTTTTAATTCGGGTAACAGAAATAAAACGAATTTGAACATAAATTACTCTATTCCGGTGTTCATTTTAAAATTATATTGTTTTTTTCCCCAAACAAAATGTGTTCAATCCGCTGCGTAAAATCGTGCTGGATAAGTTGGCGGTTCATTCCGCTGTGGCGACCCCAGATTAATAAAGGGACTAAGCCGACAAGAAAATGAATGAATGAAAATGTGTTCAGAACAATCTGTATCAGAATTTTTAAATTCGGGTGACAGAAATAAACAGAATTTGAAGATAAATGACTCGATTCAGCAGTTTAGTTTAAAATTATATTATTTTAGCGCTCGTCTTTCACTATAATCACTGAACACATTTTCTGTTTGTTCGTAAGGACAAGAAAAAAAAACCGATGTGTGCACCCAGTGATGTCTTTTTTGCTGCCAAACTGTGCAAGGTGTTTTTTTTAACACAACTGTTGGATTGTCGAAGTTTTTGAATGCCCCCTTCTGTTTTTTTTATGCTGTTATGACAGAAAAGAGAGCTGATGCATGTGTTTATATGGAGCACCTGTCTTATGATGTGTGTTTGTGTGAGAGAGAGATATCTCTTTCTGTAGAGTTGTGTTTGTGTGTGTGCTGTGAGTGCATGCGCTCAGAAGTCTGTCGATAAGAGACTGAGGGGAGGAGTAGAGAAATTAGCTGCTTTATTCCGCTGAAAATATGCTAATGAAATTCACTTAGTCTTCATTTCCCCAATGTTTGCTCTCTTCTTCTCAGCATTAAAGTTTGATTTGATTTTTTTTTTTTTCTTGTGGGGATTTTTTTTGTATGGTTTTTTCTGCTGCGGGGCTTTTGACTGCCACTGACGTGAGCTTTTTTTTTCACGCCCACTCTTCTGAGTCTAAATTTGACTTTAAATGCAAACTTGAATGAAGTGCATGCGATTTAGTTGCATTCCCAGCATCAGTTGCAGAGCATATTTCTGCTGACAGTAGGTAGCGCTCCTCAAATGCTCTCTTTTTCAAACCCTTGTGAGATTTCTTGCTTCACAAAAAATATGTTTGCTGTTTGTTTAAACTGCTTATTTAAAATGAGCTGAAACAACCCAATTATCAAGTTTTTTTTACAGGACAACTTAGCTTTACGTTCCATTAACTAAAATTTGTATAAAAACATACGAGTCAACTTGATTTCTTTGTTGTCACAACACAAAGCTATTATGTGGAACCCAGCATTTTTTAGGCAGCTGAAGAGTGCCCCTGATATTACAGCTGTTTTTACCTATAAAATATGTTTTAACCCTTTCACGCATGAGTTTTAAATACTCCAGCTGACCCTCCTGCGTGAGGTTTTTTTTTTTGTGACTTAGAATTAATTGTGTTCTAAAGTTCCTATTACAAAGTTTATCAAGTGACCCACCAGGCTCAATGATCTATGTACACTCAAAAAAAAAACTCATTGGATAAACTTTAATTGAGGGCAGGATTTCCATCAAATGATTTTGTTTAGCACTAGCTAAAAACCTATTTACACAATTAAATGCAGTTGAGTTGCTCCAACATGATATTATCAAATAAAACTTTAAATACATTTGTATTTTTATTTAGCTTAATCTTAAAGGTCTGATAAAATCATGTATTGATTATTATATGTATTAATCATGTCTATTATGTGTCATACATTTTGAAGTTTAATAGTTTTATTTGAAGTTATCCAAAGTGAATTAAAAGAGCTGTTTTTAAGCATATTTCATGAGTTACATATACAGTTGATTGAGACTGATCTCAGAACTAATTTTAGGACAGTTATTGCCCACTGAGCAAAGCAACATTTGCTAATTAAGCTGCCAACATCCAAAGCATAGGTGCATCAGCATGGTGGCAATCTCAAAACTCAAAGCTTTACATGAAACTCTTCTAAATCTTCAAACTAAACTGAAGATTAAACTAAGTCATTCTATTAACTTTAAACACCTAAGATTACTTTTATTGTCAACATTTCCCTCTCTTAATTCAATCCCACGAAAAGCATACTGGGAACTATAAATCTCCCAACCAGATAGTTGGACCAACACAATTCCTTCACGTTGTCCCAACACAAAACGCTTTAGTTAACTTAATGATTTACAAATTTAAGTGGATTAAACAAAAAAACTAATAAATTAGCCAAATAAATTACAAGAATTGAGTTGTTTTAGCCCATTTTAAACTGGTAGTTTGAACAAGCAGCAGTATTTTTTGAGTGTATATATCTTATTTTGTTTCTTTTTGCCCTTTTCAGTAAATATTGACAAATGTTCTAATTATATTGTGAAATTTCTTATACTCTGATTCTCAAATATGTGATAGAACATATATTTTGTCTTTTAAACAGCTTAATAATGATTGAGTTTGTTATATGCCGAGTAATGGGCACCGCTGTTGTTACTAGAAGAGATACAGCTGCTATTGGATGTTAAAAATATTTATTTATATTATTTATTAAATTACACATTAATTGTATTTGATAAGCATATTTCCCTACCTCAACCCTAAACCCAACCCTCATGGTAATGTTATTTGTTGTACAGTGTCACACAAATTAATGGTGAGTATCCTCAGCTGTATCCCATCTACTACCCTCTCCTTGCAGCGCAGTGAAGTCTAGATGGGATACAGCTGAGAATGCTCACGTCAATATAGCATCATTTTTGCACATCAATATAGCATAATTTAGCAACAAGCGCAGGAGAGATCCGAGCTGCTGGATTTATGCATTGTTTATTCATAACTTTATTCCGAAATACATGAAGGTAAGCAACTGTTTATCTGGGAGAGGCATATAGAAAATATTCTAGTAACATTAACAGTGTGTATCTTATACGTGAACAAAGCTCGTCTACTCATATTGAAAAATAATTATTACTGCCATCTCCATAGACATCCGTGTGTATTTTACAAACTTTAAATGGTATGTTTTGCTAGTAGTTATGTGTATTTGAATGTCTGAAACCTAAAAGAATGTTATTTGTTTAAAAAGCACAGATAAATTGCAAATTATGACAAGCGCTGCGCACCTCTTTTTGTGCCTCAGTGTGCGCCATCAGCTTTAAATTTTAGCAGTTGATTGTATGCTTCAGGGACCAGCCAAGGCTGATCACACCGGTGTGATTGTGCGCATGAAAGGGTTAAAGGAAAAGCAATCCCAAAATGGACTGCAACAAATTTACGACTAAAAAAGTTGCAGTGTATTTTTTACATCACTAGGCTTCTTGGAAGGTAGTTACCTACAGTATATATAAATCAGGGCATGTCTTTAGTGTTTAAAAAGTGGTTTCTAACTCTATCTACCGGTGTCAGAAATAGATCAGTCAGCAAAAGCCGATCTCTTCCACTTTTTCAACGCATGTTTTTTTGGAGGCGGGTGGACAGGCAGGAAGTGGGTGTTATGTGGGTATTGATTGTCCTGTGGTGTCAGAGAGGCAGGGGGGCTGAAATACCGCAGCATGTCCCCCTCACAGCCCTCCTGTTTCTCCACTTCACTGAAGGCTATTATATCCACTCACTGGGCCATGCACGAGCATGCTGTAAACCACATGACATTTACAGTACTGACCTCCTTCTGTGATGAATTCCTTTTGTAAGGGCATAGAGGGACATTCTTTAAATCACATTCCCTGGACGAACAGGGATTTAGGGCTGAGGGACTTTTATTTGGAGCTGAACTGGGAGGATTGTCTGACGCACATAATTCACCTGCCCTGGCGTACGTGTGTATGCATTTGTTTTTAGGCGGTCAGGGGGTTTCGAGTGAGTTTTTAATTGGTAGTTCACCCAAAAATGACACTTTGTTGTTTATCTTCTTGTGCTCAGGCCAATCATGATTTTTAAGATGAAATCATGGTGCTTGTTGATTCTTATAAGTAGAATCAAATTCATTAATTCATTAATTTTACTTGGGCTTAGTCTGATTTATTAGGAGTCGCCACAGCGGAATGAACCACCAATTACTCTGGCATATGATTTATACAGCGGATGCCCTTCTAGCACTGGGAACAAACATAAACAGTCAAAACAAATGAAAAGGCTAATCCTTACTAACAAGTTACAATACATTGAGTTCTTTAGAAACAAAACACTCGCAAGTAACATTATTAACTTATAATCCACGACATTAGCAAACATCATAAACGGTAATTTAGAATTGTGATAAGTGCTTGTTAACTTTTAATTCGCAGAATTAGCTAACATCATATATTTTACGTCTGGAATGTGCTTATGGTACTTGCTTGTGCTTGTCATTGCATAATCCATAAACATATTAGTAAATGAGCCAACACACAATACTGTAAAAGAGGTAAATGTAGTGTGACCTTTGTTTTTGAATAATCCATTTTGAACAGAAAGGTTATTTTATTTATGTGTTACTGTTAAAGGAGCAGTAGGTGATCTGCCTAAATGCTAACTGGTTAGCATAATATGTTTAAAGAAACAGTCCCTCCCCTGTCGTTCAAAGCCACACCTCCTAAAATCACAAACACGCACATTAAAGATGACAGAGACCCACTAGTTCATATCATTCGCCAGTTCGATAACTTTATAGTACTTTATAATACTACAATTCTGAACGAAAAACTGTATTATATCTAGATTTCAGTTATGTAGTTAGCAAGCAAAACTTGTCATAATGTGCAATATTTAATGTTTGCAAGGATCGCTGGTCTAACGTGCTTTGTCCTAAACCCACTACTGTATGCTTAGTGCTTGGCTGGCGGCATGCAGGCATTACACTTATTACTAAGCTATACTTGCATGCTATTTCAGACCAAATATTCAAAGTAGCATGGTAAACAATATAGGGAGCTCGTCACAGGTTATCATTGTTCAAAAATGAACCAATGTGAATTAAAAAACAACTTCACCTCAGTAAAGCAGGCTAGGCGAAATAGCGATATTTACTTCTGTTTTGTTGTTAAACTGAATAAAAATGACATTATCGATGCTGTAAAAGGTCCGTTATGATACTGAAAATAGTCACATCAATCTTTTGCTGGAAGATTTCAGTGGCTGAACAACACTTCTGTGCTTATAACCCATTCCTAACAACAAAGTCTACATAAGCTTTGCACGACTAAAATAATTTTAAAACATTTAAACTTTTAATACTTTTAAAACATAACATTACCTGTCTAAAAGAAATACTTCATCCTTCCCCAGCATGCAAAACTAAATCCAATATTAATTCAGGATTTTTCATTCACAGATGTACAAATCTACATTTGTTGACAGACAGTTTGGCCTACTTACCAGAATTATGGGAATTATCAGCATGACAATTTTTAATTGGACAAACATTTTTTTAGGCCTTACCCAGAATATAAAAATATATATAAATACATTTAGATCATTTACTTTAATCATCACTATTGGAATGTGAAGAGACATTCGACCAGCACAACCAAAAATCTCACCTACTGCACCTTTAACTTTAAAATTGTGTTTTGTTGCTTATTTCATTAGAGACCACCAGTTTTGTCTGTTTGTCAGGTTAAACATAGTTTGGCTTTTACAAACCCTGGTCCAATGTCATTGTTGACAGAGCAGATGAATGCAGACAACTGGTGGCTCTTTCGTGCAGCTGCGCTCCTCCAGAACTTCCTGAATGTTCTGTGGAGAGCCGGAGCGGTGCAATTCCCTCCTTCACACCCTCTGCTACCAGTTACCACTGCTCATCCGGCTTCCATTGTGACTCCAGTGGCTCTCATTTTTATAAAATCAGCCTCTGAGATTCTGATTTCCTTTCCTTTTCACTTCCTTTTTGAATTAGCCACTTGAGCAGGTTTTTATTCAAACCCTGCTTTTTTTTTGCCCTTGAAGGCAAGCCATTTGGTAGATGATTTTCACAGTCTACAGCAGTTCAGACTCGAGTGTTGGAGCGATTTCAGCATCTTAATCATCTAGATTTACATCTCACTCTAATGAAATCTCCACTGCCCTGTCAGCGAGCACAATCAGTCAACTCCATATCAACTAATTCTGCCTCGAAGAGCGGAAGCGATGACTTCTGTTAATTATGTGCCCTTTTTGCTTTTTAGTTTATTAACAAAAGCAAGAAAGTTGAACAGTGCTGAACACAATTCTTTTTTATATCCTGTTCTAATAAACGTTTTCTTTTTCTTTTAATTTCAATCATATAGCTGAATCTTAGCTCAATCACAGTCATGTGCATGAATGTTTTTTAAATACATTTTATTCATCAAGTTAATAATTAACATCACTGATTTAATCAGATGTTTCAGTTTAAAATGACAAGACAATAGAATGGAAATAACACATTTTTGCTCACATTTGCAAAATTGTATTGATGCATTAAGTAGGGCTGCACAATATATAGTTTCAGCATTGATATCGCAATGTGAACATTCGCAATAGTCACATCGCAGTATATATGCAGTGTTGAGTTTGTACTATAATTTAACATTTGCATGTGTTTTTGATGCCTGTGATTGTATAATGATTTTAAAAGCATTCAGGTATAAGAAATTCTACCATTTATGACTTTAACTACGATTAATTTTATTGAATTATTTTTTATTTTTATAATTCAGTTACTATACCTGAATACTGTTAGACTTGGGAAATGACAGAACACTTTATTTAAATTGTATCTTTTTCTTGATTGTATTTACAGATTGTTATGCATGAAAATACTCAACACATGCAAATATAGATATGCACTGCAAATAGCACAGATGACAATGAAAATGTGTCGAGGGACCCCAAAATGTTTATAGATTGTTTATTAAATTTATGGAGATGCAAATAGTAAACATTAATTCATCATCTCATCAATCATGGCTAAACATGTGCATGAAAATACTCACAACACACGCAAATACAGAAACACACGGCAAATAGCACACACAACAACAAAAATGCAGTGCTTTCCACACATAGACTTTTCTTGGGCAGTCCACATGCTCTGTAGACCCACAGAGGCATGTCTTTTTTGGACTTAAAAATTTGTCCGGCCCGGGTTCTAAATCTCGTAAAATGTCTAGGATTCGGCTTTTGGTTTGGCATTTTAAAGCTTGTATGCGTTTGTGCATCACCTTTTTATTTAAGCCCACTTTCGCTTGGCTTCGCAACTGACTGCTTGCACACAGAGTGAGAGAAACATTAAATAATTAATTTATACAAATCTAAACGACTTAAAAAAAATGTTCAATATACTCTGAGAGAACGAAATGACTGGTCTAAACTGGCTGCAAAATGTATGTACACCATTAGTAATGGTTAATCAAGGCATTTGCCTTATTTAAATAATTTACAAGTTATAATCTTGTAATTATGATACCTTTTAGATATATTGTCTGTTTTTATTCATGTTTCTGTCATTTATTTCTCATTTGCTGATTATTTTATACATTTTATATTAAGATATTGCATAGGCTATTTTATCTCTAAAATGCTTTGTCATTCAAGGAGATTTGACCTGTCAGTGGGTGCACATGGCTCTTAAATTGGCATAAAAGAGAAATTGTGGAAGTCTTTTTTTTTTTTTTTTTTTTACTTTAACCCATTGAAAAACAATGTACAGTATAACAGCGAATCGTAATTAAAACTATTGTTAAAAATTAAATAATGTATTGTTTGTCTCATATAGTTAACTATTTATGTGATTTGGGTAAATGGTGTGTTTCAATTTGGGACCCCAAACATGTTAAAGATCGTTTATTAGATTTTATGGAGATGCTTTCCCATTGAAGAATCATCCCAATCAATTTAACATCATACATGTTTTCCAAATAGAGATATTTAGTCATCTGGTGAAATTGTTTTCATATCGCAAAATAAAAAAATATATATTGTAATGGTAAATTTTTACAACAGGGGTCTCAAACTCAAATTGGCGGGGGCCATTACAGAGACTGACTAATTAACATTTTAACATCCGGAGGTGATGTTTATAATCACGTGAAGTACATTAAGTATTGTGAACTAATAATGAGCAGTGCATTTTAGCATTGTATAATACATTACAATGTAATCACACTGAGCAATAGTATAGATACAATTAAACCTATTTACCACAGCTTTAATTAATGTAGGCTTGCCGAAATACATTTTTCTTGATTGGCAAGTTCCTCCCATCTCTCTCTGTTTTACTACCTCTAGTGCCCACACCGTGTTCTCTCTTTGAAACACAAGAGGTTTTTTCCAGGTTTGGCTTTATGATGTTTGTCCTGAGTGGGTAATGTGAACATTAATCAAAGCCTAAGCAAGAGTAAATATTTCTCATTTGCCTGTTAATGCAGTTTTATTTTTCCATTTGTTTTATGCTTTAACCAAAGTTATACGTTGACACAGTACATGCACTAATTTATGTACACACACCTGTGCACACAAACTCTATTTGTTCTTCACATTCTGTGCTTTTGAAGTAGCAAGAAGTGACAGCAGTGCCTTTCCCAGTTAAACCGACGAAACCATGTGGATTTTGATTAAAAAAAATGTATGTACATCAAAGGCAAAGTGTTGGAAGTGCTGCAAATTTGTCTAAATTTAGAGACTGCTAAGATATCTATATGTTAGTATGCCTTAAGACTGCATAATATAGGGTTGCATGATTTGGAGAAAAAAATCTAATTGCTATTTATCTGATCAAAATTGCAAAATTGCAATTAGATGAATAAAAAATGATTGGGAAATGTTTTTTTTTTTCTGCATCTGCTCACTATGTACTTTATTCAGGGGCATCTACAGCATCAGAATGTATTGATTTAGATGTTATGTTCTCATTTTCCTTTATTTTGCATAAACAAGTTTTGCAAGTGTACTGGTTAAAATACCACTACATTTTATGGGTACCTGTTTGCCAAACAGACTTGTATCAGAAACCTTGAGTACAAACACATGTACTATGATATTCCAAGATATTCCATGTTTCACCAGCATACTGTACATCTTTGACTCTGAGCTGTCAGGTGTCCTGCAGGTACCCACCACACATGCCTTCCGCAGGTGAAACCCTGCACCTACGCCATCATCTCTCGCTTACTGTAACCAGCTGTCACTAAACAGCAGCCTCCCCACTGTCTGGCCCTTTCTCTTATCCTCCTCTCTATCCTTTACTCTACTTCGCTTCTCTCTCATCTTGCTGTGTCGTTTATCTCTGTTCCTCTTTTTTTTTTTTTTTGCTCTGCTTTTGCTTCCTCGCCTCATATTTCTGCCTGCCAGCACCTCTTTCCCCTGTCATGCTCTGCTGCAGAGGACATCTTCTCTGTCCATCATTATTTATGATTCCTGCACAGAAAGACACTTCAATGAAATATTCACCTGCTCAACTTGCTGTAAAGTGGTTTAACCAGACTTGTTTATCCTGCGTACGAGTGACCCGTACCCGCTGTTCTCATGTCTGCACTGGTCTTATCTAATCTGCCTGGTTCTCTTTGGCACTGAACACGGCATCCTGCTGCGCGTTACAGCATGTTGCTGCTTGTGCCTGTCATCTATAGCAGCTGCTGAGAGTGAATGGCCCATGCACTGATTCAGTTAGCAAAGACTCTATTGATGCAATCGTAAATCAGCACCGCAGCAGTCCTCACAGGTTCCTGTCAAACTGAACATGTCAAACGTCTTTGTTTTATACCTGAAAACATATATTTAGTGTTTATTTAGGTTCATTGCCATTACGGTTGCACAATATTAGAAAAATCTGACATTGCCATTGCAATATTTTGTTTTGATGCGATACTTATTGCAGTACAAATGAATATAATTTGCTCTATTTGGAAAGATTTCATTCATTTAGATTGAATGGGATGATCAAGACTTCTACAGTACAGAAATTAAAGAATTTAATGTAAAATTACGGTCATCATTGTATAAATAAGTGTAAAAAAAAGTAGTGAAGTTTGTTTCACAATTGATCTCATGACTACCTTATGATAGTAATTGTGAAACAAACATCACTACTTTTTATACAAACACACTTATTTAACAACATACATTACATGCCAATTTTCACATAACAGCTGCACATAAAACGTTGGAATGTAGTAATATACCTGTTCATACACTTGACAATTTGTATATTTATATTCACTACTTCTATTTTTTAAATATATTTATTATCTGTTTTTTGTCCTGTCTCTGTAATTCTGTTGCACTGTAGAAGCTCTGTCACGAAAACAAATTCCTCTTATGTGTGAACATACCTGGCAATAAAGCTCTTTCTGATTCTGAAATATTTTCCGATATATTTAATAATATCTATATAAATACTCCAATCCTGCAGTGTGACTATTGCAGATATACACATTGCAATATCGGTGCTAAAATGATATATTGTTCAGCCCATGGTTGCCTTGAAATTAGCAATCATTTTGTTCTTATAAATGATTTATCTCTGCATCTTTTTTAAATTTATACTGTACGTGTTCTCACAATCTTTAATCAAATGAAATTCCCCTCCCGCTTGCATCGATTATTTTTCATTTGATATTTTTCTTGCAAATGCACATGAAAATGATGCTCTATCAATCAACGACCATCCATTCCAAACATTTCCAATAATGGTCCTACATTTGTTTTACTCGTCCATGAAGACCTTTCACTTTTTGCAATTTTGTGATTTAAAAATCCATAAGTATATCCATTTTAAATGAGAAATAAACATTGGTAAGCCAGCAATAGCACCTACACACTTCAAAGGTATACTGGACTGTTGATCACTAATGGCATTATGGCATGTCAAATTTGCTAATTTTTATTGTTGTTTATTTTTTTCTGTTCCATGTCCTGTTAAACAGATAATAAAGATTTATTTAATATCTAACATCACTTTAAATCGGTTTGGTCAGTTTCATTTAGATTTATGGTGCACTGGAAAAAGGATTTATAGGATTTAACTATTTTTTTAAGGTAAGTGGTTGCAAACAATGTACTGTATAAGGGCTGAATCATGCACCCATTGGCTAAATTCTTTAGCAGGCAAACTAGCAAGTACAAACTACTGGCTAAAAGGCTCACAGATAGCATATGCAGAACGTCAAAACACTTGACTGCTTTGTTTAGATTTTAGTAACTATAACTTTGATTATTTTTATTCAGTTTGTGGTCTCATTTTATCTGTCACACTGTGAGCTATGACATTGACTTGCTTTTTACTACAAAGACGCCTTTTTTGCGTGTAATTATCATGGTAAATAATGTAAACAACAGGTCTCCGGCAGAAACGATGACATAAATGTATAACCGTCCATAATCCAATGAATATTTTTATCAGTGTGTTTAAATTGAGCAATTTCATTGAAATTGGAGTAAAAAATTAACTGTAATTGGAATACTATCCCTTTACTTTAGTCACGTCCCACCACTCACAACTCATGTAGACTTGGTGCTATCCTGCGATTTAAAAACTCTACTGCAATAATCTCCTTCAGGACTCAAGCAGTGCAGATAAACACACAGCTGAGATATCTTCAAGAGACAGCTCAGAGCAACTCAATGACATTTTCATTTTTCTTGTGTCTATTATATACATAACATCATTTACGTAATGTCTAGGGAACGTTTTGCATGAGGACCATGACAGATTGAGTAGATAAAGCCCATTCAGATGTTCTGGTGCTTCTGGATGTCATGTGTCTACAGTTCCAGCAGTTTAGCATGGGCAGGTCCAGCTCTGAGCCACGCGTGGCTGAACTTCGGCTCTCTGCCAGTAAGCAGCTTTGTGCTTCGCGCCATCTGCTCCGGCAGTTTGTGTTGGGGAAAAACACAGCCCTTCTCGTACACGTATTAGCAAGATATAGTGACAATAATAAGCTCTGAAGCACCTCTTCAATTTGCATTCTTCTCCATTTTGCCAGCATTGCAGTTTTATAGCAGAATCAGAACAGACTTGTCTTGTGCTTTTAAATGCAGATCTCTTTAGCTATTAAAAAGCATCTGCTCATTTCTCAAGTAAAGAGGTTAATCATTGCATTTACATGCATGTCTTAAACTGGTTATGCTTATGCAATGGCAATGTGTAAGGTCATGTCAACACCTTAAATCAATCACCAGGAAGAATTTTCAGTTATTTATCAAGTATTGATCTTTAAAATACATTGTTTGTAAATTTTATTTGTTTATTTCTAATTATATATTTGTTTGTGTGTCATCTCTTATTGAAATATGACTAATACAATATATATATTGATCTTGCCATGAAATAGCCATAAGATGCTGATATGGAAATAAATAAACTAAATACATAACCACCCTAAATCATGTTTTTTAAAGATCCACTTCCTTTGTTCCGTTTCTCTTTTTTTTAAGATTTTGTGTTGTATGGTCTTGTTAAATATTTGACTTTTTAATAATGTCTTTGCCATTGGTGGGCTATATAATATGACAATGCATACAGTATGGTACAATGTTTACATTTTAGCCTTTTATTTAGCAAAATTTTTTAATTCAAAATGAAGAGCAGGAGGAAGTGGTGGGGGCTTGGGGTGGTTATGGTCCCTGGTCGGTACTATGCACCAGTTTTCGGGCAGTCGCTGCGATCCGATATTATACCAAGGTCGGCGATCCAGGGGTGATTGGGGGGGCATCATAGAGATGTCTTTGTTGTAAATTGTTTATTTTTAATGCAGTGGATGATCTTGTTAGTTTTTTTAACAGTAAGTCACACGACTGATGGTTTTCCTATTCATTGTGACGTGGGAAACAATTTTAACTTGTGACTTATTGATTTTAGCAAACACTGAGTTCACTGAGAAAACTTTACTCATGACTCATTGGACAAAAAGTCTCAGCACTGCCCATTGTTTGTGTGCTTTTAAAATTTTCATTATGTTTGTGTGAGAGAATGAGGGAGTCTACAGTTCAGATCTGAGCATTTGGTGAGGGCTCTCTATCCCCTGCTTTCACAGGCAGGGGTTAAGCCTAGTTTCAGACTAAAATGTAGGTCTGCTGTTTCAAATGAAAGAAAAGTGCACTTAGAATTATGACTTTTGCCAGCAGAATAGATCAGTTAATTTGATATATTTAAAAAGTGAAATACATATACAATATGTTTTTTAAATATTTTAAAGAGCCCCTATTACACATTGAAAAGGGTCATGTTTCGGTTTTACATACTGATATGTATGCAAGGTCAAAAAACACGTTCACGGTCTTATAATATGCATTTATTTTTACAGAATTAACCCAGCGACTCTCATATGAATCGTTCAGCGATTCAATTGTTTCCAAACCCCTGCTTAGCGGGAAGCTAATTTGCGCTGATTGGACCGATGACAGCCTGTTGCGATTGGTCGACAGCGTTCAGCGCGAGACAGTAAAATGCCCAGCATGGTTTATCAAGCCCCCGGGTCGCCAACATTGGTATAGGATCCGATCGCAGCGGACGCCCGAAACACGCTTCAAAGTAAACTTACTAACACCACAGTAAACAGTAACCAGTTCTCAACAGTGTTATTCCGACACCTCAGCGCCGAAAGCAGTGCAGTTAAACACAGGCTTATTGCTTATGTTAAGTATGACACACATTCAGTTTTAATCCACACAGCAGCAAAAGCTGAACTATTCTGAACCTTGACTGCTGCACGTGTGCAGGATCAGCTAACGGTGGCCATAGCAACGACAAACGGCAGTGGTAGAGCTCACGAAAGCATTTAAATCTGTAAACAAAGCAGCACGCGTAGCATTTACAACGTTCCATTAGACATGATATGAGAATATAAAGAGTTAACCTGATACAGTACATGCGGTTACTAGTAACAAAACATGTAGATCAGGACTCGGGTCCAGTTTTGATCGGACTCGGACTTGTCACGGACTTGAGTAACCTTGTACTCGGACTTGACTCAGACTCTGACATTTTGGACTCGGAAAATATCATGAGTCCAGTCGAGTCCACATCATTCAGAACATAAATAAAGAGATTAAAAATTATTAATTACAACATGAAACTAACAGGAATTTAGCGAACTCTCTGGCTGGCTGCCAGCATTTATTTCCACTGCACCGGCAGGCAGCAGTAGCACGTCTTTACCTTAAACGTTAAGTTAACCATTTCTGGCTCTGAGCCAGAGAAAGATGCGTTCAGCGCTTGATTTAGGCCAGGGCTGCTCAAATCCGGACTCCGTAATATTCAAAGTTTCCTGTGTGACTCTTGTAATGACATCCCGCTATCATCCCGTTTAATTTTCCAATACTTCCCCTTATGTTTAATCGTACTATGAAAAGTGAAAGAACGTCAACACAGCCGATCTCAAATGTGATAGAACTGCAAGAGCTGATCAAGAGAAGTGTGCTTTCGATTTGAAAGCACGTTAAAATGAATATAAAAACGTCTGCATTCACTTTCTTTCTATTAAAACTGTGCTTCGATCGTCACATCTTCTGAATCAATGTAGCCTATGCATGCTGACTGACGGACACGTTCTGTATAGTAAACTTATCACAGATCCCAGATCAGCTTTTGATTTTGTGGGGTAGGATTAGGAGAGTATAAAGAGTGTGTCAAATTACAGTAATTAAATGATGGAAAAGCAAAAATGTTGTAATAATGATCTTGCTTGGAGTTGCATATTATAATAAGTCATTATAAGCACAAATGGTTTTAATATAGAGTTATGTTTAAATCCAGTCAACATTCAGAATGGATAATCACTGGACTAAGTCCACAAATTAAAGCAATATTAAAATATTTTTAAAGATAGAATGAGGTTTGTGTAAAAATTTATATTTAGGTAATATTTTGATGAAAGACATTGGAGAGATTAAGTGTGCCTGTGTCCACAATGTGAGTCTTCTGTGTGAGAATAAACATTTACTGAGTGTGAGTGGTAGTATATATCTGCCCTACATGTTCAATATGCAAGAGAGAATCTGATAATGACAAATTTCTGATTTGAAAATAGTCTATTTATATGTAGTCAATGACAAAGCGCAAGAATATGTGTAGCATAATTAATCATCTGATTACTCATCTAATCAGAATTGTGCGTATTTGTATGCTGATGTCTTCACTGTCTTTTGAACTGAGGACCAGGACCATGACCTATCCTCAAAAGCCCCCCACCCTCCATTTATTTATAATATTTTTTATATATAAAGATATAAAAATATATAGATTTATTTTGAATAAATAAAAGAATTATTATTGTTGTTGGTATTATTATTATATAATTAATATTCTAAATAAATAACAGAAATTTGTCCCAAATGTAACTGGAACACAAAGACACAACTGGAGTAATGTACTAAAATCATTTAAGAAGTCTTTTGCAAGAATATAAATTTAATTTGACAATTCCATAAGGTACAAAAAAATATATTTTATAGAATTATCTGTGGGCAGCACGATAGCGCTATCGCCTCACAGGAAGAAGGTTTCTGGTTTGAGTCCCAGCTGGGCCAGTTGTCATTTTTGTTTGGAGTTTGCATGTTCTCCCCGTGTTGGCGTGGATTTCCTTCGGGTGCTCCGGTTTCCCCCACAGTCCAAACACATGCACTATAGGGGAATTGAATTGACTAAAATGAACGTAGTGTGTGTGTGTGCGCGTGTGTGCGTGCGTGTTTGCGTGCGTGCGTACGTGTGTGTGTGTGTGTGAGTGAATGAGAGTGAATGGGTTGTAGCTGGAAGGGCATCCGCTGCGTAAAACATATGCTGGACTATTTGGCGTTTCATTCCGCTGTGGTGACCCCTGATAAATAAGGGACTAAGCCAAAAGAAAATTAATGAATGAGTTTAAAGGGCACCTATGGTGAAAAATCTACTTTTGAAGCTGTTTGGACAGACATATGTGTATGTATGGTGTATAGACCGACATATTGGGGTGATATAAACACACCCAGTCCTTTTTTTTCAATTTAACAACATAAAAACGGTGGACCGATTGGAGCGGTTTTCAGACCGACCGCAACTTGACGTAGGAGTGCGGTCCCCCCGCCCACCGAATTGATTGACAGCTGCGTATTAACATGTCTCCGTAGTAACGTGTGTAATCATATCAAACAGACACAGCACCAGGACGTGAGCAAACTAAGCAACCATAAATAAAAGGTCTGTTCAGTTTGCTAGGATCAATCAATCATCATCAAATGTGCCAAGAGTGAGTTTTACAAGTTTAAAATGTTTTAAAAGAGTGCATGTGTGTAATGAATTACAGCCATTTACTTCATCAACACAGCCGCGTGTCAGAACAATCATAAAAGACGCTTCAATCCCGGTTTGTGGACGTTAAATCAGGTTTATTTTGTACATTAACATAACAGACATCCATACAGCAGTGGATATTAACCTGTATTCTGTCACATTTGCGTGCAAAAACAGTGCAAAGCTAAACGCGCTCTGTCTGTGTGTGCCTGTCAGCGCTGTGTGTGTGTGTGTGTGTGTGT